>WHYT01016710.1:732931-747108 GCA_009806455.1 Tetrax tetrax
AAAAGGCAACACTGATCTCTGTTCTGAAGCACTGTATTTTCAGTCATTTACTTCCTGATTATGGCTGTGAAACTACAAACTTGTGGATTTATTTTAATATATAAATATTCTTCTCCAGTGTAAAACTCTGTATTCACATGCTTATCAGTAAACAAAAGTGTCTTTATGTGATTTTAAAACTGCTGTGTTTTCTACAGATTACCTACTTACAGACCTTATTGTATTCTCCTCACTTCAAAGCCAGCCTGCAAAAAATATCCTTTGAAAACAATGGAAAATCCTTAGATTCACATAGCATTTAAAAAAGTTTGAGTTAATGCTATGACATAGTTGAGAGTCTTTGATCAAAGAATTTCACAACCTAAGCTTGTAAAATATTCAAAC
Organism: Tetrax tetrax; assembly: GCA_009806455.1. NCBI lineage: Eukaryota > Metazoa > Chordata > Aves > Otidiformes > Otididae > Tetrax > Tetrax tetrax. The sequence goes on from WHYT01016710.1 coordinate 733,316, forward strand.
CAATCTTTTTGTTTCTGCAGTGCATTCATGAAATAGTCTGCAAGCAGTGCTTGAATTTTATACTTTTTTAAAGCATCCTGTTGATTAAAAAACAACTCTTTTTTTTTTTAAGAAATCATAGTTATAGCAAGCACAAAAAGACTGAAATAGGAGAACTGTAGTATTAAGCATATTATCAGGTTTGGGAATAGCTAATTATTCATTTAAGAGGTCTAAATTCTCAATTTTCTATTACTCAGTTTTCTGAAAATCTTTGAGGAGTGAAATTTTTTATATGCTTGGTCTTAGCTTCTGGTTAAATTGATTTGGGTATGGGAATCTTTCTATAAAACCCATTTTCCGTTGTGCATATATACCAAAGAAAGGTGTATACACTATATTTCCTTAGTATGTTCCTATTAAACTGCTTAAATAAGAAACTTCACAGCTAACCAAATTGTTTAAATACTTACCCAACCAGAAAAGCAATGTGAACTGCAGAAAACATATAGAGTGTTTTGTAAAATCATCTGTAGTTAAATTTTCGCCATAGACCCAGCCCAGTAAATTGAAAAAATAATGAAATGTCTCTCAGATTAAGTTAAGTTTAAGGAATAATAATTAGCAGAAAATATATCTAAGACAGGAAATTGGAATAAAGCTTCTGGCCATTGAGAAATTAATTTCTAGGGCAGTTTCCAGCAAGATAACATGAGAAAAGGATCTAAAATGCTTTAGAATTATGCTTGGGTGGCATATAGAAAGGACTGCATGACAAAATTGGAATTGCAAGAAACAGAAAATTAAGCTAATTAGTTAAGTAATTATGTTTATGCATTGGTTCAGGCTGACTAGGGTCATCCATAACCTTTATCAAAACATGTAGTAATGGGACTTAACAATTTTGTTCTTTTCTGTTTTCGTTTCAGTGGCACAACATAATTATAGATTTTTGGTTTTAATATCAGTCCTATGTTTGTTAAATATTGCTGGGGAGGATTACATGGCCTTGGCAGTGTGGCACCATATAAAACAGATTAATTTTATGAAACTGCATAATTGAGTACTCTGGACAACATCCTAGTCAACCACCCAAGCAGACATCCCTTCCCATCTTTTGCTCCGCTGTTCTTAGCATGGCCTGCATTAAGACTTCAGACACTGTTTTGTTTGTTTGGGAGTTTTGTTGGAGAGAGAAGAGGTAGGAAAAGAATTGTTGTATTCATGGTGTTGCATCTGCACCAGAGAGTGATATTAGTGGGCAACTTCCTGAAGCAGTTGGGATAACATGTGCTGACTTGACATGTCATCTAAAGGAAGTCTGCTGCTTGCCAGGGGCCTGGATCTGTGATGTTGTGGAGACACTGCCAAGGCTTGTACAACATAATGGCTATTACCTCGTGCTCTTCTTCCATGTGGGCACCAATGATACTGCCAGGGGCAATCTGGAGAATATCAGAACTGACTGCAGAGCTCTGGGGGTGACAGTCAGGGGTATGTGGGTCCAGGTGGTAACCTCCTCAGTCCTGCTGGTGAGGCAAAAAGGTGAAAACAGACACTGCATGTCAACAATTGGTTGCACAGCTGGTGTCAGCAACAGGATTTGGATTTCCATGACCATGGGACCCTGTTCATGTGATCAACACCTGCTTGAGAGAGATGGGATCCACCTCAGTAACTGAGGAAAAGGTATCTTTGCCAGCAGGATGGATAGCTTAGAAAGAAGGGCTGGAGGGCTTTAAACTAAGAACAACCGAGGAGATGGTCATGGTTAACAAGCAAAAGGCCTGGGGTGATATGAGCAAAACTGAGCACAAAATCAACAAAATTGGGCTCAAGCTGTCACCTCCATCTTTTGCATCTAAGCAAGAAAGTGCCTACAAGGCACCATTAGGGAAAAAGCCTAGACCCCGTTAGGGAAGTCAGGAAATCACCATGGTGGGATGCCTCTATGAAGTGCCTATACACTAACACATGCAGTATGGAGAATAAACACAAGCAGTTAGAGATCTGTGTGTAGTTGCAGGGATATGATCCTGTTGGGATCGCGTGGACATAGTGGGACCTGTACAAGGTAAATAAGAAAATTACCATCCTTGTGTGCATTAATTCACAGCAATACAGTGGGTAAGGATTAAGATGCCTTTTATTAAGGGAAGTAATCTCTGGCAAACATATTAAAGTCCTTTGAACTAGAGAACTAGTATGTAGATAAGAAAGATCTTGTTCATACAGTCTAGCTGGATTTTTTAAAATAAATTTAAATGATAATGTAGAAGATTGTTGAATGATTATATGTTCAGATAAGAACAGAGAGTAGAAAATGGTTGATTTTTCACAATTAAAGGAGTTCACCAGTGGATTGTTGGAGGGATTTGTACTGAGACCCATGTTATTCAACATATTCATACATAATTTGGAAAAAAGGGCAATAACTGGATTTATGGGTTGCATAATAATACCACCAATTCAACTGTGAAGACTGATGAAACTCAGGAGATACCCATAGAAAAAAAAAATCTATTTGATTAATTCTAAACTGCGTGTTACCACTCAAAAGTGAGATCTCAGTGTTAGGATACATCCATTCATTTTGTAAAAACAAAATCTTGTTGTTCAGTAGCAATCAATGAAGCAAACAATGTTGAGAAGAAGAGAGAGAATAGTATTATGACATTACAGACTTCACAGGGCACCCATATCTGGCACATTGTTGGAAGTCCCTCATAGTCAAATGGATTTTGTAGATCTGCAAGTTTCAAGAGGGCAAAGAGGATCTAAGGCCTAAAAAGGCTGTCCTAAAGGCTTCTGATGTAAGTACTCAGCCTCAAAAAAAAAAAACGAAAAACAAAAAACCCAGAGGATTTTAATCAATTATTCACTATTTCTTCCAATTTAAGAACTTGAGATAAATAAGTCTATCAGACAGTAGGCCAAAACCAATCAAAAAGTAGTGTTTTTTCAGAGAATGTATACTAACATAGTATATATCACAGTTAAACCCCAGTAGGCAGCTGGGGTCCCACACAACCGTTCTCTCAATCCCCCTAGAATGGGATAGGGGAGAGAATCGGAAGGGTAAAAGTGAGAAAACTCATGGGTTGAGGTAAAGAGAGATTAATAAAGAAAGTGAAAGCTGTGTGCACAAGCAAAAAGAAATGAATAATTCATTGACTACTTCCTATCAGCAGACTGGAGTTCAGCCATCTCCAGGAAAGCAGGGCTTTACCACATATAAGTTACTTTGGAAGACAAACACCATAACTCCAAACATTCCCCCTTTCCCCTTCTTTACCTCCAACAGTGTTTATTGCTGAGCACAACATCATAGGGTCTGGGATATCCCTTTGGTCAGCTGGGGTCAGCTGTCCCAGTTGTGTCCCCACCCAACTTCTGGCGCACCCCTAGTCTACTTGCTGATGGGGCAGCATGAGAAATAGAAAAGTCCCTGATGCTGATCAGCACTGTTTTTGGTCACAAATCAAAAACACCTCACCACGTGAGCTGGTATGAACAAAATTAACTCTATCCTAGCCAAAACCAGTACAGTATAGTACGCAGAATCTATGTCACAGTATGCTGTAAAAGCTAGTTTCACAGGAGTCACACCTGGGCTGAACAAGTTCAGGAAGAAGCCACTAGAGCCTTCTAAATATCTACCAAACATTTCCTGTGGCAGAAATTGCTGGAGGGTAGGAGACATACGCTTTCCCTCTTCTCCCTTGCTGTAGACAGCCACTGTTAACCACTGCTGGAGAAAGGACAGGTGAGTCCAACTGCCCTTTAGTCTGAAACAAAGTGATTACTATTTTTAGCAGACCTGCACACAACATTTACAAGCAAATTATAGTCTGACACATTGACATAACATAATAATGATCTCTGCTTAGTTCTTTGTTCCTAATAAATCCTAGCACAAATGACATCTCAATTACCACATTTCATTACAGCTCTTAGATAATTTTTCTCTTTTTCCCCAACCAAGTTCAAAACATGGCTTAAAGCACTCCTCATAAAGAAGTAAAATCTTTTTTTTCACAGTAGGATGGCTCAAGGGACTGTTTGAAATCCAGTTAAAGAAGGAACTAGTTACTAATAATAAATGCTTTAATTAAGTAAAATCTATTTCTGTTGTTTCCTGGGTACTACTGTTAATGTTCTTCAAAATTATAAACTTTTATTAGAACAAGCACACCACTCTAATCCTTGCAGATACAACAAGGTCAGAACATGGACAGCTGTAACATCTGCATGAGTTAGCACTCAGGGCTCTGGGATGTGTGAATTGCTTAATGGGTTGTTAACTCAGATGTGCATTGATAATAATGGAAAGATCAACTTGTCAACATTACTTATTTGGCCACTGATCAAAGCACTACAAGAGGATGAGGAGATAATATGAAGGTCAGAATAATTTTCTGTAGGGATTTCACTTTGGCACATGAATATTGTTAGTCCCTAATAGGTTACTGAGAAAAAAAAACAATTAAGAAACCCAGGGTGAGTCAATAGGACAGAATCAGTCTTGGATCCTTCGTCCAAGCAGGAAACCAGTCTGAGGCCATGCTGCATTTAAAACTCACTGGTGAGCCCAAGGAGTCAAAACACACAAGAAAAAATCTTGTTCAGGGCTCTGAACATGTTCTCATTTTGGTGTTTCATATGTGTGAGATCTAATTTATAATTCCTAGAGTTTCCTTGAGTTCAAGACCTACTGTCCTAGTAACATTCACTAGAGAAGTCCCTATGGCCTAGTTATGCAAGGAACTCTGTAACAGAACAATGGCTGCCCAGGAGGATTTAATCTAATATAACATCTAATATTATTTTGAAGGCAGGCATGGAGCAAAGAAGAAAGGTTTCATTCAGTTTCAGTATTCCAATGAAATTACTTAAATGTTACCAGCTGAATGTTTTTGTTTCATTATGTAGGTTCCTGTTTTCATGGATGCTTTTTTTATTCTTTTAAACAGAATTTTGTTATGAAAAGAGCTTGATGAAAAGAAAAAAAGAAGAGGGCAGACAATGAGGCACCAACCTTGGGGCAAAATAATCCACAAAAATCTATGAACTGCATGTGACAATGACTGAAATAGACACAATATTTGCATAAAACAGTTCAATCTCCTGCAAGCTTTTCACTACTAACAGAATGTCACAATTGTTAAAGTGAAAAAAGATCAAAAATGCACAGGTTTTGCCAGGGAATATAGCACCTATGACTGCCCTCTTAAACTCTGTCCAATAAATGACAACAGCAGACAAAAGTCACTATATTACCAACCACAAAATTCGGCCAAAAAAAAAGAAGTTTATTTTCACTGTATCAGTGGGTTCTGTCTAAGGAAAGGAGAAAATAAGTCAGTCACATGCCAGTGACAACATCCTCTTTATAAAGGAAGTGGTGTACATATTCAATTTCTCTAGTTGGAAATACATCTTTTTTTTCCTATATTACTGATTTTGCTTCTCTTAGATAGCTTTGCTAGAAGATACTGCAATCCTGCTGGAGTATACAATATCAAATCTATTTTTTTGCAAAAATAAAAATGATATATCCAACATGTTAACAGTGATTTGCAGGCTATATCTAAACAGATGTAAGTATTAGAGGTTTCTAGGAAAAGCCAGGGTATGTGGTATTGAGCTGTATCTGTCACCTTGAATCCCTACAGCATCAGGCAAGTTAAAACAAAGCTCCTGTTCTACCACGTTGTAGGTTCAGACATATCTAACAAATAAATCACTATAATACACAAGAGAATCTACAAAACATGATTGTCACCTACTGACATTTATTAAGCAAAAAACTGGCAGCAAAAATACATGAAGCTGATGCCAGTCATTGGGAACATGCAACTATTTGTATTAAAAAAGACATATATGCCAAAATAGAAAACACAATGTGATCTGGAATCTCCTTACCTACTGCAACTTAAGGAAAATGATGCAACATTCTCTTCTAATGGGAAACAATATTTTTAAAGATTGGAATCACAAGGTGTGGTTTCATCATCAAAAGTTTTATTTCAAAGTAGGACTAAATTATTGAGAAATTGAAAACAAATCCTCCAAATTTCAGAAGAGTACCAGGTTATCCCTGCTGCAAAAGATTTTTCCAGAAAAAAAAATATCAAGTCAGTCTAAAGCAGTTGGCTACCCACTCTTCCATTAGCATACAGAAGCACTGCCCTGTGGATGCTACCACTGGAGTAAGAATGAAGATATTCAGGATGCTCTTACATTAGCATTTTAGTTCAGTACATGAGTGCCTTTTGTTGCGAATTTCTGATCATCCCCGCTTACATTAATATTGTGAAGCAGTCTTGGAGCACACAAACTGACTTGCTTTCAGATGAAACTAAGAAGCTGTGCCCCAGTGTGACGTACTACAGTGTTCAGTGCAGAGCAGAGCTAGTCTGAAGTAACACAGCGCTCTGCAGATGAATATGATGTGGACACTGTGTCCTTATCATTACCTGTTTTGCTTTCTGATCTGCTCTCATTGCATTATTTGTTCATGTGGATGTACTCTCAGTTACCCAAAATGGAGGTACACAGACTTACCTATTTCTTTTCTTATACCCTTGCATGGCCCTGAAACAATGTAACAATAAATTATACAACAATAAATGCAACCCCTTACATGTACATTTAAAGAGTTCTATAAGGAGTGCAAATTTTAAAACCAAGAATATTAATAACATGATAGGATAGAAAACCTATCTCCTGTTGTGCTCACTTCTGCAAATACTGCTCATATACTACTGGAATGACCTATTTAATACAATCAGCTCTTTAAAATTTGGAAGTGCAATATTTTCCATACCTTAGATGTGCTAAAGTATTTGACAGATTCAGTTACAAACTGAGAGGAAGAAATCCATTTCCTTAGGTACATAGAAAACCTGAGGATTATTCTTGTATAGAAATGCCAATTCAATGCATACACTCCTGGAGGACATTATCATCCTGCAATGCTATAATCTTGCCTCAGTTTCTTGCAGGGTTCACTAGAGTTAGGAATTATCCCCCCACTTTTAAGTGTTACAGTCTTCTTCCAGAGGGACATTGTACACTTGATCAAAACTGAATTCCTTGATCAAGACTTTGGCCCAGCAGAGATTTTAACTCACTTGGTAACAGAGAAGCCAATTGCTATAGCCCACAGGTCCCCTACTCTTGAAGAGTGCTAAAAGCAAGTACCTAGATCACACCTAATTCATCTTAGCAAGGAGGCCAGACTTCCACATGCAAAATGCTTTCTTTCAAAGACAGGTTATACACCCTTTGGTAATCAGGTTTCCTTTCTTTTAAGTCTACTACCCAGCCCAAATGCAGCAAATTTAATCTAGCTGAGTTACACATTTTTACCTCTATGGTAAAAGGTTAAAATTATCAAAAGCTTGAAAAATGCCACAGATTGTGTCCAAAAAAAAAAAAAAAAGGCATAAGAGTGAAAGGATAATGGACTTCCAGATTGCCAAGTTCTTCTAAATAATACTTTGAAATCATAAACAGTAAGGATGTTGAGGACTATGAATAGTATCTTCCCCCCCCCCACCCCCCAAAAAAAAAACAACCCAGTGTTTTATTTAATATAAAACCCTTAAAATAGAAGTCTAGGATTTAATTTAGTACGGATTCAGAAGTAAGAGTGCCACCTAGTGAGTCACTATTGCTATACTCTCTAGCTCCTTGAATTTATGGGAAATACTCCACTTGTGTCTTTGAACTGGGGGGAGAGTGTTTGGGAGGTGTCTTCTTATTTTTCTTTATGCTGTAGTATATAGCATAATCAGAAGTTAAGAGCCAGGTGCAGAAATCACTGGGGGGAGATCCTACAGACTGTGTTATTCAGGAGGGCGGACCAGGTAATCAAAAACCATCGTTGTCCTTAAAATCTATTAAGGTAATTCATTTCAGCTGGCAAGCTCTGACAGGCTGGAGAAAAGGGATATCCAGCACTCATGTTAATATATATTCTGTTTCTCTTCCATATGTGCTAGTATTACTTCATCTTGTGAAATTCAAATAGTCCTTGAGGACAAGCTCCATCTTTCTCCATAAATGTACCTAACCCAGCTGGTAAGTCATTCGTTCAGAGCACAGATGGGAACAGCATAGATGCTCTCAGTCTGACTTAAATAATAAAATTACTGTTGAATCTCACCAATGTGCAGTACATAAAACTGTGTATTACTGTTCATTATTTGTCAGACAACTACAATCAGTAAGAGAAAATACTGCAAAGTCCAACTAATATCTGTAAAGAAGTTTATACTGAGACAACAGGAGCATACACTCTGCTCCTGAGAGACAATGTAATCCTCAATCTGTCTGTTCCACCACCTAGCACATACTTTTCTAATTTTTTTTTTTTAATTTCTACATACTAATTTCTAATCCCCACATTAAATATCTCAGAGATGTCTTAAGGCTTTTCAGTCAGCCAGCAAAATCTTACAATAACAGATTAAGTCATACAGGGGTAAATAGAGGAAGGGAAGGAAGGCAGGAAAGGGGCAGCCTCGGCCATTCTGCGGGATTTCCTTTCCTTCCTGGCTCTGGTGGTGACTTCACCTCCTTGGATCTTCCCTTCCTCATGCATCCACTTTTCCTGACCAGTTCACATCAACCCGTTGTATCACCTTGCTGAGCCTTCCACATGCCCTGCGGACTCAGGCTGAAGGCTGCAGGATACACTGGATGGTGTGACTTTACTTTTATGAAGGACATAAAAACAAGTTATTGCTGAGGGAGGAGCAGTCCCTTCCTGTATATTTCATGCCCCTCCTCAGCAGGGGCGCAGCCTCTGAAGGTAACAGATGGGGATGGACTAGGTCTTCCAGTCTCCAACTGAAAAAGGACAGGCAGTCTGCTACTCTGCATATTGCCATCCTAGTCAGCAGTCAATTTTCCTTAAGCCTCCAACAAGCTCTGAATTTTCCCTTCCTATAACTACACACCTTGTTCAAACCAGTTCTAATAAGCCAACATCGTACTCCTTCTTCTCCTAGAAATGGTAACTTGCATTTTTTATGTGCTTATGTGCATTCATGCCTCTGTCATCCATTTGGATTTATTCCTAGAGCTGCTTTTCATTTGACAGCCATTGTTTTCTGTAACTTTTATACCTTGTACCCATGGGAGTGCTGTTTTGCTCTGTCATATGCCCAGAAGGGTCATTTACAAAAGCAGAAAAAAATCATTATCTTTGTTTAACAGCTAGTGAGACTCAGACACAGAGGTTAAGTGACTTAGCAAGCAGGAGTCATTGGCAAAGCTGGAAATAAGTCAGTTATCTTCCCTCTTTGAACATACTGCCTTCTAGACTGAAAAAAACCCGCACTGCTGATTGCAGAGGAACAGATAAAATGATAAATATCGCTGGTTCAAATTCTATTACACTATCAAGTAAATCTTCACTTGTCAGGTAAAGCCATTGGTAACTCGCTGTCATTAGTTTCAGCTCAGTGCTTGTAGCCTGTAGGAACAATGGTAGTACACTGAACATCCATTTAAAAAGCAATTCCATACTTTGAAATGCCACTGGTTTGCCATCACTGATTTTGTAATTATTTCAGATCACTTCATAACATTTAGGAAAAACTGTCTAAAAGTAATTGTATCACATACAAGTTCATTTGTGAAAAACAACTACCTAACCCTGAAGCTGTCTTTTCTTTACTGAGATGGCTTTTTTATGTCTAATTTTTATTAAACTGTAATGATCAGACAGATATATTTAACATAAACTCAGAAGATAAACATTAAAAAAATGGTGCAGTAAAGGTTACAAATCTCAAAGCAATTCAAGCAGAGAATGAAAAATTACAGGTCTGGTGGTTACATTAGCTGCTCACACAGTATATAAGTAATATTAATACAAGTGTGGACTTTTAAATATGTACATAGAGTAACAAGAACCCTAAATAAATTGATCAAATAAAAATCCTAATTCTAAGTCTGAAAATCACTCCTGGAATAACAAGAAACAGGCAATTTGAGAACCTGATGACATTTTTTGATCATTAGTAGCAGATGCCCCAGGAAGGACATGTAGGCATTAGGAAGAGGACTCAATAAGCAAACAGGTCCTTTTCAGCTGTTGGGAGCAGGGGACTTTGCCCAGCAGTCTACCTGTAACAGCTAGAGCTATCCAACTTCTTTTATCCAAATTCAAGTAGTCTCCTGTTGGGAAGGATGCCTGGCAGTAATCAGGGGACAAGAAACTGTCATATTGCTGAAATATTACTCTGCAAAGGAGTGAGAAAAGAGTTATTCCCACATTTTTCTCTGAAGTTATTGGTTGGAAGCCTTTCCCTATTCTGTGCTGGACTTAATGTTTTCTCTATTTTGCACTTCAAAGCTGTGGCAATTCTACTGAAAGATGCCCCAGGAAGATCACTTTTAAGGTGAAATGGAGGGGAACGTGCTTTGGATGGGATGCATGACCACAAATTAATGATGTGTTCAAGAAACACGGATCTAAACAGGAAAGGTAAGATGAAATCAGGGAACATTAGAGGTTCTCTGTTGTAAGATTATGGAGGAAGCCTTGGTGAGGAATATAGAATGGAAACACGATCAAGACAAAAACTCCTGCTGTATTTATTTTGAAGCTGAGCTTTTATTGTTAATGATGATGATCTTGTACCACAGAGATTTATATTTTCAGGGGAAAAAAGTAAGCTATTATTGGCAGATAGAAAAACTTATTAAAAAATTTAAAAATAAAAAATATTTTTGTTATTATAGTAGTGCTATATATTCTAATCACTTATTTCTTAAGGCTAGACCTGTATATGAAATAAGACAATCATGCTTAGTAGTTCCTAAAGGTACTGAATTAGAATTAGGACTTTATAATTTAGAAACTTCTTAGGATGGCAACATTTTTCACGTTACTGATACAATATTTATTTTTAAAAGTTAAATGAGGGAATCGTTATTATAATTATTCATGTTCTCTTCAGCCAGTTAGGACAGATAAAAATAAAAACTTTCCTTCCAAGGTGGTAACCATAGCTTGATACACTTACAAAAGGACAACACAAGAAAGAAGCATTTTCCCATGATAAATCTATATGAGCCTCAGTGTATAGTTTCTTTCCTCTGAAAAAGGGAAATTTTTTTCCCCCTTAGGTTATTAGTTTTACCTGGTAAGAGCATAATCCATAAATTTTTATGCAGAAGAAAACTAACTTTTGGAAAATAGTACTGAGTAACTGACCAAAAAAAAACAGTTTAAAATGCAAAGTTCATATGATACTAACAAGCCTGGCAAATCCAGGGTCAAGCTGAATATAGGGCAAAAAGGAATAAAATTCCTTGCAATATAAAAAGCACAATTCAGCTGAGCTGTTTCCAAAGTCAACTACTTAAAACTACAAAATTACACATTTTCTATTACAAATATTATAATAGGATTCTTGTGGTAATATTCAGTTCCAACTTCAGACATTTAGCTTTAGGCAGAATCCAATTTCCTAAACACCTGTGCCTATGGTCATCTGAAGTGTTCTAACAGACCCCAAATATAACATTGGAAGATATTCACAGGACTTGGAGACGACTTGCAGCTTTTGGAATAGCAGCCAGAGGCTTAGCAGAATATTTGAAGGCATGCTGAATGACGAATTTTTTACAATGCAAGTTGTAGAACACTGGAACAGGTTGCCCAGAGAGCTGGTGGATGCCCCATCCCTGGAAACATTCAAGGCCAGGCTGGATAAGGCTCTGAGCAACCTGATCTAGTCGGGGATGCCCCTGCTCCTTGCAGTGGGGTTGGACTAGATGACCTTTGAAGGTCCCTTCCAACTCTAACCATTCTATGATTCTATGATTCTATGATTCAATAATGCTAGAAGCCCAGGTTTACAGAAGTGAATCCTGCCCAGACTGTCAGCTGTGGGATATTCCTGTAATTCTGTGTGCCTGGATCTGCAGGTAGTAAGCATGTAAGGCACTGCTCAGTTCCAAGTCCTAGAGAATTTTTATAAAAAGTTTTTCACTTAACCATGCAAACTCTCCTGCTCCTTCCTGACCCAGAGTCTGCCACACAGAAAGAATCCAGTGCCCTGGGATTTTCCTGCCAGGTACCGCAGCCACACCTTAGTCTACTGCCAGGTCTTCTTCCTGCCTGAACCCATGCAGACTCTGCTTTGTGAGTGGACTGTCCATGGATAGGAGAAGCCCAGAATCACGGTCAGAAATGTGTTGTGTTCCAGTGCAGGTGGGCCTTGGGTGTATTCTACACCTTAAGCGAAGTGCAAGGTCAAGGGAAAGCCACACAGAGGATGTGCTCTTTGGGTTGGAGGGGAAAGAAAATAAAGGCAGACTCTGCAGACCAGCTTCATGCCATGCAAGAATGATAAACTGCAGTTCTGCCAGAGCTGTTTCAAATAACACCCAGGGCGTGGACTGCATTCATTGTAGGCAGTGTATCATTTCCCTGTCAAAACTGTAGCTGGTTTCAGCAGGGGGAAGGGAAAGGGAAGCCACGTGCACGCTCTGATAAAGATATCTAGGAAGGACAAACTTCTTCACGTGGCACATGTTCATTTATTGCCCAAAATTATGATCATTTATGTGGTGAATGAACAGTAGTCTCATAATTATTTTGCTAGCAGCAAAAACTTTTGGAAGTTATAGCAGCAGCAGAGAACAGTCTTATAATCAAAACCACAAGCATATTTGCTTGCCAGATCCTATAACAATCTCAAAATATTTACTAAGACTGCCTTAATCCTCTAAAAGTAACTTACCTTCCTGTAAATTCTCCTGAGTAATTCATTTCCAGAAGTCTTTCTACTTGCAAAGCTATTTATTGGCATTATTAGAGCAAACAAGTGAAATAGGCTAGTGGATAAATTTTGGTTTGTGGATATCATTAAACACTTTTTTCCTGTATGCTTGACCAAGCACTGACACAGGTTGTCCAGAGAGGTGGTGGAGTTTTCCACCTTGGAGGTATTCAAAAGCCATCTGGACATGGTCCTGGGCAACCGGCTTTAGGTAACCTTGCTTGATGAGGGATGTTGGGCCTCCAGAGATTCCTCCCAATCTCAAATATTCCATGATTTTGTGAAAATATCTTGCAAGAATATTTTTTCACCATATTCTCTTTACACCTTAGAGTAAATTATAGGGAAACAGCCTAAACTAAACATAAGCTACAGTACACTTTCAGGTTACAAAATGAATCGCTTGAGTCAGAAAGGCTAAAGTTAATCCATATTTTTTCCTGTGGGATATTTGCATTCAGATGTAACCTTTCAGGTGTGAAAACATATTTTCTTCCTACAGGTTTAATACCTCAATCATGCATTGATCAGACAGAATGCAATGAATGAAGTGGTGTTAAAGCCAGTAAAGATACATTTAATTCAGGACACAGCATCTGTCTTGGCTACTAAGGATCTATCCATGCAATCCACGTACCTATAGAATTTTCTCTAAAGGTACACTGTGTTCCTAAAGGAACCATATATTTTTGTCCTCTATTTTGTTCACTACCTTTTCCACAAATGTTGATTATGTAGAACAGGCCAACAAAATTTCTTCACAAGAGATAAAACTTTATAGACTATGAGCAATGACAAAGCCCTTTAACTTGTATACAACTAACTGACTAGAAGATCATAGATCCAAATCTACACGTACATTTCTTTCTATCCTAGTGCAAAAAAAAAAAAAAAAGTCCTCTTTATTGAAACAGTTCTAATTTAAAGCATAAAACAACCATTATACACATGAAAAACTTGTTATTGAACTGCTGAAGTATAGCTGTTTAGTGTACAGCGTATACA
>WHYT01016710.1:747128-770828 GCA_009806455.1 Tetrax tetrax
GATCTATCCATGCAATCCACGTACCTATAGAATTTTCTCTAAAGGTACACTGTGTTCCTAAAGGAACCATATATTTTTGTCCTCTATTTTGTTCACTACCTTTTCCACAAATGTTGATTATGTAGAACAGGCCAACAAAATTTCTTCACAAGAGATAAAACTTTATAGACTATGAGCAATGACAAAGCCCTTTAACTTGTATACAACTAACTGACTAGAAGATCATAGATCCAAATCTACACGTACATTTCTTTCTATCCTAGTGCTTTAGAGGTCTGAAATGTGGGGATATATTTCACGTGTAAATACAACATAAGTAATAAAAAAATAGCTTAATGGGAGTTTCCCATAATCTTACATTGTATTTCCAATATACAAATTCCACTCAATGCAAAAAAAAAAAAAAAAGTCCTCTTTATTGAAACAGTTCTAATTTAAAGCATAAAACAACCATTATACACATGAAAAACTTGTTATTGAACTGCTGAAGTATAGCTGTTTAGTGTACAGCATATACAGAATTCATTACACCAAAACTAGAGCACGTTTTTATTTTATCTGCTCAGCGTTTGAACAGATCTATTTCCCTGTGGCATACAAATATAAGTAAATTGAAACTAGCAACATTTGAAAAGAAAGGGATAAACTTGGAAACCATTTCGGGAAATACTTCAATATACAGAGCTTCCACTGAGCCAAAAGAATATTCTGTACAGAACAGATTTACCAGGCTTGGTTCTTTCAGGAGCTTGAGTTAGAGAAATAAATTTTGAGAGTGGCATTCCTAGTCAGTATCCTGATAAAAAATGTTAGCCTGCTGTGAGAACATGTCATGGTTATAATAATTACAGTGACTTAGCATCAGTTTTTAGTAAACAGTGGGAAATACATAACTAAGAAGGAATATCTGAAAAATATTTTAGAACTAGGAACAATGGAGTAAAATAAAGTGTCTGTATGTCATTGAGCTCTAGTGGTATGGAAAATTAGGCCCACATTACTAAGAGCTCACAGGAATGTAAGATCACCTCTTCCCAATAATTTCCATACCAAATATGATACTGTTCAGATTCTGTATAATTTTATTCTGATCCAAGCAATGGAATTTATCTCATGTACCTGGAAAGAGAAAGGTTCAGTCAGAAGTTACCTTGTTTTATTCAAACATAATTTTCCTCTTCTGTACTGTACTTGCTGTCACTTCTAAACAGTCCTATGTGCCACACCTAAGAAAGAAAACAGGTTCTGTAAAATTCAGCATGTGTTTGCAAGGTGTTGGGTCATTACAGCTAATAATACTCAATATTTTTTTGCAGCAACACCTAGAAACCAACAAGCCAGATGACCCTGCTGGGAATATCTCAGACATCTTGCAATCTATATATGATTCTCAAACAAATTATAAATAGGCAATTTGTTAGCCATTACTCGTGTCACTTGCCCTTGTCTTCTCAGTTTTACTGCTCTTTTCTTGGACATCTTTCCTTTGTTAGTCAGCAGTTTTCAAGAACCATGGTGTCCAGAAACTGACCACAATGTTCTAGAGTTTCATGTAAACTCCACTTTATTTAGCCAAATAATGTCATTATTTAAATTTGACATATTCACACTCTAGTTTATACTTTTAAAAGTGGTTTTTGAAAGGGGGTGGGGCAGCTATAGCGCAAAGAACATAAATTATTTACATTACTATCCAATTAGTCATTGACTTTCAAATCCAGTCTCTTGGTCCTGCAAGGGCACTGACTTGTCAGGGAGAGCAGTGACATTATTTCACCTGCAAGAAGGAAATATTGACAGGAGCAGCTGTGACATCTACTCCCCGCATCAACAGATATACTGAAGTCAAGATCAAACAAGTAAATTAGAATTATATATTACCTGGATGAAGGAAGTGGAAAAAAAAACCCAGTGATTGTCTACCTTACAGTAAAAAACTAAATGGGAATAGAAGTCTACAGAGAGATGAATTAAAGAAGTTCCGTTGAAAGGCTTGATGGAGAACATCTTTATAATGAAATAGCACTAACATTTTTTTATAGATAGATGATTGCTATCAAATGATTGAAATGAGCAAGATTTAAATTCCATATAAATAAATAAATAAGGTGGGCAGAGCATTTGTCTCACATGCTGAACAGATAATTTTATCATTTTCAGAGGAATAATGTCAGTTGCTCTACATTCATAATTTTTGTTGAAACAGGTTCTTCAAAAAATTAAAGCAGTCATAAATCATGCAAACATAAGACCTTCTGATCTAAAATAAAATTCCTGATAAAAATGATAGGTGCAATATAAATTTTGAATGAGTACATGTTATCTGAACTGAAATAGCACTGATTTATTCAAAAAGCGACTTGGGGAGTGGTTGTTACACCAACTACTTCTCTTGAACATTAGTAGTACAAACTCAGAGAAATCTCAAGTGGTCATGTGTTCAGAGACTTAATTTTGCATTTGCAGTGTTTCTGTGGATTGAAATACACAGTTATGAGCATCTCTGGCCTCCACATTTAGCCTGCATTTGAATTGCCTCTGGGCTGTATAGCTGCTGCAGGCATGTGCCAACAGTTAGTGGAGCACAAGTCTACAGTTAAATCAGAGCTTCCCGTTAAGTCAGCTCTGCAAATCCTAACATTGTGCTTTGTGTCAGCTCACTGAAGTGCTGCAGTGCAGGGAGACAAAGAGGACAAAGCAACGTAGTTGGTTCCATCACTGAGCAAAATAGAGATAGCTGTAGGCTATTATAGATTCAGCTGTAGAGTATCAGCAAAAGTGGCTCAAACACTTGGAAAATTAGAAGGTGTTTTCAAATGCCCCAAAATTGATCGTGTATCACGTCCCAGTTACTATTCTGGCAAAGCCGTAAATGAAAAGTAGGTAGAGGTAATTGATGTTGTTCAGGATGAAAACGGGAAGATACCATTCACAATCCATAGCTGATGACCCACATACTCACAGAATGTTTTCCAGTAACATGGAAGAAAGTAACACTGCCTTGAATTATTTGGGATTATTTTGAATTATTTGGATTATTTTTGGGATGAAGCTGTGCACTATATCTTGTCTCCAACATGCAACCACCCAGTCCCGCTATATGAAACAATCTATGGACAAATGCTCAGAGTTTCCAGAGGCTGAAAAGTGGAAGCTGAGACTCTGATAATCCTTATATGAGGAATGCAATAAGCCAGTACTATGTCTAACTTCTAAAAACAGGAGCTGAGGTAATTTGAGGTCCCTTTCCAGGAAGATAAACATGCTTAGAAGGAAATGTACATTGAAGAGGATTACCTTTCAAGAGACCTATGAGAGCTGACCACAGCACCTATATAGGAGTAATTGTATGACTTAAGTACGCTTTTCTGTTTTGATGCCCACCAGTAAAAACAGATAATAGATCCTCAGCATACAGGATAAGATTCAATTCATTATTTAAACAACTCCCTTGCATTTTCTGAAGGCACATGACCTGTCGGAGCTGCTGTTACATTTACTAGATATTGAGAATTTGTGGACTGTAGGGTGTGATTCAGGTGATTAGCTGCTAGGCAACTGCCCCATACAGGGCCATATTGTTCTCTAGGTTTCATTGATGATATTGAATATATCTTCATTGACTCATTGGAATATGGCCACTGGTAGACATCTACATTTTAAAAACAAACTGAATCCCACTCCAGTGATAGGCTTTTTGCCACCCATTTATGCCATGTAGTATAGGTTCAATTTCCCTGCACAACTATAGATAGCTCCTTTTTTTGAGGGGAAAAGGGAAAGCAGCAATGGCTTACTTACAGAAATTTATACATAAGAACAACAGCAATGGAAATCCGAGCATTTAGGAATTTGGCAATTCTGTAATTTTATATAATAATTCTTTGGATCTCTATGAGTCCATGTTTCTTGATCCTACCACACATCCTCCATGGTATCCAGAATATCCAGATAGGTTCTCCTCTACCTAGACAGAAAAGCTCTGCCAGACCTTGAAGCAATGTGACCCAGCCTCATGTGATGGTGCTTCGTCAGATCTGCAGCTGTCATAACCCATTACATCTAACCCAGCAGCTCGAAAGTTCTGTAGTTACAGTGACATATACAGTCCGTGAAAGTTATATACTGAGAAAAAGAGAGGCTTTACTTTCCATTATAATGCAAATAACAGAGTACAAAAATTGTGTGGAATTCATCAGCAATGAAAGAAAAATTCACTGAGCTCCAGACAAATCATAGAGCTAGTGCTCTGAGTGTTCTTTCTAATAGAAAAAACATGAAAATCCATGAGTTGAAATGATAAAATGATGAAATGACTCATTACCACTGATTTGGCTAGCTTTCCAGTCAAGAACATACCTAAGCCATTTCTTAACTCCAAGTTGATTACTTTTAATGTCAAATGCATTACATGGACACATTGTCCCATATAGTTGAGTACCAGTCACATGATGGTCCTCAGCTGCTGCTTCTATCAAAACTTGCAGTCATATTTAGGACACACTGCAATGCGGGAATTGTCATATCCTAGCTAACTCCTAAAAACAGAGAGCAGGTACAGTGCCCTGAACACATATATATCCTACTTTAGACCTGATCAGTCTTATACTCAGCTAAAATCAGTTTTTCTGTCCATTCCTCATGTACAGAGCCAACTTGGTGTCTTTAAACTTGGTTTATACAAGCCCAATATATTGTCACATAGCGTTACTCAAGAGGCTGATAACAATTAAATGATAAAGCCTTTACACTATCAGAAAATAGTCTGTAACTTCAGTATGCATATTCTCATTAAACTGTTATTTTATACCATTGATATACTCAGAATACATTACTGTCTGACAGTAATGATCAATTCTGCATCAAAATGAGGAAGGATGACTGCAACAACGAACATTTCAGTGAAATACTATCAGTGTTCTTTAATTATATTTATATAATTGTTCAATCTCATCCTGAGATTAACAAATTGAAATTAATAGCACAGCTTTATGAGCATCTAATTAAAAAAAAAAAAAAAACCAAAACACAACAACAAAAAACCCAAACAAAATCAAAAACCTGAGTCTGGGATAAGAAACTGTACCTTCCTTTCAAATATGCAGCTCATTCAAATTGACAATCGCAGAAATTGCCAACAGTAGCCCTTAGGACCCTAGTGATCATCCAGGGCAATATAAGAATGAGGAGCTGAGCCTCCCACTAGGCAGATGACCAATGCCTCCTTTGACAGAAAATTGATCGCTCATCCTAAAACATTCAGGAGTCTGTCTTGGTCTAAATAAATCTTTAGCAGACACTATCAACTTCATCAACTACTGTCACCACCTAATCTTCTGTAAGCAAGCTAATCAAGAAACAAGCAATCAGTGCCTCCTGTCACCTGTCAGTATTCTGGACAGACATCAGGAATGCTGCAGGCCAGACACAGCACAGGAGCAGCACTCTTTGCTTTGAGAGCTCATCTCCTCCAAGTCAGAAACAGAGGTAATCATTCATAGTTATTCTGCACCGTTCAATATCACTGATTTTTGAGCAAGTTCATTGCTACTCCAGGGAGATGCAGGAATACATAGATACTCCTCAAAATAATTGGATGAATCTTAATTTCATACTCCATTTTATTGTTCACTTTTCACTAAAAAAACAAGTAAACAGGGAAACTATTTTCAGCTCCTACTATCTTTGTGTCTGTGTGTCGATGATGTCCACACAAAAGGTATGGATCGAAGCGTATCACTTTTTGTCATTTACACTCACTCATTAATTCATCTATAACCAAACTACCTTTCCCAAGCATAAAAATTCTGCTTCCTTAGTCCCATAACCCAGTTTAATTTTACATTTGCAAGAAGCTTTAATCTTTGAATACTTTATTTTTAATGTCTTGTATCTTACATCATCCATTTCATTCTATTGGAAAAGCAAAATCTTCACATTCCACTGACACAGAGAGACATGTACCTCCACTCTTACCTCCAGTCTCTGCTATTGTGCTTGAAATTGTGATATTACTAGGGAGAGAAAATTATTTCAAATAATTTCTAAAGGTAATTTTTTATTGTTTAAATTGTATTGACTATAACTCTTCAGTCTCTTAAGACCTGGGAGAGCAAAGGCAGAATGATAGGAAGATAATAAAAATAATCTGACCAGAAGAATCAAAGTTTAAAATAAGATTGTTATGTTCGCCTTGTAAGTGAAAATAGTAATCAATCTGGAAAAAAAAAAAAAAAAAGTTATTTTTCTCTGTGCTTTTCCCTACTCTCTCTAAGAGAGGCTTCTGTTCCCTCAGTTGGAATGCAGGTGGCTCACACACCTGATTTTGCTTTCCATGCATTTGAAGAAAAGGAAGCTTCTTGTGGAAGATATGGGGGGGGCCGAAAACAATAAACAGTAAAGGAAGAATCGTAACCATCATTATTTTTTATTTTTATTTTTATTTTTGTTATTGTTGTTATAATTGCTTTATTGTTGTTATTATTATTTTATTATGTAAACAAATTATTGGTTTTACCCTAATTTAAATCTGTAAGGCTGGGATCATATTGCCCCAAATCCTCTTCAAGAGAAGCTGGAAATTATTTTTAACATTTCATTACAGAAGAACTCTCTAAAATTAAAAGAACATGCATACAAATGTAATATTAAAAACAAAGAATGTGATTACTACATTTTTAGCAGAGACTGAAAGTACTTACAGTAACTTTATTAGTAGGTTGCATAACAGTCCACATAAGCTATTCTTTACATATTAGCTAAAATAATATGTAAATTTTTATTTGTTGTCTTGAAGTTGCTTCAGAATCAGCAAAATGTTTTCTAGAGAGCCAATGCACACCAGATTTTTGCTGCAGAGTGTCTGTCTAGCTTGTGATTCCTAAGGATTTTGTCTATGTCCAGATCTACAATGGCTTTTTGTATACAGAAGATACATGAGACATTGGTATTTGTAGTTTAGAAAAGGACAGGACAATTATAATTGTCAGCTTTTGGCAATTTTCGAGTTGTAGTTCTCTGGCAACATCAAAGAATTGCACTGCTGTTGGTTTTCACACTGAGACGAGTAACACAAGATGATGGCAGAAATGCCATATAGCCCCCAAGTTTTCCATAACCTTTTGTAAACTTCTGCATTATAAGTACTCTAAAAGCAAAGACTTAGATGTCATAGCTTTAAAAAAAAAAAAGGAAGAAGTTACATAAACAAAGCTTTGAGGAATGTACACAAGAATCCATTGGGAATTTATTTGTGACACTGATGATCCATAAAGCCTGACACAAGTGATCCAAGAAAGAAAACTGAAATGCCATATTGCCGTTTGCTTTTAAGCCTACGATCTGCTCAGATGGTCTTGAAAACTCCAACCCATTTAGGCTGCAGCACTAACCGTAGAAGCTGCTATGTCCTTGTATCCAAACAAAAAAGAAATCCCAACACAGGAAGAAAGAAAAATGTAGTCTTATAAAATCTATTTAAGGGTTTTTTATGCTGAACAATCTCTGATCACCTGTGTTCTTGGTGAGTTCAGTTCAGTAATACAAAAGCGTATAAGCCCTTTGCAAACCCTGTGGCACAAAAAGCATCCAGACCTACACCAGGTGCTGAGAGTCTTTGTTGCTATCTGTAAGAGCATGCCCTAAAGTACAAGCTTGCAGGGGTATAACCCGAAAGACACATTATGAGGCTAGCTCTTAAGGCAGTGCCCAGGATGGAAGAACAGATGCTGAGAGGTCAAAGCAGGCAGGAGCAGCGCAGGCAAAGCAGGCTTGAAAGAAGAGATTATTTCAATGGAGTAAAAAACGGTGGGATACCTGGTGAGCCTAATGAAGGTAGGAAAGATATGGCCAATAATTGCACAGCGGTTACACCTTTGCACACAATTCATAGTCTGACTTATTTCTGTGAAAACACCACCACAATAAAAAAATTATACTCTGTAAGCAAGAAACATACTGGAGCATTGGTAACTAAATCAATTTTTTTCCTTGCTTTGTTCGGACATTCAGAAACTAAAACGACTGTATTTGTTCAAAAAAGAAAAATGCCCCTATTGTTCCAAGAAACTTGTGTTAAATCAGAAAGGAAAATTGACTTTCCTATCTGCACATGGTACTATTCAATTGCTTAAAATATCCGTTGTGGGAAGGTTTGAAAACCTGGAAGCATACTTGTCTTGTATGCCTTGTGCTTTACTCACAAAGAGTGAGTTCAGTGCCCTCACTTTTTTCAAGTGGTAGTAAAGATCCATTCAGGTTAGAACGCAATGACTTTACATAAGTAGAAATTCAAAATGGGACAATTGAAAATGGTCTGCTTGGGCTCCCAAGATAAGAGTGGGAGGAGGAGAATTTTGCTGTTTGCAAGAAGGTGCCAGGTGTACTCAACTCAGGGCATTGCTACCTTTAACTGCCACCACAGTCTTACTCATTTTGCCAGTCTTCCCAGTAATACTTCCAGGTCTGCACATGTTCCTAAGGCTGAGAAATGGCAAATGAGCAGATGCTTCTGCAAATGAGCATCAGAAGGACAAATACCACTTCAGTGAACAATAACCCCATCTTATACTAGAAACTGCATTAAAAACATGAGAGAATAACCGCATTTATTTTCCAGAAGTAAAAAGAAAAAGCTATTTAAAATAATGAAAACACATTTCTTTTACTACAGAAATTGGAATATATGTTACTGAACTTAGGAGTAAATTAATTATCTATAGCCCTATTCTTAAACACAAAGCAACATATTATTTTAATTTCTATATCTGATCTGTAGAAACTTCTCTCTTTTCAGTGTTTGGCTAAATGAGGCACCAAAAAGAAATAGTCAATCCTGTCAGCAGCAGTAGGAAGCTAAATGTATCCATTAATTAGTTTTATGACCTGATGTGCATAGATACTAGCACTGATTAGCTGATCACCTCAGGAGTGCTTGTTACATTTATAATGAAGCAAATCAAATAATGCAGTTTGTAGAGCTGGAAAAGCTGAGCCAAATATAGTCACTGACACAACCTAGCAAAAATCAATAGTGCTAAATTTGCACCTCTATTCCTAAGTGGCAGTAGGTGGTCATTTCGTTAAAGCCAATTACGTTAGTTAAACTGATCTACTGCTCCAGTGACAGTAAAAGTCAGAACTTGATGATTTCTGAAGTTATGCTGGATTTCACAAATCACTGTGTGGAGTCAGCAGCAAGAATAAGTGAAATGAAGACAATGACAATACTTCCAGCGCTTTTGACTGACAAGCACCAGTCTACAGTAAGGAGTTTCGTTACTTAGATGTCAATAATAATTTTAAAGGATATTGCTACATTGAGCTCTCTCATGTTTAAAAGTTTATGCTTGACAGCTCAGTTGTCATGCAGGAAAATGAGGTGGCACACAGAAACGAAGCAAGAGTAACGAACAACTGTATCAGTTAAACCTAAAAGTCTAATGATGAAGATCTGGGATTCTAATGACGATGCTGCTACTGAACATGAAAATGTATACAGCCATTTAATCCCCATGATTACTGCAACAGGTAGAGACAACTATGTCCCTGAGTATCTCTGATGAATATTAGCAATGAAAAATAATGTGAGCTGTGGAAAAAAAAAGAGGTTCACTGACAGAAAAAAAAGAATGAAAAGTAATGAATGATGAGCATTCTATACATACACCAGAATGACAAGACAAAACTGACATGGTCTGATTTATCATGTGATGGGGAGTTAGGATAAATAAAACAGTTAAAACCTCCTAACAGAATATTCAGAGACATTTAAAAAATTATAGGGATGGCATCTCAGCTTAAGGACCTTATACTTCAGTAAAAACTGCACTAAAATGGAATTTTTTTTGTGTTTTCCCTGTACTGACTCTGTATGTAGTGAATAAAGCAAGCTGTAAATTTAGGTGCACAGAATCTGAATGCATAATAAAACCAAAAGCAGTGTTCTTCTTTCAAGACAGATGGATGAACAGAAAGTGAATGCTAATTTTGTGATGGATTTTTTTGTTTTATGTTATCTTAATACATATTTAATAAAATCTTGTTTGTTAATAACATCTTGTTTGTTTGGTTGTTTTTTTAAAAAAAATCTAGCCAGTTTTATAATTTGTTTTGTATTGTTTGGTACTGTTCAAGTATAGTCCTTAAGGGTCTGCTCCTTGCACGGGGGTTGGACTAGATGACTTTTGAAGGTCCCTTCCAAACCTAACCATTCTATGATTCTATGATTCCTAGAACTGCTGCTGAAAGCTTGGTGTGTTACTACTCAGAGAAAAGCATCTGTGTCTGACCCTCCAAAAGATGCCAGTACTAAATCAGCTTTTAGAAGTGGAATGTATCAGGTGTACTGTTTAAAAGCAATAATTGACATATTGCCTCTTTATGCAACAATGCTTGAGACAAGTCAAGTTCAAGCAACTGACACCAAAAGGGACAATGACATCCAGAATTAAGGAGCATTTGCAGACACTGTTCTTCCACCGCTCAAACTTGAGAGTGTTTTAACTATTGTTCATTTACCAAGATATTGCAGCATAAAAGCCATGACAGGTGAGGCTACCGCACCCCAAAGATCTACAGAAGCAATGGTCAAACCCAACAACTTGACTGCACAAAGACACAAACCAGAGAATATACTGTTATGATACGTTGCCTCTGTGTCAAAAAAAAAAGTTGACATTCGGTTCTTCTATGTATCAGTAGTATTCTTGTAGCCACAGACAACTGACTTTAAGACATGACATGGCAATTTTCTCTTTAGATTATTTAAAAGCATGGTATACTGACTTGAGCCAAGTCATTAGGTAACAACATTGCTTTTTTCTGTTTTCACAGAACTAAGCTTAATGGGGAGTTTTTAATGTTGCCATGGCAATATTAGATGACACATTCAAAAAATCATATAGCATTTTTGTTTGTTTGCTTGCTTGCTTTTTTTTTTCCCAATAAAAAAGGCAACAATATCTTAATCTATCAAGAAGCAAAACATCTCAATTGAATTTGCTCTTCCTATTGAAGAAACAAACTATGTAATTTACTTCAAAAATAAACATTATTAGACTCAAACAGACTCTAATGTGAAATATGGAAATCATACTGACTATAATTACTGTAAGTAATTTTCCCTTGTAATTTCTAGCACAACATTGTAGCCTTGTAACCCAGCAAATACAGAGTTGCCGTTGCTTAGTATTAAGTTAATAACACAGACATCAGGATGGGTCAAGCTTTGTCTGGACTAGTCTAGGCCAGCCTGAAGATTTGTTTTAGCATGTAACAGAAATTATCCAATGACCAGCTACCTACTACCTACTTTGTTTTAGCTTTTGCTGAGCCTCATACAGTCGTACAAATATCTCCTATTGTTACATACATTTTTTAACTAATAAATAGTCAGAACATGTAGTTATGCTATGCGCAATGACTTACCTATGACCCTACTGTGAAATGCTGCATAGAGGAGCATGGACATGTGATGACGGTGAAAGCCTTGAAAGTACAGGCACAGGAGACACCAGAGGCCACTTGGCAATAAGTAGCAGTGGTGATCAATTACTGGTCATCGAAGAAATGCAATCTTCAGAGCTGGGCAAAAACAGCTTTAGGGGTGACAGAGCAAAGAACAAGTATCTAAGACATGTAAATTACATCATATACTGTAAATATTACATAACATTGACTTACAGACCAATGGAGAAAGAGCCAGGCACAGACTGCTTTAGCAGACACGTAAAAATGACACCAAGTGGATCATAGAGTGAAGCAGAAGATTTCACCACCATCATACTTCTCCCAGTGAGGGACTTGTGAAGCTGATGACTTGCTGTACACCTCTGACCTGGATTGTAAGACCCAGAGGGACAGCAGAAGGGTGAAGGGTAAGCATAACATCATAAGAAGGGGTAGACACTAGGAAGTTTGTGTATGTATTGTTTTAATTGTATGTAATTTGAACTATATCGTATGCATTTATAGTTTTCATGCTTTGTTGCATTTAAATATATCTTGTTTGATGGAATGTATCTTACCAAGAAATTTATGACATATAGTATAATTCAAAGCTCTCAGTATTTAACACTGACAAATTTTCAGTTTCAGAGGAGTGATGAAAACATCCCATAGCGCAGGGCTGCTCCCAACCCTTGCACAACCCCTCATGGGGGAGGGAAGAGGGGATGGATTTTCTGTTGATAACTACTTATTCATAGGTTATTCATTAGCCGGTTCATTAGTCCACTAAATGCATACTTCGTCAATATTGTGTAGTGCCAATTTTGTAATCAGGATATGATGTAAATCACAGTCAAATTACTTATAAAAATGAAAGTATGTCATACCCAAGCAATTCCTTTTAGCAATTAAATCTGGGATCTTAAGGAATGAACTCAAGTTTGTTTGACATGACCTATTTTCTACAAATCCATAGTGACACACATTGCTTACTTAATTTTTAAATAATTCACTATTAAAGCACCTCTTTATTAATTTTTGTTTTAAGAATAAAGTCTCTTACTTAGTCATGTCACAAGATATCCATTGTTTAGTCTTCTGGAATTTATGCACTATTCCAAGATTTCTTAAGAATGCACATCAGCTGGTCAATCATGTCTTTTGGAATTCTATCCAAATTCAGAATCACCTGTCACAGCAGATGTTTTCAACATTCCTGGTTACTAATGGAAAATACTTTATCACCTTCCTGTGAAGTAAGCCCTTTATTGCCCTTCTTTCAAAATGTAAGAGAGAAATATTCAGTGACAATTACCAATGAGCAATATATTCATACTGCTTGAATAATTTTTTAAATTGTTCTATTATTGTTAGCACAGGCATCATTGATCTTTTCCCAATGTTGTTAGTTTCCTTCACCTTCCTTTTTACAATAATGCTAGCAGGCCATTTTTGGTATTTGTTCATTATTTAATGTGTTGTATACTGTATTTTTTTTCTAACTTTCACTTTACCAGTGAGGCAGAGTGGGCTCACCTTCACCGCGCGGTCAAATAATTTCCATTGTCTAGTAAATTTTCATCAATTATTTCTGATTAATGGAAAACATTCATTTGTTTGCCAGACTGTATAGAATCATAACAACTAGGCTTGATTTAGCCCTGCTGCTTACTTCATTTTTATCTGCTGTAATGACGACCAAAATAGAGAAACAGCATACTGGTGGCAGAATCATTCATGTTAGAAAGCAGTCATCTATAATGTTCAACAGAACAAAAGGATGCGTTTCTAATGACTGTATAAGACCTCTAATTTGTCTCTAAAGATTACAGCATTACTGACAATAACCTATTTTTTGTTTCATTTATGGTGCTCTTCAATCTTCTGGACTATGCTAGTTAGCATGGCGATGTTTCTTCAGTACACCCTATTACCCTATTACCTCTTTTGCTTATTTTGTTCTCCTAAAGTAGGTAATAACCACTGATTCTAATGTTCTAACAATGCAAATCAACTCATCACCTTTTAGAAATACCAGTTAAATAAAATTTCTTTTAATCGATGAGAATTTCCAATTCCTCTCGCTTATTGCCTTCAACCAGTAGCATATAGCAACTGGAATAATACATTCTTTCCACATCTGTTGACCTTGATCACAACATCCTGAGTTTGTGTTTATACCATATTTTCATTCTTATTAAGTTTCCTTTTTTATTTTTATATATGTGTTAATAGCCTCATAGTTGCTCCAGCTAATCTCCAGTTGAGAAGATTATCACCTTTTTTACTCTGAGAAGTAAGCTGTGGTATTTATAAATCCAACCATCTCTTAGGATAAATGTTTGACAAACTGAAAACTTCCCTTTCATAACAGCATGCAAAGAGTGATCCCCTCTGGTATCTTCCGCCTTTTCAGTGCTATTAGAATGACTCTAAGAAGATTACACAGGCTTTTGTCTTCTGCCTCCCTTCAAGACAATTGAAGCTTTCTGAAGTATGTAGTTCCACATGAATGTCATGTAACTAACTTCAATGTGCATCATCCCTTACTAATATCTCATAAGTATCTGGTGGATTCTCTGTCCTCTCTTTTCAACACGGAGTCCTCAGTGATTACTGCTTGCCCTCCTGGGGTATCTGAACTCTTTTGTAGCTGCTCACTTCATGTAAAAAGAATATGAGTCAAAATTTTCAATAGGTTTTTGTTCTATTCTTCCAGAAAGAATGGACAAGTTGCTGATCATCTGATCATCTTGTAGAGGAAAGTTAATGTCCTTTGAAGTAAGGAAGGATGCTAAGTATACCAACATCACTTATAATGTAAAAAATAATCATGACTTCAGAAGTGTTATTCATCACTGATATATGCATTCTTATAAAAATGTTAAGTAGTTTATCTGTGCAGAAATATAAGATTACAGTTAAGGAATTGCACTGTAATGTTAGGGACATTAAGGCATCAAAAGTTTATCTGCTGGAGGCATAAGAAAGCACGCCTCTTCTAGTATCTTTAGCTGATAAACATTTATGGCATGGTACTATTTAGAACCTTACAGAATCAGACTATTACTATAGATTTCCAGCAGACAGAACACACAGGTTAAAGGAAATTATAGTTGAATGTAACAAATTTGCAGACAGCCCTCTAGGTGTACCCTGCCTTACCCTGAGTCAGTTTGTAGAGCTTGATGGGATAACAGCAGAAGATCATAAGACTGAAAGTACAGCTCATTAAGTACAGAAAGTAGTAAACAGAATTATTAGTAATCTATAGGGCATGTTTTCAACTCTTTTTACCCATGTAATTATCACACAAGTGATGTATAATACAGTGCCCCTATGCCAGAGTGCAAAATGTAAATTGGGCATCACAATCCCTGAAGTAGCTTTGTCACTAGTGTGATCTGTGATCGCTCATTGCTCTGTAATTAAAACATAAAAACTGTTTGATCAGATGACAAAATAAATTATTAATTAGAAATGGGGAGGAGGGGGCACAGAGAATGCAGTAGACTAACAGAGATGAGGCTGCTGCAGATCCATGCCCCTAGGTCCAATCAGCAGCAAGCCCGAGAACATATTCCTAGTACTGTGTCATACACACAAAGAGTACACGTATACACCACCTCTATACATATATACACGTGTGGCCACACAGATCAGTACAGACACACACACAGAGTGCTCACAAAAAGAGCACCAATAGCCTCATTCTGTTCCCCTTTCTGGATAAGCAAGATGAAGGTCTCTCAGTGTGAAATGTAAATGTATATATGTACAATGTGCGTCCCTCCAGCAGCTGGGCTCAGACACTCAGTCTGCCCCATAGTTGCCCCTAGGTCCCAGTCTCTCCAGTTGCTGACACCTGGACATCTGAGCCTCCAGGGCCGCAGTCGCACTCCAGTTGCTAGTACCTCACTCACAGATACACAGGTACACACACCCCCACACCACACACACACACACACACACAGATGTCTGGGACTCCCCTGGTCCCCAGCACCCAGCTCCTTCTTGGTCTCATCCTTAGAGGCATGCCTGACTCCCCAGCCACTGTACCTACTCATTGGCTAGTCCAGCTTGCTCCTGACTAGTCCTCACACACTCACTAGCTAGTACAGATCACTTCTCACTAGTCCTCACACACTCAGTTGCACACCTGCACTCACTCTGGCTGCTGGCACCACAGACACCCGGGCCCTCCATCTCATGCAATCCCAAAATGCTCTTCCCCTGCATCCCATAACATGTCCCACACCCCTTTGCAGTGACCCTCTCAGTCCGAAATGTGCTCTGGAGACTCATCTTGATAAGTGCCACCCTGGTCCATGGCTGAGGCTCTTAAGAGATGCCCTGGCAGGGACCTGGACAGGGTGTCCTCCAAGTCCATAATCCAGGTACCCAACCAGCTGCTGTCTCTCTGTGCTCCCTCCTGTGTGTGCAGACAAGCTTTTTACCACACAACTGAGCAGAAACATGTGAGCTATATGACAAAAAAAAAAAAAAAGCATCCTATCCCTCCAGTCAAACTAAGTATTAACATTTTAAATAAGACCACTCTGTCAAAGGGTCTTGTCTGTTCAGATCAACAACAATTGTCTCAAATACAAGTAATGGGTTCCCTGAATAGTTTTCAAAAGGGAGAGGGGGCATGACAATCACATCAAAAGGATAATCATACTTATTATGTGTGTTAAAGGACACCTGGACAATTCCTGTGAATCTTTTATGAGGTACAAAGAAACAATCTCAGTAGGAACATCTCAACATCTTTTTCAATAGGAGTACTTTAAAAAGTCTTTTGGCTAATACAATTCCCCTGAATAAAGAGGTGAAAAATAATGGTGTGCATAACAAAAGGCTTACTATTCAAAACTCCATTTATTGATTACTTTATGCCAACCATCCTAAGTAAGAAGTGAACACACCAGTTTCAGCAATTTACAAAGCACAAGGTAATACTCATCCTTTACTGGCACAGCTCTGGCCTTTACTGTCCTCAGGTAGCACCATTCTAAGTGTCTCCCAACTTTAGTCTGTTTTTCCCTTTTATTGACAATTCCCTTTCCAAACAAGGCAAATGTTGACGTCTGTGTCTGATTAGATATGTTGGAATATTATCTTTTTTTTATTTTTCTAAATAGCTTTTGAAATTATTTGCCTGAAGTCATTCTCCAAGCTAGTGACTAAGCAAGACTTTAAAATTCCTAGCTAGAAATTGCTCTATCCTGTCTCTGGTGCTTCTGCTTTGCTGTTGGTAGGAACAGCCTCCTCCACCCCTGCAGTAGATGTGACACGAATCCCTATAGCACTATCCCATCTTGTATGAGCACAGTTTTCAATAATAGCATTTTGGTTTTCTTCAGATGCTCCATAAGCCTCTGGGAAACCTCCTAATATAAAAAAAAAAAAAAAGAAACAAGCAAAGAAACCCAAACAAACAAAACAAAATAATCTGGATATCAACCAAAATTAGTTTTTAGATAAAAACCTGTATAAAATCTTGAGAGTTTATTTTTCTTTTTATCTAGATACACATATACACACACATATATCAGCAGTTTCTGTAAGCAATGAACTGTTAATCTACAACAGACCCTTGCCGGTTTCTCAGAGCTAACAACTCCTTTCACATAGTCATTTCGGAAACAAACTCCATAATCAAAACCTCTTTTTTTTTTTTTATGGAGCTACACTCAGTGACATGAGCCAGAATTGCAAACATCTAGCAGCATAACTGACAACAGCCTAGCACCTGGCATTGAAAAAGATGTCCCAGTTTCAGCAGAGCTCACAGGGATATCCAGCATCCTTCCACAAAGCTGTGGGACTTGGAAGAGGCAAGCAGAAAATGGAATTGAGATGACATCTGCAACTGTAGCTGACTGAGCAAATTCTGACTATGTCCCAGTTTCAGAATCTGGCAAGAATACTGTTGTACTTCTTGCCATTTGATGACTCAATTTTTCTGTCTGTGTCTGGCCAGAAGAGTAACCTTTTCTTTCTTGTGAAAATTTTGCTGGTATTCTGAGGTGACTGTAGATGAATATCATCTGGTCTAAGTATCACCTTCAAACCACACAAGCTACAATACAACCACCTTGCTTTTGAGGAATGTATCATATTGGAAACATAGAGTGCTTATATTCTGAGACGAGTAATACTGAAGACTAGATCTCAGCATTCTCAGCTTGAAACGAGGAGTTTCATTGATATAAGAGAAAGCTGTAATGATGTTGCTTTTCCAGTAATTTTTTTTTCCGAAACACATGTGAATGAATCACATTTCTCTTTCTTCAGCATTACCCAGTATTTAGAGAAAAGATATTGATACTTTCTTCAACAAACTACTTTCTTCAGCTGCTCTTCTTTGACAAACTTATTCAAAGAAATATAAATACTATTAATCATTGCAGTAATATATTTGAGATGGAGAACCAGTTCTACTGCTTTGTGTATGTGCCACCAGGTCAGATAAAAATAGGAAGAAAGACCAAAGAAAACATAAGATGACAGGTAAGGTCTGCCAACCAGGTTCCAAATCAGGCTCTACAGTATTAGCAATCAATATCAGCCTAAATGGGTGGGAAGTGCAGCCAATTGACCATGATGATTGAACATTTCAGCTCAGTTCACTTCAACACTACATTAGAATTATGCATATAAAATAATTATTTTAATGTGCAGTCTTTCAAAATCACTAACGAATGAGAAAAAAATGAAACAAGAAATAGAACACCATATATATGCATCAGCCCAACACAATTTCTTTCTGGTTTGTATTTCTGAGCAGGTCCTATTCCTGACCATACACATAATTCTTACATTATAAATAATTTTTAAAAAGACATTATGAAATCACGAAACACAGGATTCAGTTCCAGCCTTCTCACTGGGCTTAACTGCTTTTGATAGCTCTATACTTCATAATTGTTTATCCAAAACACTATCCAACAGATCATCTCTCTCTGGCAGGATACTGCCGTATCAACACTTAGGTAAGTTAAGAATTTTCAAACCCGTGAATATCTCTCACCAAGACTAAAAGCTGGCAACAATGTGGCTGCTTCAAACATACATTGCCATTTTCTTACAAAGTTTTACTCTAGCCATTAATATCTTTAAACAGTTGCACAAGGTAGTTTTCATTAAAAAAGTTACTTATTTGTTTCACATTCAGAATGAAATGATGCTTCTAGTCAGGGATGTCCCTGCTCCTTGCAGGGGGGTTGGACTAGATGACCTTTGAAGGTCCCTTCCAACTCTAATCATTCTATGATTCTATGATTCCATTTGGTTTACTTTCTTTTTTTTTTTTTTCATTCTCCTTTGATACAGAGCTGGCAAATATGTCAAATGACAAATTCAGGGAACATGACACATATTGCAATCTTCTCCAAATTATGCAAGCATGATTCAGGCTAGACAGATGACCAAGGTACAGAAACACTATGGATAAAGGAGATCCTTAGAAATAATTATCTAAATCAATACTGGTAAATCTTTTAAAATATTCTTGATGTTTTCTAATATATCCAAGCTCCTTCTTGGATATATTAATATAAATTTTCTACTAGATTCTGATGTATTTATTTCAAAAAGCAAATAAAAGGTCATAGTTTCTGAAAGAAAAAAAAATAATAATGTATTCCTTATTCAACTATTATATATGGAAAGTTATTCATTATGAGATTATTAACTCTATTAGCATTTAACAATTTGTAGCACTAGGGATTACTAGGAAATTTGGAACTGTGTAAACTTAGGCTCAACAACTGAAAGAAAACTTGTCCACTACCACTCCAGAATACTGTTAAATTATGAGCATGTGTGTGATGTTTCTATATTCTTTAACTATACCTGTGAGACAATTAATACTGTTGCATTTTTAAATAAATTTAAGAAAATACAGATAATCATAAACGGAGACTAGTAAGAAACATATTTTTTATTCTATTTACATTGATATTCACTAGCACAGAAGGAATATCATGCTGCTTAATTAACCTGAAAAACCCTGGACAAAATATGAGATTGTCTTGAAAAATCACTGTGTTAAAGAACAGCAACTGGGTGTTAAACCTAGGTACGTTCATATCAAGTAGAAGATAATGTGAATAGATTGAAGTCAGAGAGCAATGCAGAAGAACCAGTAATAATGGAGATGATATATCCCCTTTGTATAGCCTGCATTACACTAAAAAAAGGCTCAGGTCTCAAAGAACAAATTTGAATTATGAATTTTTATGCAGCAGTGGCTACATATTTTCTTATGCATATTTTCTTCAGCAGCATTTTCTTATGATACACTGTGTATTAAGTTTCAAGAGCTTGCAGACCGCTTACAATATCTGTGTGACTTTTAAATAAAGCATTAAAAGCCATGGGAACAAGATGACTGTAAAGAATTATAGTTCATTTGAATGCCAGCATCTCCGACACATCGACTTTTGCTAGCATGGCAGTTGTGGCCATGCACAATATAATTATTTTGTAATCATGGGAAATAGAGATTTTGGATTTTTTCCGAGGAAGCTGCATTATCCTCACATAATAACATTGATTTAAAATTCTTCTCCCAGTGTTGATAACAGTTGCATCTGCAGAGATCGGTTTAGTTTTAATACCTGATACTCTTATCACAGCAGAGACCAACACTGAGTCAAGGATGTCTGTCAGGTTCGTCTTACAACTTCAACAGAGGCTGAATTTGTTGAATGTTTGGGAACATAGTGATTTAATAAGTTTTCTGTTGTCAAAGTAAAAAGGCCATTCTAATTACTACTGTGTTTCTTTTCTGAACCTGCAGTACACTTCAAGGAACTGTAAAATTCATGGTTCACATATTAGCATTCATTTTTAGTTGTTATAAAGAAACAAAAGAGTCAATTCAGTAGCCCATAAATTACAATACATTTGCAGATAATAATTCAAGTGTCACCAGCTGGCAGTACTCACAGTAACCATAAACTAGGGACTTGGTCTTGTTCTCCATGTGGAAAACCCTTGTTTAACTCTGAATGCAATATTCCTTGGTTAATAAACACATAAAGTGAGAAATACAGAATACAGTAGTGAATTCTCTCATGTAAATTTGCATGGTAGTTTGCAAACTTAAAATCAGATATGTTTCTTGCTTCCTAGATTCCATAATTTGGAGCCTTTTTTCAGAGAAATCTTGTTCTAAAATTTGACTTAGAACTTCTTGCATGGCTATGCTGGATGGATTTAATGCAAAAGACAGAGGGAGACATTTTTAGACCTTTTTATTGGATTTGCGAGAGGCATAACAGTCAAACAAGGGACAAGACATTGTGAAGTGAACTAAAGAATAACGAAATGTTGCTCAAGATCTGGTATATAAAAATAGAATAAACAGGAGATTAGTTAAGGCATGGACATCAAACAAATGATGCAAGGAGAAACAAGAAGATTTTTTTTTTCCCTGAGGAGCAAACTCCTAAGTTCATCTCATAATTTACATTTCTGTCCATCTTGGTCCACAAATACGACGAAAGTGCACTCATGTTGTATATTTCCCTTTAGCTAACTTTAGACATTACATTAATATGTACAGATTTACATGTGAGATGGTCAATTTATGCTGCCGTGACTGATAACTGAGAAGCGCTGGCATTCTTACAGTAACATTCATCTGACTTTAGGGTGGGATGGACAGAACCCGCATGCTTCCGCTGATTGTTAAGCAAAGGTAGAAGACAAGCACCGACAGATTTCTATATAGCATGCATGTAAAATTGTTAAGATAAAGTCACTTTTATACATAGAATCATAGAATCATAGAATGGTTAGAGTTGGAAGGGACCTTTAAAGGTCATCTAGTCCAACCCCCCTGCAAGGAGCAGGGACATCCCCAACTAGAGCAGGTTGCTCAGAGCCTCATCCAACCTGGCTTTGAACGTTTCCAGGGATGGGGCATCCACCACCTCTCTGGGCAACCTGTGCCAGTGTTCCACCACCCTCATTGTAAAAAATTTTTTCCTAATATCTAATTTAAATCTACCTTCCTCTATTTTAAAAGTTTTATCTTAAGCTCAGTCAATACCATATATGGCAACAATCTGACGAAGTGAGGCAGTCAGTTTGTACAAAATGATAGCCATTTTTGTCAGCCAAGCCTGGGAAGGCTGTAGGGCAACTCTCAGACTTGAGCTGGGAGCTAATGAGAAGGAAGCAGATTGTGTTAAGAAAACATATAAAAATAAACACAATCAGGTTACAAGACAGGGGAGGAAGAAAGCAGTAACAGCACGCTCCTCCTGGCAAAGAAAAGAAAATCCCCATCAGGAACGTTGTTCTGAGGGAAAACCTCATGATGCTGACAACATCTTGTACGCCCCTCTTGCATTCTTCTTGAGAAGGGCAGATATGTTGACCTTAGGTTGCAGAGGAACATTTGAAAGGTGACCATAATACAAAAGAAAAGGGTAGATATTAGGAAGGTTTTAGCTGCACTAAAAAAGGGCCAGACGTTTCTTTAGTAGGTAACTCGGACTGTTAGACTGTTAAAACATTAATTGGGCTGAAAGTCAATTCTTGGTCCTGTATATGGTGATTTCTCTTTTGCCCATGAAATACAAATGGAATTATACACGTGTAAAAATTTGCCTTAGTCTCTTATCTATGACAAGAAAAAAAGTCTTTGTTTGGTTAGGCTGGAAACTTGCGAAGTACATGTCAGGAAGGAAGCTTAGATCTCTAGTATTTATTAAGTGACAGCTTTGTCTCACAGGTCTGTAACGGAATTTCCTCCTACCTTAAGGAAAGCAATACACAAATGACTAGTCTATTAAAAATATATTAAAAAATCTATTAATTAAAAATCTGCATTCAGAAATAATATTAAAATATTCCTTAAAAAATTAAAGCAGAGTATTAGAAGAATTCTTAAGAGGATTGTTCTCTTTGTTGATTACATTAAGATGCTGTCTTTTTTAAGTTACATGCAACTTAGGCCATACACATTTGCTTTGAGAATATGATTGTAAAATTATGCTACAAAATTGAAATCCTGAGGTATCAAGTTTCAGGATCTTCATTATAATTCTTATTTTTTGTCAGTTCTGCTTAATTTCACTATGAAGATATTTTGTAACATGATGGCTAAATAGAACTAATAAAAATTTGGGATTTTCAGTGTTTAGACTAGCCAAACATTGTAAGGATAGCTGGTCTAGAAACATTATAACAGTTTCACATAACTATCTACCAAATCTAAGATACATATGCTTTATTATTCCTCTAAACTGTGTATGTTTCTTTTCTTTTAAGCAAGGGATGGAGTATATTGCAAGTGTTTTTGAACAACTGTACAAACACACACAGGCACATACATGCATGAGTGCTTGACTGCTTTTACATCAGCAGAATACTTGCCAGAATTGCACAGATGAAAGCAGTTCAGCAATTTCAGAAGAATGCTGTTACATGCTTGATAAGACAGAACACAGAAAAAGACACTTGAAAAGGCTGAAGTCATAAATAATTTAATGATAACACTTATCCAGTTGGAGGCCTCTTAGAGCCCAGTTAAATTTATGTAGAGACACCCAGAGATGCTAGAGTGAGCGTTTTTTTTCCCCTGCTACTTGTTTTTGCCCTAAAATTATGACACAGCTCATTCTTTTCTCTCTCTCTGCACAGCTTGTTGGTTAGCGTTATTTTACTACCATGCCTTTTGATTAGAAACCCCATTGCTCAGAAACACACAAGACTGAATAAGTGTGGCCGAGCACGTAAGGCACACGCTGGTGTACACACGTGGTTTGGGAAGCAGTAACCGTGCAGGGATGGACGAGCCGGTGAGGAGCATAGAGGGCTGAAAGGCACGGCCCAGCAGCCGCACCACCTCGGCGAGGCGCGTTTTACTATGCAGACAAGGCCGCGGACGGCGCCAGCGCGGGCGGGGAGGCGCGCCTTGTAGCTCACGTAGGCCAGTGCTCGGCGCAGGCCTTCCGCGGTGCGGAAAGGCAGGAAGGAGGGCTGGGGGCAGGGGCAGGGGCAGGGGCCGGGGCCCGGGCCCGCCCCGGGTTCGGAGGGCGGCGAGGCCGATCAGCGGGCCAGGCCGCAGAGCAGACGGCGACGGCGCCCCGCCTGCTCACTTTACGGCAGTGTCGCGCCGCGCCGGCTCTTCGCGGCAGCGGAACCGGCAGGCCGGAAGGCAGGTGCGCGGCGAGGCTCGGGCGGGCGGGGGTCGGGCGGCTGCGCGGGGCGGCCGGGGCTGTGCGGGCT
>WHYT01016711.1:48673-211427 GCA_009806455.1 Tetrax tetrax
GGCCTCACAGCAGAGCTGCTCCAGCCCTCTCAGCATCTGCGTGGCCTCCTCTGGACCCTCTCCAACAGCTCCACGGCCTTCTGCTGTTGGGGGCTCCAGAGCTGGACGCAGCGCTGCAGGGGGGTCTCAGCAGAGCGGGGCAGAGGGGCAGAATCCCCTCCCTCGCCCTGCTGCCCACGCTGCTGGGGATGCAGCCCAGGGTGCCGTTGGTTTCTGGGCTGCGAGCGCACGTTGCCGGCTCATGTTGAGCTTCTCGTCCACCATCACTCCCAACTTCTCGTCCACTGTCACTCCCACTCTTTTGTGGTAGACCATCCCGCACTGACCTGCTCCTGTTTACCCAAGGAAGCAATTTATCCCTCCGTTTTCAGTATGTGGCCATTTTCTTCTGCTTCTTTGCCTTTTCGAACAGACAGCGAGCAGTGGTCTAGATAAAACCTGACTTTCCACCAGCAGAAAGCCAGAGATCTTGTCCGTTTACTCCCAAAGTTTGTCCTTTTGCCGCTATGTGTAGGCTACAAAAAGGTCATATTATAAGGAAATCCAGTCCTCGGTCTTAGAGAAGGGCTGTTATTACTCTGAAGTGAAAACAATAAAATCAAATAATGCCAGGCTTTGCAGTCATCCCTCTGCACAGAGAGCTCTAGAGGCTTTACTGTCTCACTAGGATAGAAATTACAGTCTGGGGGTTAACTCTTCTGCTTTAGTGATTTTTCAGAGTTGATTTTGGCTTTGCTGTAGAATATCTCTTTGGGTTTTTTTGTTTACTTGCTGACATTTTAATAAAAATGTTTTATTTCATATCTATATAATACTTAAAAAATAATTGGGAGGGAAGGTAAAGGGATAGCTTTTCATCAAGTATCTCATTTTCCTAAAGATCCTTGCTTGGAAAATGTTGGGGTTTTTTTCTGAGAAAGTCTGTGTGCTTCAGGAGGGTGAACACTCCTGCTTCACTAGGAGAGAGACGATGAAATGCAAAGTATCTGCACAAGTTCAGACTCCTCCAAAACAAAGAGCAGGAGGCTCCAGCCCTACTCTGCAGTGGAGGCACCAGCACATGGCCCATCCCATGAGAGCTGCTGAAGCTGGTCGGTTCCCAGAGGAGCTACTTTGGCATCTTCTCGCAAGTATTGGCACCAAAAAGCGTTTGTACTACAAGCTAAAAAAGATGTGCTGGCTAGAGAGGGTGATCCTCACACAGAGGCAAATTGGTGTATTTTGAATTCAGATCAATGAAATTATTTCTGTTAGCCCCACGAGCCTTAGGTTGATCTCCAGACCTGGCACTGGGGCTGCCATGACGTGGATGTAGAGAGAGGAGCAGAGGGCTGTCAGGTAAGCCTGACTGGCCCTGAGGAGCGATGCGTGGAACAGGTGGAGTTGAGCACATAGACTTCATGGACCTGCACCCAGGGTCTCACTACAGCAATCTCTGCCAAGGGACAGTGATTGGTCTTGGAAATGGCAGGAGAAGGAAAGAAACCCAAGTGTGAACTGATCGCAAGGTGGAAAACGTAGCATGGAAGTGGAAGAAGGAGGAGGGATCAGACGTGTATCTAGTAGAGACCAGGTTGATCTCATCATATCTTGGAACCTTGCTGGAACATGGCACCTATTTCTGGTCTTGGTACCTCAAGGGTGAGTCCAGGCTGGACTGGGGCAGAGTTCAGAGGCAGGGCCCATAGGACAGGGCAGGGTGAGACGGCATGCCTAGATCATCCCAAAAGCATCAGCTGGAGAGACAGTGGAAGGGTTTTGGGGTGCCAACTAGAGGCAGCCCTTGTTTCCCCCAAAGGTTTGAAGCCACCAGCGAGGAGACTGCAGTGTTCTGATCCTGGGGTCTCCTTTTGCTGAGGCTTTGCAAGGAGACCTGGGATTGGTTGAACCCAGGAGTTGAATTTGGTGCTCCCCTTGCTCCCGATCCAGTGCACAGGCAGCAGCCGTGGCTCTGCTCCCCCAGCAATGGCTCTTCCCTCACAGCCCGCAATGGGTAAACCCACACCAGGACAGCTACCACTGCCAAGCAGCAGAGAGAGAGGAGGGACTAATTAACCTCCCTTATTAGCAGCACACTAATAAAAATGCTAGCATCCCCCAAAAGATTTGCGGAATTAATCACAGCTGAAGCAAGAATGACTGAAGAGTGAAGAGTAAACCGGAACAACAAAAGGAAAGCACATCCCACGCATCGTCTTGAGGCTCCCTAGCATGTGCAGATCCACGGTCGTGTTTGTATCCACTCTCCCTCCCAGAAGTGGGGTTGCGATAGCACCCGGAGGCCCCAGCTGAAATTTCCCAGCTGCTGAAGGTGCTGCACATCCTTAGATGATGATTGCTGCTCTCAAGAAATGTTGCAGCCCAACAGAAGGATTATTCTTCTCTAGGAAGACGTGCGGGACTGGCAGACGTGACGCAGAGCCTATGGGACTGCAGCATTTCTCTGAAACAGCAGCTGAAGGTCAGGAGAAATACCTTGGGGCGTCACAGTCGGTGCTAGATGCCTCCCTGGGGGTAAGAGGAGCATAGAGGAGCTTGGAGAGAGCAATCCAGCTGTCCTGGAGGAGACATCTGTTTTAGGGAGAGCTGAGCTGCTTTCCCAGCCTTGCTGACGGTGTGGGCTGTGGTGGAAATGGAGACACATACAGATGGGCACCAGCGTTTAGACACCTTAACCTGGAGCGGAGTCCTGGGCTGGTGGTCTGGGCTTCTTGGTGGCAGGTGTGAATAGTTCCTGTGAAACGTTTTGGGATCTGCCCCAAAATTGATTTGAAAATGAAGAAAAGCCTTTGGAAATGGAGGCTTGCAGTCTTGGTCTCCAGGAGTTCGGAGCCAAAAGCCACAGCATAGCACCGAAACGCCTGAGCAGAGGGAATGGCTCTGTCAGTGGCGCGTGGTGGGAACCTGAGGAGGAAATTTTTATATTGGGTGATAGGAAAAAACCCTCCCTTTCTCTCCTGGCTTATAGCCCTTCCTCTGTCACAGCCTCCCCCGCCACCAGCTAGATTGGAGGAAAACACAAGAAATTTTACAGCAGGTTGTAAGGTAGCTTGGCTGGGGCTGTTTCTTCCCACCACTTAGATGTTCATCAGCCTATATCGCTCACAAGGCAGTGCCCTACGATTTAGAAATGCCTGGTGGAGTGTGTTCAATTCCCCACGCAGCGCCAGACCTCCCGGGTGTCCTGGGGGAGACTTCTCGCCTCCTTTGGCCATTTCCAACACCGTAGGGTTGATGGCACGTCCCTGCCAGAGGAAGATCGCGTGCGAAAAGCAGCCGTCGCCTTTCTGCATGGGTTGTTCGTCTGCCCCTGAGCTCCCTGAGGCGGATGCTACCGCAGTTCTGGATTCCTAATGCTTTGCCAGCATGCACTGGGGCTTTTCTAGCGCCGCTGCGTAATTAAGCTAATTGGATTGTGCAATTGCACTCTTGTAGTGTGCGTGATCACCTAACATAGCGGGTGGGCACGTGCTCCCAGCTCCTAAAAACATCCTCTGAAACTACAGCCTGCAAACAGTGGTGCTGGAGGCTGAAATTTGATTTGGGAGGAGGATGATGTTCAGCTTCTGTACGAGAAAATCCAACCTGAGGATCGTATCAAACCCTCCGCCTGCCAATTCGCTAAATGCACTAAGTGCTAATTTTGTGGGTTCTTTTCATCTGCTTCGTGCACTTAAAATAGTATCCCTCCTCTGGCTATCCTTGGGAGCTCTTCAAGGAGGTTAAAAATACAAACATGAAAGCTGTAATAATAAATGTCCCCTCAGGATTGATCTGAAGCCTTTCAGATGTGTTGCGGAGCCGGGGCAGAAGACCGCAGAACTAAAGCTGTAATGCTCACCCAGCGGAAGCTCTCGTTGCAGAGCCACAGAAGATGTGAACAAGAGGTGGCATGATGAAGCATGCAGAGTGATGCTTTGTTTCCTAGGAGCTGTTCTGCTCCTGGCCTCGTAGAACAAGGTGGGAAGGAAAGCAGTGAACTCAAAGCACATAAGGTTGACCCAGGCCAGCTAGCACAGTTCCCAGCCACGCTCAGCAGGTGAGGAACAGTTGTAGGCCATTCCAAAGAGGTGGTTTGGGTGGACCCTCTTGCTTATGGGCAAGAGGATTTAGCTGCAGTAAGCTCTCAGGACCGGGGAATGGTGCATCTCCTAGTTTTTGTAAGGTGTCCCCGGAGCCTCCTCTTCTCCAGGCTGAACAGCCCCAGCTCTCCCAGCCTGGCCTCACAGCAGAGCTGCTCCAGCCCTCTCAGCATCTGCGTGGCCTCCTCTGCACCCTCTCCAACAGCTCCACGGCCTTCTGCTGTTGGGGGCTCCAGAGCTGGACGCAGCGCTGCAGGGGGGTCTCAGCAGAGCGGGGCAGAGGGGCAGAATCCCCTCCCTGGCCCTGCTGCCCACGCTGCTGGGGATGCAGCCCAGGGTGCCGTTGGTTTCTGGGCTGGGAGCACACGTTGCCGGCTCACGTTGAGCTTCTCATCCACCAGCACCCCCAAGTCCTTCTCCTCAGGGCTGCTCTCGATCCGTTCTCCACCCAACCTATATATCTGTAATTAGCTAGTTCTGAAGGTTTTAAGTCAAAAGTAGGCACTATAACTATCCCCAGCCAAGCCCAAGAAAGATAGTTTCATAAGGACATCCAATCTTCATTTAAATACATCATGAAACAGGGCATTTACCATGTTCCTGGACAAATCATGCCATTCTTTTCTCTGTGGAAAATAGGCATCCTTTTCACCTATAAATTGGTGAAGTTTTTGATTTCTGGGCAGTGGTCATTGTTCACCCTGGG
This sequence comes from Tetrax tetrax, assembly GCA_009806455.1. Classification (NCBI taxonomy): domain Eukaryota; kingdom Metazoa; phylum Chordata; class Aves; order Otidiformes; family Otididae; genus Tetrax; species Tetrax tetrax. The sequence continues at coordinate 53,462 of WHYT01016711.1, forward strand.
TGCGTTGAGCTCAGAGCCCTCTGCTCGCCCTCCTCTGCCAGGCAGGCTTGCATGGCTCCAGACCTCCAGGAAGCCGAATCCTCAATAAAACCTCCAAATCTCTTGACGTTAAGGCCATTAGAGTCATAGAATCATAGAATGGTTTGAGTTGGAAGGCACCTTCAAAGGTCATCTAATCCAACCCCCCTGCCAGGAGCAGGGACATCTCCAACCAGATCAGGTTGCTCAGGGCCTCATCCAACCTGGCCTTGAAGGTTTCCAGGGATGGGGCATCCACCACCATTAATTATAATAATTTTGAAAGGACCCTGAACAAAGTAGGTCCTTCTGCAGATAAATTAACTTTTTCCCAGTTGCATTTCTCTGGGATCAAATCAGTTATTCCTGCAGGCATGTCTTCGTGGTGTAAGTTGAAGTCAGGTGAAGCCTGTTTTAATGCAGCCACGCTAGTAAGAGCCTTCAGCCAGCGAGGTTAAAGCCAGCGAAGGTCTCACCACAGCACCACATCTTGCAACGCGGGTCTTCTTGAAACAACTGAGGCTTGCAAGCTTGACCATACCAGGGTTTTGCTTCAGAGCTTGGCAGGGTTTCTATTCTTACAAGTTTGCTGCTCCCAATTCACAAAATAACGCAGCGCTGTAGATAATGGTCAGTAGCTTGATGGAGAAGGCTAAAACTTGGGCATATTTTTGACTGGTTTTGGCAACGGGAGAAGGAAGAATGTTGCTTGACTCAAATGGAAGACCACATTTAGGATCTCTCCCCTCTCCTATGAGATATTTGGGGTTTGCAATGGAGAGGGAGAGACTGGGTCTCTTCCTGCACCAGCATCCTGCCGTAGGAGCAGCCTAACAGAAGCCAGGCTTTCAAATATGCTCTGGCTCTGCCATGGATTCAGTCCTGGGATCTTCTCCCTGGTTTTCCTTTTTTTTTTTGAAATGGGGTAGCAAGAGCTGCCCCTGCCCACGTGTGTGGATTACATGGTTACTTTTGCCTTCAGCATCTTGTAGGATGCAAGAGTGCAGGTTCCTCTGATTTGTTCTGGGAAACAGCGGGCAGGGAGGTGGGCACATGGAGGATGTACCCAGGTGGTGAGGATATGAGTAAATTAAACACCACCAGGACTTGGACACTGGAGATCAGTTGTCTGTAATGCTAAATTTTAGGTGCCTCTGCTGTTTGGTGTACATGGAGATAGTCAGCCATCCCAGGGCGGTGGGTCCTTGCAGGCATGGTCTGTGCGTGCAGTGTGAAAGCTCACTGGGGCTGTGTCTCTGTATTTGCCCCAACAAACCAACCAGGAGAAGGACACAAGGCTGAATCCTGGTCTGGGATCATCTGTACTGCTGAATTGTTACCGCAGTCCCAGCTTGATTTTGACCCAGACCAGCTATCCTCTCCCAGACGATATCTGGGAAACCTTGAGGGTTTAGCATGGATCCTTTCCAACCGGCACGATGCCAACTCGTTTTGGAGGACGGGTGAGTTCAGCCATATGGATGTGAGCTGTGCCATGCCGCCTGCCCTCAGAGAACTGGCCGTCACCCATCTTATTTCCTAGCAGGGACGTGGTACCCATGTCCCGGAGGCGTTGGGTTTGTGTGCCGCATTGTCAGACTGTGCAAGCAAAGCTGCTGTTTGCCAGGTGTCTGGAATTTTTAGGGATTGTTAATGAGAAAACTAAACCCCACCGGCTGCTACCCCTCTCCGGGAAACCTGTGCTTTGCTCCAACATCCAATGTTTTCTGTGCATGCACTCAAGCAGAAGTAGCCCCAGATTTAGAGCACTTGCAGTCAAAATACAGGAAAAACTGAGGCATGGGACTCCTTTGACCTACTGGTATCCCACAGTCTGGAAACCACCACCAAAGAGGTGCTGTTTGGATGTGGATGACCAGTTCCGGCTCAGCAAGTCGAGGTAGAACCTATGTCAGGAACCAGGTTGCTGCATAATAATAATATGTCAGGGTTCAGAAGGGCTCATCTGATCCTGCGAGCTCCTCTCGTGTAGGAACTCATGAGGGCCCTCATGGTGGATGGGGATCTGCCTGCCAGCGTTGGACTTACCAGATGCAGATCACTCCTGATCTGGGAGCTGGTCAGCAGTATTAATATAGAATATAACTGTATTTGAGCTCAGACACCTGCCGTCAGCATCCTCCCGTGCACCAGGGTGTCCTCATGTGGCACGTAGGTTAAGCTGTGGAACTCATTGCTGATGAGGGCTGTGGTTGTTAGAGGTTTACATATCTTGAAAAGTCATTGGAATTAGAAAATCTGAAAAAAAAAAAAACCCGCCCACCTCTGTAGGGAGTACCTAATATGGAGATGGCTGGAGATTGGGAGTGTTGTGGGAAACTATCATCTTACCCAGTTCTTACGCTGTCCTTGGGAATCTGCTATTGACAATTGTTGGAGACAGAAAATGGATGAGTCTGACCCAGCACAGCAGTTTCTGAGATCTTACGTGATTTGATCCAGCTTGAGCAATTCGCGGGAGCTTGGATTTGCAACCCCACTTTGGGCATCTCTTGGATGTTTAGATTATGTGATCGCACGGGAGCTTATAATGCACAGCATACATACACAGCCCTGGGAGGAGAAGTGTCTGGGCTCCGAGGGGCTGATAACAGCCCAGAGACAGCATCACAACTGTGTGACTTTCAAAACTGTGGTGGAAAATCCACCTCACCACCAAGGTGACAAGCTCCATCTCCGAGGACGCATCCATGTAAATGCTGCCTCCACTACGGGAGCCTGGCTGGTACCTAATGTGTTGCAGACCACGTAGCTCCTAAAATCACCCCTTTCTCCAGATTTTGCTGCTCTAAGTGGTGTTGATGCTAATGTAAAGTGGCACAAAAGTGGAGCGGAAGGAGCACGCTGGCTTTTCAGAGAAGCTTCATCTGGTGGGAGCAGAGGCAGGAGCCGACCTTGAAGAAAACTCAGCTCAGATTTGGACATCTGTGAGCAACTTGAGCTGGCTGCATTGCTGTTCAGCGTCAGTCGTGGCAACGCGTTCAGCTGGTATTGCCACGGTGTTATAGCATGTGGACCCGTACACACAACTGGGTGGTGCTGGTTCAGTCACTAACAGCCCTCTGAAGAGGCAGCTGCCGCTCAGCAAAACGAGTTCCCTGCCTAACGTTTCCCCTGATTTCTTCCTGCAGAGACAGAAGTTGTGTAGCACAGAGCTCCATTGTGGTAGGATGTGTTGGGATCTTTTTTTTATGCATATACAGAATCATAGAATAGTTTGGGTTGGAATGGACCTTTAAAACCCATCCAGTCCAACCCCCTGCCAGGAGCAGGGACATCTCCAACCACATCAGGTTGCTCAGAGCCCCGGCCAACCTGGCCTGGAATGTTTCCAGGGATGGGGCATCCACCGCCTCTCTGGGCAACCTGGGCCAGTGCTCCACCATCCTCAGTGTAAAAAATCTTTTCCTCACCAAGAGCGTGGTTCCCTCCACCCATCAAAGGAGCACAGCCTATTCCCTTTCTCCCCATCGCTCCTGAACTGCTCCCAGCCAGACACTCATTGCTTGAAGCGGTGTTTGATTTAACCAGAGGCAACTTAACATCGTAGTCATCAGTCAGTTCTTGACACTGTCACATCCTGGGAGATAAAGGAGCGAATTAAAAGAGAAGGGAATAAAAAAAGAGAGAGAGAATAATAATAATAAAAAAGTCCTTTCCCCTCAGATCTGATTTCATGTTAAATGTTTTCATCTTTGGAGTGAGCGTTCACAGCTGATCGGCAGCGTCTGCTCTTTTCACAATGCAGTTGTTCAAAGAGACGGGGAATGTTGTCTCCTGCAGGAGATGAATGGCTGGTTCCTGCCTGGATCTGGCTATCATGCAGACTTGCCAGCCTACCATGGGCTGCAGGAGAGGGCTCACCTCCTCGCTGCCATCGTTGGAGCTTAAAAATCTATGTGTCTGTACAGGCTTTTCTTCTTTGGGCTCCTCAGCAAAACTATTCTGTAGGGAAGTACAAGGGAGAAAAGCCAGGCAGGGCTTTCCTGAAGAGATGTGACGGGCTGCTGGTGGGACTGTTCGTCAGGGAGAAGATTCCTGGCATGCGGCCGGGATTTTATACGGTCTGAAATGAACAGTTGCTGCAGACATGCAGAGGAGTTTGCCAGGGCTTTCCGTGGGCAGGAGTTAGGATGGAGCTGTGCCATCTGCCTTAACATTTCTAAGTATCCCTACCAATATTTTCATAGCCCTGCTTTGACCTAAGCTGAGGTACAAGCCAGATCTCCCGTGGATGTAAAAAAAAATGCAAATTGACTCATTTTGATGGAGAAGCTTTGATTTACAATCGTGGTTGCCTTGGACATCAGCGTCGTGGCCACTGGTTGATTGACCATTGTGAAAACGCTCAGGACGATGTTGCATGTGCAATCCCTTTGGTGAAAGCTGGAGTCAAAGATGGCAACCAAGGGACTGTCTTGATGCCACTACATGGGAGGCAAAGATGTCCATACCGCTCAGCAACCTCAGGAGAAGGCAAATGGCTCCTGTTTCATGAGATAAATGCTAGTCTTACATCTCGTTTCCAGTTGTTGCCACATGTGCCATCAGTGGCCAAGCTGGGAGTCAGGGGAATGCTTTTAAAGGTCCGTTGACTAATGTCTGGCGTCTAAACATCCTTCTCCTGGGACTTCTTGACTATGTTGATTAAGTTTCCTACACTGGCTCCTATTTTATAGAATCCCAGAAAGTGGAGTTGGGAGAGTTGAGTGCAGTTAGTCTTAGGACAACTCTACCTACACTGCTCTTGTGTTTTTGAGACCTGTCCCTTTAATTCTATAATCAGAGAAAAGCTTTGTTTCCTTCAGTTGACTTCGGGACATCATTGTTGGATTACCCTAAAATTGCTGTTGCCCCAAACCCCTTTTTAGGATGGAATGGGATGGTGAGGTCACCTTTAGAGACCAAACTTGGGTTCTCTGAAGGAGATCATCTGGGAAGTGGCTGTGTCAGAAGTGCACAGCCCCTTATTTTCAAAACTCAGCTGTGTGTGCAAACTTCGCAAAATGCAGCCGTATCCTCATGGATCTGTTTCTCAAGCAATGATGAAAGTGGAAACATGAATCAGTTAGCAGTACATCTTTAAAACTCTGTTTGCATCATTAGGCGTTTATGTGCGATGGCCTGACAGCTTAGGGGTCGGGATGCTTCATTAAGCCTGCTGCGATGAAATACACCTCTAGAAAGTGTTTGGAGGCTTTTTGTTTAACATTTCTGTAGAAAATGGATGTGAAATTCCAAGCAATGCCATCTGATAGGCATTCAGGTTCCTCTGCTGTGAGGGAATAGCAGTACATCAACAGAAAAGTAGATGGTCTCGCCAGGAAGTCCCTCCTCTGGTCCTTCACCTAAGTGCTGCATTTGGTGGAGGTACCACTAAGGGAGCAGTGGTTATCCACACGATGGCAACTAGTGCCGTTGAAGACACACCAGGTTGTCTGAACATCCTCATAAGGCTGTGAGATACACCACCAGGCAGGCTGGAGCAGCAGCTAGAGACAGGAGAGACAACCTGGGTCACTGACCTCTCTTCCTTCACTGTGGTGAATGCCTGGGCTCACAGCTCACATGGAGACACCTATTACATGAGTGTCGGTTTCTGAATCCAGACCTGACTCCCGTCACTGGGGATTGGTTTGGTTGCCCACCAGTAAGTATCAGATGAGGTCTGAGATGCCACCAGGATCCATCGGCCGCTGGGTGTTGCTCCAGGAAGGCACGGCATGCGTGAGTGTGGGAGATTCCTTAGGATGTCTCAAATGGCAGGAGGTGGCTATGCACGAAAAAGTGAACTATGCTGCTAGTGTCCATGTTAGTTTCCATCTGAGAGAAGCTCTTTGGATAGTCTTTAGGCAAGACTTTTGCTCTATGGGCACCAGGCATGACTGGGCGCTGTGTGAACTCAGTTCATCTGATTTATTTTAGGTGTCTCCATCTGTGTGGTCATGGGTCTCCATCACCACATGCTTCCACCCATCTGTTTCCAGGAGCCTGTGCAGCCCCATATGTATTGTTCTCATCAGCCGTTTTCCAGTGCTCTTAAAAGCAGAGGTTTGATTCCACATAAATGTGATGTGGGACCTTCAAAGTCATGCCCTGCCATTAGTCTCCACCAAAGTGTTTTGAAGTCAAGGTTTTTCATGGGAACTCCGTGGAATGGAGGAATGTGCTTTCAATGGCACCTGTGGAGAAGGGATCCAGCATCTGAGGCAAATGAACTGCTTGACGTGCTTCTACCTGCAGCTACAGGTTGAAACCAGCAGTTTTACAGTGTTCACACAACAGTCTTCAGATCACCATCAGATCTTCTGTCACAAGAGGAGAACAGGATCTTATTTGCTCGGTTCATTGATCCGAGAGCATTCAGGCTCATGGTTTCAGAGGTGTTTCTACCCACTTGCTGGAACTGAATCAAAGCTGCCAGACTTCTTTGATACCATCGGGTATCAGACCATGTCTGATGTCAACAGTCACAAAATGTCACAAAAATATTAATTTAATAATAGTTCATAGGAAGTTGCTTAAGATAAATGCGTGAATGGTATGTAACACACTCCTGAGGGATTCTGAGCACTCCAAGAAGTCAGTGATGTAAGAAAATATTAAAGTAACTGGGAACTTCAGGACTTTTTTTAAGGAATAATGGTTTTCCTAAAGGTATTGGGAGCTAGCCATGAGATGTCTCTGGCAGTACAACATTCCTGGACATGATCCTTAGTAAACAAGAGAGACAAAGCTGGAGCTGGAGCTGAGTGTTTATTCATCATAGAATCACAGAATGGTTTAGGTGGGAAGGGACCGTTCAATCCCACCCAGTCCAACACCCCTGCCAGGAGCAGGGACATCTCCAACCACATCAGGTTGCTCAGAGCCCCGGCCAACCTGGCCTGGAATGTTTCCAGGGATGGGGCATCCACCACCTCTCTGGGCAATCTGGGACAGTGTTCTACAACTCTCATTGTAAAAAAATTTTCATCATTATATCTTTTTTTTAAGATACTCTTCATGTTTAGGATTTTTTTTTTAAGATATACATCATGTTTAGCTTAGGATTCCTTTAGCAATGGCAGCTGGCTCAGGGGTGTCCACTCTTTGCAGCTCCTTGCAGGCACTGTTTTCTAACGCGTGCCTCTCAATATTTCCTTGTTAAGAACAGCTTTTTGGTTTTATTCCTCCTACCACACATTTTTCACAAAGACCCAGTCTGCTACCTAATAAACCCAGCATGTTGGCAGCCAATCATCTGATACTTCTGAAGCGAGTGCCTCTGTTTCTACTATCACAGGCAACTTGATTTGTAAACAGATACTTAAGTGGGTGTTTTTAGCGGTATAGCAGATGGTCAATACAGCTGCCTTCTCTCCCTTCTCCACATTCGCTCCCCTCCTGCACAATTACGTTTTTTTTCCTGTTTTTCTCCGTAATGTGGATTTCGTTTTAAAAAAAAAGGCGTTACAAGAGGGAGAAAATTGCTCAGTGAATTTCAAGAGGAAAAATTGGATGGCAACCTCGAATGTTACCTTAAAAGCACTGTGAAAGCTACCCACACATCCTCACTTCGCTTGACTTTCCCCGCTTGAGTAACTCCGGATCTCAATGGGACTGCTTGTGTGGGTAGAGCACAACGCGGGGATCGACTTCCCTCACGCACAGAAACTCGTGACTAATGCTACAATACGCAGCCAAAGTATTAATTTTCCTCTCTGCTTGATGTCGTTAGTCACTAGTGCTTAGGTGCTTCCCTGAATTCTGCATCAAGGCTTGGAAGTAACGTGAGGATATGAAGGGATGCTGTAGATCACTCTCCAACCATTTGGTTGCTTTGGTCCAGTGGTGGGATTGGCGTCTCTGTAGGTGTCTTGCTCTTGCTGTTGCATGTCTACCTTGCATGAGACTCGTGTTTTCTAAAGTTACATTGCTGTCTTCTATGGGATCGATGACTTGGCAAAATCAATCCCAAGTTGGGGCTGATTTTCAAGGCCAGGTTGGACAGGGCTCTGAGGAACCTGGTCTGGTTGGAGATGTCCCTGCCTCTTGCAAGGGGGTTGGACTGGATGGCCTTTAACGGTCCATTCCGACCCAAACCATTCTTCGATTCTGTAAGTGGGTAGTGGGATTGAGTCCCCTTCCCTCCTGGGCACTGTACCACAGACTAACATCTCTCTCTTCAGAAGGGTCTTCATAAACACTTTAAATTTGCTGTTTACTTGCTTTCAGGCTATCGTTTCTACTTTCCCTTCCAGCACAGCCCCGTTGCATGGTTAACACCTTCAGGAATCGGCACTTAACCTTTACAGACACATTAAAGCAGTGGAGTGAGACTAATCCAGCACTAGTCTGGGGGCTGGACTGACTTAAGCCACCGCTGCAGCTTTTAAAGCCAAACAGCAATCATCTCTGTCTATCTTACAACAGATTTGGCTAGGGATCAAAGACCAAGTGGGCTCCTTTTGAATAGTCTTTTGTCCTTGACAGGTTGTCACTCTGCAGTTCGTCTGTAAGACCTGGAGATGCTATCGGTGAAAGCAGGCTGTGTTCAGCCTATCCAAGCCTGGGTCCTCCATGCGTTGCCTTCTGAGAGAGGATTGTGGTTCAGTTCTTATCCTCACAGCTTAAAATATTACAGGGTTGGCTGTCAGGTCTCCTGACTTGACACCTGGAAAGAAACCCATTGAGAATTTTCTGTGCTATCGACGTAAGATGGTCCGTTTAGCCCCTGGAACATAACAGTCTTCCAGTACCTAAAGGGGGCTACAGGAAAGATGGGGAGAGACCCTTCAATAGGGCCTGTTGTGACAGGACAAGGGGTAATGGTTTCAAAACAGAGGGAGGTAGATTCAGATTAGATATTAGGAAAAAATTTTTTACACTGAGGGTGGTGGAGCACTGTCCCAGGGTGCCCAGAGAGGTGGTGGATGCCCCATCCCTGGAAACATTCCAGGCCAGGTTGGCCGGGGCTCTGAGCAACCTGATGTGGTTGGAGATGTCCCTGCTGCTGGCAGGGGGGTTGGACTGGGTGGCCTTTGAAGGTCCCTTCCAACCCAAACCACTTTCTGTGATTCTGTGATTCTGTGATTCTGTGATTCTGTGATTCTGTGATCTGCTCTGGTTGCACCTGAGGTGTGAGAAGGTTCCCCCTGGCAAAGATAGCCCAACCCTGTTTGAACTGATTGTTTCCTCAGGTCTATGAGCATCGCTGCGTGTGATTGACCTCTTGGCCACTCTTTCAACAAGTCCTGGGGTTTTTTTAAACCCACTCCTTTGCATGTTAAGCTAAGCCTTTTTGACAGAGTAGGTTGAGAGTAGGTTGAGTAGGTTGTGTATAGAGTGGTATCGCTGCCTTAGCTCCTTGCTGATGGGTCAGAGCAGTGTGTCCAGCGCCCTCATAAGCAGCTGGAGGGGTTCTCTGCCTCTTCATCACTTTTCCAAGCAGATAGCACTGAGGCATAAGTCATTCCTTCACTGGCCCTGTCCATGATGATTGCAAGGTCTTTTCCAACCCCAGTGATTCTATGATTATGTGGTGTTTCATGAAACTCCCAAGACAGGTGCCCAGGAATTTCTCAAAGTAAACTTTTCCCTGCTGGAAAACACTAGCTCAGCCAAATAAAATTCCTTTTTATGGGAGAGTGCTCGTTTCAGTAAAGTCTACAGCCGGAAGAACTCCTCTGGACTAGTATTCTGGTGGCCTGGGTACTTGTCTAGAGGTTGCTGTTTACTTGAGGTTTCCCCCCGTGATGGGTGTCCCCATGGGTGCCAGGGCTTGGGGAATTCATTTGCAAGGGGTGGAGGGGCCGGCTGCTCCAGGTGCATCTTCCTCTCCAGCAGTGATTAGGAAAAGCTGCAAGGAAATATCACAGGTAATTTCCAACAGTAGAGGACATCTAGGAGAGCTTGGGCACCCACGGAGATGTGAATGCATGAGGGATTGCACGAGGGATGCTTGCAGCCTGGGCATCCCCCAGCACCCATGAGCTGCCCCTTCCTTTCCCTTACCCATCTCACTGATGGGGTCTCGCTTGCTGCTGGCACGTCAGACTGGAGTTTGGCTCTAGATCCGACCGGGAAAACAGCACTGCGTGGGTTTGGAATTGCGCAAGGGCAGAAGGACACAGCCTTTCCCAGGGATGGGGCTTTGCTGAAGGGTCTTCCCTTTCACCCCTGAGGAGAATTTCTGGCCCGGGACGCCGCCGCCTTGCTGTCTTCTGGCTGGAGCATTCTTCATGGGGATGGCTACGGCTCCCAGCTCCCACCCGTGCCTCTGGCCTCCATCCATGGCTATCGGAGGACTCTCTGCAATAGCCAGAGCCGCTTGCGCGTCTGTTCCCTGGACCCGAGCCCAGCCGATTTCCCTCCCCAGCCCTCCTTTCCATGAATGAAGTGGAGGGATTTGGCCGGATGCCTGGACCCTCCGGGCTTTTATCAATGGGATCAACAGTTTGTCAGATCCGTGATGATGAGTCACAGTGAGATCCTGTTACTGTTCGTTAATACCTCGCTCGGTGCAGGTCAGCCTGCCCTGGCTACGGCTGCAATTCGGCTCAGGAATCTGCCCGGGAAGGGGTTTGCTTTGACCCCCTTGCACACGCGTGTGCACGCAGCCACGCATCCCCATGCACGTGCATACCCAGACACACCTCCGGTCTGTCCGCGCCTGTGTGAGCACACACTTGCAAAAATCAGCTTGCGCATCCCGACACGTGTGTGCGGGTGCAAAAGCAGGCACACACGCACCTGTGCATGAGCGTGCATGCATGAACACGCTTCACACATACACCAGAATGCCTGTACATGTGCTCAAGTTTACATGAGCACGCACATGTAAACACACACCCAACATGCGTGCATGGTCAGACGAGGTGGCATCCTGCGTGTCCCCCCTTCCCAAGGGCAGCCATGCAGAGCTGTGGTCTCTTCTTGGAGGAGGACACGGGAAGGTGGCTCACAGACTCAAGAGAGTGTCCAAAAAGTTGATGCGGCCGAGGTCTGCGTGATGCTACAGCACATGTCGACTGTTCCGTGGTGGTCTCAGAGATGGGTTGGGGTGATGGGCACAGCAGGGAGAGGATTTGGTCACTACCACCTGGGAGATGAGTGCTGAGCCGCCTGGCAGAGTCCCTGTCCTGTCAGTAGCTCACACTGATGTAATCAACCAGCTTTTTCCCCCACATTTTGAAATTTAGTAGCTTCACCTATGACACTGCCAGTCTCAGGCTCTCCAGGATGCACGTCAGGCTCTCAGAAACAAACTAAAACCAGGCGAGTAGAGAAAAAGTCATCAACATTCAATTTTTCTTTTAATGCTTTTTTTTTTTTTCCACTTAGATGTTAGAGCCTGGAGGAAAATTTTCAAGTCAAATCTCACCTCAGAGACATTTAAGTTGCCTGTTTTTATGTGAGAGGTGCAAAAATCTGTTTCCAAAGGTTTCACATTTGGATTTGTGTAGTGTCTGTCACCAGAGTGACTGTCACAACGTTACATTAGTTTCCCAAGAAAACCAGACCTACGTAGCAATGGAGGGTGGCTGCTAGCAGCCGAGGACTCCTTGCATCTTTTAATAATGATCTGACAGAGGATAAACCCTATGAGTTTCACACAACCAGGCACAGGGATAGAGAGGAAGGACCAGTTCATATCTTCAGTGAAGGAAGAAGCAGCCCAGGAGTGTAAAGCCTCTTAAATTCCAGAGAAACCGCCCATTATGAATGTCACAGCCTTGGGTAAGTCTTTTGTTGGAGGTTGTGCTGTACTGGACACTAGAGAATCCACCATCCCTTGGAAACCAGCCTTGCTTTGCACTTTTACTCACTCCTACCTGCATCGTAGCGTAGGGAGAGGTTGAGTAATGATTTCATGGTAGAGGATGTAAAGAAACAATTTGGGAGACAAATGGGAAAGGTGGGGTTTTTTGAACCCTGGGATGCGGCAGGAACATTGAAATTTCTTAACGACTGTAATAACAGTAAAGCTGATGTTGCCTTGATTGTTTACGGCTTTCATTTTCAATCACCTCTTGTCGATGGCAGAGTGAAACTTGAAGTGCATTTATGCACAGCACCGAAAGTATGGTGATACAAATCGTAATGGAAGGGGAGCTCGCAGGGAAGGATCGTGATTTTATTACACTGGCGGATACCGCAGGAGAAAGACAGCGAGCTCACGGGCTCCAAGGCTGCACATCTGGTCATGCTTTCTGAGCTTTCTTGAGGTCAAGCAGCTTTGAGGGAACCAAGCTGGAGCTCTTGTAAATCTGATGCTCAGCACTTGCAGTGTGCTGGGCATCTGCAAGCTCAGAGCAGCTCCCAAAAACCCAGATATGAGGGACAACCAACACCTGGCACTTCAGGACATGGTTTAGTGGGCATGGTGGTGTTAGGTCGATGGTTGGACTTGATGATCTTAGAGATGTCTTCCAACTTTGAGATTCTATGATTCCGTGATTCTTATTTCAACCAGTAAGGATACATTTTCAGAGACTGAAGGAGCGGAAGTATAGCATTTTGGATTGGGAAGGGAAAGTCTTGGGTTTAGCATGCTGCAGGGTTTTCAGGAGAGCTACAAGGACCACAACCCTTGCATCTGATCTTCTGAAGGACTCTCTTGCCACCAGGTCTGGCCCATCCGTGGTATGAAAATGATTTCCAAATGGCTTACAAAGAAAAAGAAAAAGTGTGAGAGTTGGAAATTCATCAGATGGTTGGCCCATAAAATATTCCAAGAGTAGTTGTAGAACTGTTCAGTTGTGAGGTGGTTGAGACCCCTGGGGCCTTTTGGACATCCCTGGAAAATGGCAGATTGAACGGTGCTTTTGGAGCATGGTGCTTCCAGATCTGCCCAGAGAAAACACGGCTGCTGAATGAGTCATTGGTGGCACAAAGCCACGTGGAGATTTGTTGATAATATCGTTCTTCTGTGGGAAGATTGTGATGTGTCAAACCCTAGAGGTGCTACTTCTTTTCATCTGGAGCAGACTTTCTGAAAGGTTCTACCTAGGATGGTCATCTGCACATTGAGAGGTAAACACAGCAGGAATTTGAGCTTCGGTCTTCCACATCTGAGGCACGTGTCTCACCCACCAGGTTCATCCTGGGCTGGCCTGAGCATCCCCCTTTGATATGGGGAGAGCTGAAGAGGTGCTTTTCCATGAGCAGATCTCCAGGAACATTTACCCAGGACTGAAAAACCTTTTCCTCCTCCGTATACATAATTTCCCGTCATCCTTCAAACAACCTCCACCAGTCTGTGCCCCAAAACCCACATGGGGACCACAGCCAAGGGTGGGATGGTGGAGGTGATGAACCTTGTCTTGCACACAGCTCCTTCTGAGCTCCTGGGTGCGACCCAGCCCAGCGCAGCGGCAGCTGTGTGTCGGGGAGAGTAATTGCATTTCCACCTCCCTCTCCCTGAGCATCTGGTTCCCCTCCCTTGAGTGCAGCGGGATCGCTTGGTCTTCCCACAGCCCTTTCCGCCCATCAGACAAAACCAGCAACCCCCTCCCTCTCAGCCCCATTCCCTCCCACTCCTGCTCTCCCCCGGTGCCTGCTTAGACCCATTAAGTTTTTAATCTGGCTCGTGTTTACAATCTCCATTTACTGTTGCTCCATTCTTACATCTTCTGTTTAATTCCTGCTGCCCGCATCGCCGGTGATTCAGCGGCAGGAAGGCAAAGAGCCCCGCTGGGATTTAGGGTTGTTGGCTTTGGGGTTTTTTTTCAGCATTTCCTGAAAGGTGCGTCACGGTTGAGGCCTCATCCGTTACCTTTGGGGCTGGCTGCAGCTGAAAATGGCTGATGGATGGTGCATGAACCCTCTCCGGGGAAGGTCTCATTGCGACCATCCCACTGGCAGCTTCTCCTGCCTGTACATCCACGGCAGGAGCTTGGTTAAAGTTTCCATGTTGAGACTGCAATCACCTGCACACCCCTCTGCTAGGAGGTCTCTTTTTGCTCAAATCTGAGGGGCTGACGCCAGGTTGGGGAGTGAGCAGAAGTACCCCATCTCCCATGGAGATGCAGGAGGCACCGTGGGTTGTACAAGATCCTTGCATGTAGAGCTGGATCAGGACCTGGAGGAGTGTCTGCTATTTGGGCAGCCCAAGCAGAAGACCTCAGGACCTCAGAGAAGGTCTCGTTAGTTTATATATCATAGAATCTCAGAACCGTCGAATGGTTAGGGGTGGAAGGGACCTTCAAAGGTCATCTAGTCCAACCCCCCTGCAAGGAGCAGGGACATCTTTGACTATGCAGATGTTGCCTTTACCTGAGGTCTTTTACTAGTAATTCCCCTGCCCAAACATAGGTGCTGAATGCCATCTGAGATGCCCTTGGGCTACAGCCTGGCTGTTACTCAAGGAGGTCATATATATGCTTGATTCAGGGTTGAACCAAATAAAATTCTTCCCATGTTTTCACTTCAGTGAGAGAAATCTCTTCCATCCAATCCAAGTTGCTTTGCTTTTTCCCCACCTCCAGTTCAGCAGTCGTGCCATGTGTCCCACCGCCACACCATCAACACAGACGGGACATCCCAATGAACGTGTTCCCACCCCTGGCTGATAAAATAGGAAATGGAGGCACAGACAGGTGACAGCACAGACCAGGATCCGACGGGGTTTTTTTGCTGGATTAAAATCATGCAAGGGGCTGTGCTACCAGGTAACAGCGGTGATGGTGCAAGCCCTGTCCCCCTGTTTCGTTCCCTGGTGCAGACAAAGCCTTTCTATCCCAGCACTACCTCCACCTCATCCTCTGTCTTTCAAGCATCTTTCTCTCCGAGAGCTCCCAGCCCTGCCCAGGCATTTACCCAGAAGAAATACGACTTTTAATTACTATTTTTTATTACTTCCTTTTCATAATTGCGCTGAAGGCTCTCTGCTGTTCTGCTTTAATCTGCATCCTGAGAAATCACTTTCTCGGGCGTCATCTACTGAATGGGAAAGGGAAAAAAGGGCTTTCAGAAGTGCAGCAACGGGCTTGTTGGCAGCAGAGAAATGTGAGACCTGCTTCAGCTTTAGCCTAGCTGATGTCCACGCAGCGAGTGTCCCTTCACCGTTCGTGTTATCTCCCACCCACTGTGGTGGCCAGGTCCATTTTGCTTCTTGGCAATGGTGTCTGTCTTATCCTGCCTCCTGAACTGGGCTTGGGCTTGCTCTACCCTCTTGCTCTACCGTCTCTACCAACCTAGTGACCCCCCAACTTGACTCAAAACAAGCAAAATAATTTTTTTTTAGCCGTGTTTTGGCCAACTCCTTTTCCCTGTGAACCATGGAACAAGGTCTAGCTGGCTTTGCCGTTTAATTTCCTTCTCCACCACCTATCGCCCCCCAAAAGCACCAAGGGGGTGGCCAAAGTCCTGCAGACCTCCCCTGGCTTAGCTGTTACCCACTTGGCTGCCTTTATGCCAAGGTTCCCACAAGAGCCACTGCCAGAGGGTCACTAATTGGATTAAAATATCAATGTTAAGACTGTAGCACGCCAGCTCCTCCCCCTGCCCCACTGCGGCTTGGCATGCCTGCCATTATCTTTTATTAGACGGCATCTGTCAGGACGCTGGGATTGTTCGCTGCCTGCCTTCCACAAAGGAGGATCTGCAAATCATTTAACTGGAAAAGCCTTCAGACAATGCAAACGTTTATTCCTCAACGTGAAGATGTGGAAGCCGGCCGGTCTTTTCAATAGAGCCAGGTCAAGGGCTGCTCGGGGCTGAATGGCCGGAGACAGGAGTGAGGATGAGGAGCATGCTGAGAACAGAGGAGGTTGTCTCTTTCGGTTTTTTAAATCCCTCAGCCTTCAGGCATGGTATGTTGGGGGAAAGAGGAGATTTGGGTGGGTGCAAACTGTGGAGGTAGGGCTGTCACTGCTTTCAGAAGGAAATGGTGTGGGGCAAATTCACGGACACCCTGCAGATCTGGCACGTAGGTCCTGTCCCATGCTTAGACCAAAGCATCTAAAGGAGGAGGTTGTGGTCACCAAAGAGCCTTCTCTCAGCAGTGGAGACACCTCCGTTCATCCCACCCACGAGAGGTGTCCAGGACACACAGGAACAGCCACCTTTGGAGGTGCCCATGGCTGTAAATGGTGTCTCAGGTGACTCATGTGAGGGGCTCTGGTACCAGTACAATGACAAACCTGTCCAATGACAAGGCTGTCCCTGAAGGCCAGGGTGCAAAATGGCCACATGGGAGTCTGCAGACCCGTGGCAGTGTCACTATCCAGAGAAGTGAGAGCTTTGTAGAATAACCCCTCTGAAGGCCACTAGATCCAGTCCTCAGCCCCTGTCCTGTCCTGGACATCCCACGGAAGGATCCATAATCCAGCATGACCTGCATGGGAAACAGTCAGCGAGGCACCTCCTGGGCTGGATATCCCCACCGTACCGATACGGAGCTGAGCGAGTGGCAGATGCGTGGCGAAACACAAAGCTCCTCAACACGACCGGCTTCAAATCTTGCAAGAGAGACTCCTTCTCGCAGCAGAACCCCCGAGCCATTGGATTTCTTGTCGACTAAAGCAGCGTGTAATATATAATTGATAATGGCTATTCCTGGTTCACTCCTCGTGATGAAATTTTAATGCTAGGGACAACTCTGTGTGTGTGCGTATGTATGTAAGGTATCGCTGTATCTTCACGCTAAGTAGAGGTCCTCACTGTTTCTTCTGACAGCCAAATGAATCTGAGCTTTTTTCTCACTGTCGATGAGGTCAACCCCATATTTCACCAATATTCCCACCGAGGCCAAAGGTCCGGGTGTTGAGGTGGACTCTGTTCCCAGCCCGTGTTAAAACACCACTCCACATCATACAGAAGAGTTGCCCACACCAGTCCTTGCCTTCATGCACTGGGAATTTGGCTGCCCGTGAGTAACATCTCCATCACCTTTAGGCCCCGTTAGGAGCGATCTCAGCTGGTAGCAGCAGGCTCTCACCCCCCAGCAAGCTGCCTTTTAATAAGTTGAGCAATTTGGACTCCTGCGGTGTAAAACAGCCTGCTTTTCTCTTGGCACTGATAAAGTGGTCTTGCAAACAAATTCCAGCAGTGACAGTGTGGTGCTTTTTTTTTTTTTTTCTTTCTCCCCTCTTTGTCTTCCCATTGAATGGTTGGCATTCTCTGAAGAGCACAAAACGCTGGATCTCATGGCAATAATTAGCTGCAGGGGGGCTAATTAACTCCCTCTCCAATGGTCCAAGGCTCACACTGAGCTATGTTTTCCCCTCCATTGATTTATTTCCATAGGCCAGGGCAGGCAACAGTATATATAACTCCCTCATTGCTGATGGTCGACCCAGAGCCCTAACTGGAAAGCAGAGGGATCTTGCCTTCAGATCAGATTCGTCCAAATTAATGAGAATGAGGAAAATAAGTCATAGAATCACAGAATCGTAGAATGGTTTGGGTTGGAAGGGACTTTTAAAGGTCATCTAGTCCAACTCCACTGCAAGGAGCAGGGACACCCTCTCCTATACCCATGTCTTTATGCTGATTACAGATGTCACCTCCCTTTCAACACGCTCTGCCCTTACCCCTTTCCCATTCCTGTGTTCGCTATAGCAGAGTTCAAAATGTTGTCTCAGATTTCTGGCCAAGTGAAGTGAACCAGAAAGTGTGATTTCCCAGACTCACTGCAATGAGTTTTTCAAAAGGTCCAGATTTCAACTGGAGCTTGGTTAGGGATGTCCATCCCACTTGGACTCATAGAATCACAGAATCATAGAATGGTTTGGGTTGGAAGCGACCTTAAAGACCATCTAGTTCCAACCCCCCCGCCCTGGGCAGGGACACCTTCCACTAGACCAGATCCCTCAAAGCCCCATCCAACCTGACTCACTGATGTCTTCTGCAGGAGTAAGAACATGAGATAGTCTTTTCCTTGGGAAGAGGAGGGTGAAATATGTGCCCTCTCTTCGCCTGTCTCCCTTCCTCTTTTCTGCCCAGGTGACTATTTTTGTGGGGATATAAGATTGGGACCAAATGGGACAACCTATCCATGTTCACTGTGTGTAGTAGCCAGTCCTGGATCTTCTTTAGGACCCATATGGTGGGACAATTTGAGACAATGCATGTTGGTCTGGGCCAAGACTGTGTCAAGGACTATGCTGGCAAAGTCCTCGCTACATCTTGCTGGTCATTGGTGCCAAGGACCAGGACTGGGAGGAGACCTGCAGCAGTGGGATGTTACTTTGACTGTCTTCTTGTGCTCCAAGTTACTGGGCTGCCAAGTTTCCTGATCATTAGCAATACAACTAAACGAATTGTGCTTTTTTAGGGGGATGTGTTCCCTGCTTCCTCCTCCCTGCCCTCGCTCCTGGTTCACAGGGATGCGCAGAGCTGGTGGTTGCTCCAGCCAACTTGCATGTCCCAACTCTATCCCTGGGCACTTCTTCATGGTCCAATTTCCACCTACACTAACACAAATCCTCCCTGCTCTTTGGTTCCACCATCTGGCCACTTTCCTAGCCGTAGCCCTTGCGCACTGCAAACACTCCCAGCAGTGTCCACAGAGGTGACTTCATGTCTTTGGTGGCCGTTTAGCCAAAGCAGCTGGCATTTGAATCTGTCCCCTGGGGCAGAGGGCAAGCAACTGAACGGGTGTTATGTGAGTCACCATCTAAATTCATTCGTTGAAAGTCACTACTGCTGCTTTGGGCACCTGCCCTGACATCGTCTGGGGCACCAGTGAATTCAAAGTTCTGCCAGCAGCCAAGAGATGTGCTCAGGTTTGCCCGGGCCTGCCATGACTGAGTGATTGATTACTGTAAGTTGTAAACGCAGCAGAGTCAGGGCACAAGGGCTGGGGTTCAATCTTCTCTACCCTTATGCTCCCACCACCATCCCTAGAGCTGTTTCAGCCCTGGTCATCTCAGACTTACCCAAGTCATCCCTGGCTGGATAAAAGAGATGTTCATCAGCCTAGCAGGCTTCCTTCCGCTCCAAGATTCATCTGCAATTTGGAGCTTCCTCCAAGGACCCAGCCCAAGGGCGTTGGCTTGACGGCAGCCCCACCAAATCCCACGTAGGATGCACACGCGCCACCGGCTGTGCTTTGCACCGGGGTGGGTGAGTGCTGCATCGCGCAGAGGCTCATGTGAGCCAACCGTTGTCACGGTAACGAGAGAGTTGGTGCGGAGGCGGAGAGGGGATGCCGAGAGTGCGGAGGATTCGGAGAGGCAGGGGGGCCAAGGGTCTCTCCCGACATCTCTCAATGCAGAGATTCCCCCCAAGGTAGAGACACCTCACTGCCACTTTCCACACCAGAGCTCGGCAGCTTGCCGACTCGGCTCCTCCCCACTGGCAAGGATGAAGTTGATGGATCTGTCTGCACTGTTCCTTCTCCAAGTCAACTCGTTCCTCTCTGTAGCACCAAAAAAAAAAGAAAAGAAAGGAAAAAAAAAAAAAGAGGAGGCTCTTGATGAGGAAAGAAAGAGAATCCAGAGGTGAATGGAGGATTAATGCCAAATTCCTACTGACCCCATCCCTGTGATTCCTGCATTGTGGTGTGGCACTAGAAGCACTAGAAGCCATCAATATAACAGGATCATCTGTCAACACCTAAGTGCTTCAAGGTGAATGTGGTGGCCACTTCCTCTGCCTTCCCCAGAAAACAGCCTGCTCCCCACCTTGCCCCTCCTCAGGTGGCTCTGAAAGGGGGCACACCATGGAGGTGGTATAGGACCACCGGCACGGCAGGCAGGACACGGTCCTGGTGCAGGGTCCTCCATCTGGCCATGGAGGTTTCAGAAACCGTTCAGGACATGGTTTAGTAGGTATGGTGGTGTTAGGTTGATGGTAGGACTTGATGATCTTGGAGGTCTTTTCCAACCTTAAAGATTCTATGATTCTATGATCTCTTTTCCATCCTTCTCTCCAACTCTGTTCACCATCCGAATGCTCACCAGCTTCTCATGGGGAGACTGCAGGGAGGCCACCAAAGTCCATGTCTGGCCTCTTGCTGCAGTTCAAGGGTGACAATGGCAGGAAGCAGGGGTTCACATGCGGACGTCGGAGTGTTGCGGAGGGAACGCTGCCGTGCAGTCATGGGTGCATCCGTGGGGACAAGACTCTGGTGTGTGTTCACTCCCAGGTTGAGCCCTGGATGGGTTTGGGCCAGTATGAGTTCTGCCAAGGACCATTTTAGCAGTTTTGGTAGGGATGGACAGGTTCCAGTGGCATGGCAGTACTTACCTCATGGCTCTAGATGAAGCCATAGAACCATGGTGACCATGGCTCCTGCCATATGGCTAGGGTGGAGGAGCAGCCACATTTCTCAGTGAGATCCCACCCCTTGGCCCAGCTTCTCCGGATTTTCCCATACCTACATTGCCTTGCTGAGGATGTTCCTGTTGTTTTCCGTGAGTTTTGGGGGACAAGACACTGAAACCTGCAAGAAGCTTTTAAGTACCAAAAAACAAAGTGAGAGAATTGCTTCTATTAGGAGTGTTGATGAGACTGCTATGAGGAAATGAATTTAGAATCATAGAGTCATCATAGAATCATAGAATGGTTTGGGTGGGAAGGGACCTTCAAAGGTCATCAGTCCAACCCCCTGCAAGGAGCAGGGACATCTCCAACCACATCAGGTTGCTCAGAGCCCCGGCCAACCTGGCCTGGAATGTTTCCAGGGATGGGGCATCCACCACCTCTCTGGGCAACCTGGGACAGGGCTCCACCACCCTCAGTGTAAAAATTTTTTTCCTGCTGTCTAGCCTTAGTCAACCTCCTTCTAATTTAAAACCATTAGCCCTTGTTATATCACAAGAAGGCCTGCTGCAGAGTCTCTCCCCACCTTCCCTGCAGCCCCCTTTGGGCACTGGGAGCCGCTCTCAGCTCTCCCCGGAGCCTCCTCTTCTCCAGGCTGAACAGCCCCAGCTCTCCCAGCCTGGCCTCACAGCAGAGCTGCTCCAACCCTCTCAGCATCTGCGTGGCCTCCTCTGCACCCTCTCCAACAGCTCCACGGCCTTCTGCTGTTGGGGGCTCCAGAGCTGATGGCAGTAGTGCAGGTGGGGTCTCAGCAGAGCAGAGTACGGTATGGTCTTGTTGTATCACTGTGGACTTGAAAGTCCTCGTGACAGGGGCATGTGGAGGGGAAGGTGTCTGAGCGGTGGGAGGTTTACTGATGACTTTTCTTGGCTGTTCCACGAAGAGCAGCACAAGATCTTACTTGTGAGCTCAACTCAAAATCTTGGCCAACTCAAAGAATCTGTGCTTGCGATGAGTATTTCACCAGCACCAGGATGAGCTGGTTTATCCTCCTAAATATTATTTGCTAGCCTGAGCCCTCGGTTACGTGCCTGTATTTAGGCAGGAGAAATCCCAACTGAGGCAGTGGGAGTCACTAACACAGGATGGAGTAAGTCCTTAATTTTGTTAGTGCATGAGACAGTTGGCTTTGTCCCTCTAGCTTGGTCTACAGCCCAGCACGACCTCCAGTGCGAGGTGAAGCGGCTGAAATGCATCCGTGGCTGCAAACATGCCTCCGCTGGGATTTCCAATCAGTCTCTAAATGCAGTGGAAATCACAGGCGTATTTATTCACTTCCACTCCTTAATCTTGCGCTGAACCTGATGGTGGTGATGGATATTAGGGCTGATTGGACATGGCTTATTATTATTATTATTATTATTGCTACTATTATTATTTTGCCAGCTGCAGGGCGTATCGCTGGCACTTCCAGCGCTCTGCCTCTTCTCTGCTGCTCAAGTGACTCCTGGGGACCTGCTCCAGTTTGGTCCTGGGGACCTGGAGTGACTCCAGAGCAGGACTGTATTTCACTTTGTTAGAGGCTCTGCTGAGCTGGAGGCCAAAAGGGTGGGACGAGGGGAAAAAGATGCGAATGGGGAAATGAATGTAAAGACCAAATCTGAGTCACCTGCAAACCTCTTGGTGAAGGAACTTCTTTAATGCCCCTACTTGAGCTGGGCCACAGCTTTGGGAGAAATTGTGAGGTCATGTTTTTAAACTTTAGGTCTCTTGTGACTTTTGTGACTAGTTTCTGGCCGTTTCTTGCATCATGTTAAGTATCTTTTGTCAGAAAATTCTTAAAAAAACCCTCAAAAAATTTCTTCCACCTAAAAAGTCCTCCAACCATCCTGCCCTGAGCCTTTCCTGGGCTTTGATTTTTGATTTGCAGTTGATTTATTTCAGCAGAAACAGGTCTTGGACATGTCACAGACTTCAGTGTCACCTGACTTCGACTGAGCCCGAAGGCACGTGGGGAAACTGAGGCACGGTGGGAGGCACGTGTCAGAGCTCAAGGTTTCTGTGCACTCTGATAGAAGAAAAAAAGGGGTTCAAATCCAAGTCTCTGGGAACAAAGGGTAACAAAATTGCCTGGCTGGGTCAGGCTTTACAGTGCAGTGCATTTTTTTATTGCAGTGATTGGCATTTAGGTATTGTCTGGGTAGGTAGGAGACACACAGCCCTGGGGAAAGGTTCCTCAAAAAAATCCAGAAATTGAGGTTAATTTCTGTCCAGGAGGGTCTTTCTGTGTGCGCCTGGTTGTGTGGCAGCGTGTTGCATCCATGTGTGTGGATTTGTGCTCCCTATAAAAATCATTTTTTAGAAGTCAGCCGGGCTTTTAATCTCTTGGGCTTCCCAAGAAATGCTATATTTAGGAAACGATACAAAAAACCCCCAAGCTCCTGCCCACTTGTTAGCACCCCGCGGAAGGAAACCTTGCGCCTCAGGGCTTTGGGGACGTGGGCTTTTGAAGGTGAAGTTTGCGGGGAAATCCTTGCAGCGTGAAGCGCCGGCTCCTGCCTGATTATACCGGCAGCGCGCTCACGCCGCTGATGAAAAGGGAGAGGAAGAGCTTTTTTTTTTTTTTTTTTTATGATGCTGTGGGCTGGTTGGGGTTGGATGCCCTGGGTGGGGGGAGAGGAGGAAGGTGGGAATGGGTGGTGGAGGACGTGATGCTCACGGAGGGGGTGAAGGAGGCTTCGTGCCAGGCACGTGTCTCCGTGCCAAGCCGGTGTTTGGGTGGCAGATGGGGCTCTTCGTCCCCCCATGGGATGGGGGACACAACATACAAATAGCCAGGCACGGTGCTGGGGTGTCAGGAAGGAGGGATGCAGGAGGTAACTTGGGTGAAGCATCTCCTTGGCTCCCCGTGGCCAGCTGGTCCTGTCACTCGATGCTGCAGTGAGGACGGGATTTTTGTGCGTGCAAACATCCTGAAATGACCCCATCGCCGCAGGACCCATCCCTTTATCCGTAGCGGCGGTGCGCTAGAGGAGAGGATGGAGGGAGGAGGAGGAGGAGAGGGAGGCTGGGAACTGATTACGTGGGAGGCATTTTGTCCAGGAGCAGCAGTGAGGATGCAGATGAAAGAAGCATCCCACCCGGGGGGGAAAGGTGATGGAGGGGGTGGTCAGGTGTACCCACGGACAGGCTGGCACGGATGCACCCAGCTCAGCACCCCCCGTCCCCGGGGCAACCCTCCGCCCCGGAGGGGCTGTGCGGCTGCCGGGGCTCGGATTAAGATGGATAGATTGGTGAGAAGCGTTTGGTGTGACTGGAATAGAAAGCGCGGTGGCTTCGTGCTGACTTGAGGGCACGGATCCAGAAAATAGCATCGCTTGGAAGATGATTACTTTACTATTGGAGCTTGTCCTTAAAATAGCACCCTCGCTCCTCTCTGCCCCTCCTTCCCCTTCGCCTGTGCCTTTTCCTGGTGATGGCTGTGAGATTCCTGGGGTGTTCCCCCCCCAATTTATTCCTTATTTGTTTCTTTATTATCCATGTCTCGTCGTACTTTGTAAAGATGTCCTTGAAGGCCTCCAGGTCAGTGCTGGTGGGAGGGCAGAGCTCAGCTCTGACTGTTGCATTTCTAGCAGGGGAAGGATAGGGAGGAGCTGGTGCTCCGTGGGGAAAAAAAAAATCACAGTCAGGGCAGCCACAGGGTGATGAGTACAGCGTGGGAGTCCCCACGCTGGGGGTGATGCTGGGATGTCACCTGGGAGCATCACTGAGGAACACCAAAGCCTGGACATCGCCTCCTGGATGGGTGCTGGCTGCAAGCCCCGAGGCAGGGTCTGCCGTGATCCTTGGTGGGTGACGCTGGGCAAAACCCCAGCCCCAAGCCATCCATGTGGTCTGGCTCTGGCCACTGGCTTTATTTTTTCAAATGCAACAGGCAATTGGGAGCAACAGTGAGAAAAACAAAACCAAAGCCAGCGCGGGGAGCAACCAAGGGTGGTCATTGATCCCTTGGAGCTGAAGCTTTCGGGACAAGCAGAGCCTCGTGCAGTGGCCACGGAAGGGACGTGAAGTTCACAGCACGTCCCACGGGTGCATTTGCATCTTCTGCTCTGGTGTAGAGGAAGCCACCCATGGCAAAGGAGAGTCATCGGCATGGGGCTGGAGGGGGAAGCGGCAACCTCTTCCACTGGCCCAGCTAAGAGACCATGAGTCAGAGACCTCAGCGAGGGGTCTGAGCTCATTTCAGGGCTAAACTTAGTTCAGAGAGTCCCAGCAGCCACTCGGGAGCCTTGCCACGTTGGGATGGATGCCCTGTAGCAGGATTTTGTAGGCCAGGCCATCCGGTTATTATTGTTAATGTTAAAAATATTCTCTGCTGAGTTACAGAGGCTTTTGCTCTTGCTGGACTGTCTCCTTATGGATGTCTCATGTCTTCCCATGTCTTGGGTTTACATAAAATATTGAGTCCTTGCAAAGGGAAGGGGAACGAGATTTCTGGAACTGGGGATGTCCTCGGAGAGAAAAACTGGGATCACAAGGAGAGAGGGGAAAAGCAGTGGGTCACCCAGAGGAAAGCAGGGAGAGCCATAGGGTGTCTGTACCAGTAGATGCAGCAGTGGGATCCTGATGCAGGGTCTGCCATTTGACTGTCTACATTGCTTGTTTATCATGGCACCAGTTGGCCAAGACCAGTGAGCACTGACCCACATAATGCCCAGGTGTGAGGCAGGGACCGTGGCTGTTCCCATCAAGTGGTCTGGATACAGCCAGAGTTTAGTTATATGGACCTGCACCTAAAGGCTGAGTTTTCCTCTCCCATTTTCCCAGCTTTGGGGCAGCTTCAAATTAACTGAGGCCATGAAATTCCAGGCATGTCATTTCCAACGTGGGAGACACCAATCTATGCAGTCAAACCAGACATTAACTGCAACCAAGCTGCTTAGGTGTGGTTTCCACCATGACTACATGGGGCTATGGTGGTCTGAAGTGCTTCTGGCATCTCCTGCCCCACCTGAAAGATGGAGATCAGCTTCAGCCTCACCTACATGAGCGAATTAAAAGGTGCAAGGGAACTCAATCATCCACACTACTAAAACAATGTCACGGTTGCTGACGCAGCTTTGACCTGGCCGAAGAGGACCAACCCAAGCGGTTGCTGGATTGAGTTTGGGAGTTAGCCCAGCCCAACCCAGGGGTCATCCCCAACAGGCAACTCAGGTGCAACCACCTTACTTTGTCAAGTGAGGACTTGCTAGTGTGGAAGTGGTTTTAGGGACAGAGCTGGATAAGGAGCTCTAAAATATATACATTTATATATTTATTTATTTAAAATTATGCAAACAGCTGCATGGACACGCTCATGTTGGCTTCAGCTGGCCTTTTTTCTGCCTAATTAATGATGACGACTCTTGCAGCGTGCTTGGCATTAACTTAAAAGAAATGTCATAAAGGAGCTGGTTATTTCTTCTGTTTCTTCTTCGTAATACTACTAAACCAATTTTGAATGAGCTTACGAGAAGTTTAGAGGAACCCTTTAGTCACTAGGGTAAGATCTTTTGCAGACAGCTGTGCCAAGGGTTTGTGTTTGATTTGAAGGGTGACTTGAAAAATTTCTGGACAACCCCACACAGAAAAATCTCAGTTCTTCCTGGAAAATGGGAAAAAAAACCCCTCTTTGTTGCTTAGTGAAGCACTTTATTATCTGATCTTCTGGCAGGGAGAGACGTTGAAAGGGGACAGTGCAGGTATGAGGAGGGAGCAGAGCCCGTGTCAGGAGGAGAGCAGGTCCCGAGGATTGGGGATGGGGTTGGCTCAGAGGTTAGGGTCACATTTGTCACCGGCCCGAGGACAGGATGAGGGACAGAAGAATGACCTTCTCCAACCATGTTGGGGATATCCAGGGTAAAGAGAGGAGGTGAGAACATGGAGGAGAAAGCAATGAGCTACAGACAATCCAGAACTGACATCTAACTAATCTCCTTAAAAGAGATTTCTGGGGTCATTCTGGTAATTTGGGGATTTTTTTATTTATTTTTTTGAAGACTGCCCGTTTTGGGATTAGCTCTCAGGAGAGCAAGGACTGGAAATATTTCTCAAGCTATTTGTGACTCAGCAGCTGGGAAGCGCTGATTACCAGCGGCAGCTGACGTCCGAAAAGCATCTAAGTCTTTATTATATTATCCAAAAAGGCCACAGACTTTTTGTTTATCGCCCCAGCTTCAGAACATTGAGTACTCAAGCCTTCAAGGAGGACTGGGAACATGGCAGAAGAAGACGCTGTAGGAAAAATTTGATCTCTTTCCCAAATGCTCTCCAAGTTTTCCTTTCCATGGTGCCTCCACCAGTTGCATTTCCATGGGGTGGCCCCTTTGAATGTAGATAAGCAACCCCAGATTGGCCAGTCTGGTGTCCAGCTGCTCCCAGCTGGGAGGTAGATGAAGTTCTCAGTGTTTCTAGGGAGCATCACTTCTGTATTTTCGTGGGAGAGTACCATCCTTTCTTGTGTAGGGGTACTTCCTCGAGGGCAGGATCATCCAGGCCAGAGGAATACCTGGGTCACTGCTCTGTGGCTTAATTTCATAGAATCATAGAATGGTTAGAGTTGGAAGGGACCTTCAAAGGTCACCTAGACCCTGCAAGGAGCAGGGACATCTCCAACCACATCAGGTTGCTCAGAGCCTCATCCAACCTTCCCTGGAATTTTTCCAGGGATGGGGCATCCACCACCTCTCTGGGCAACCTGGGCCAGTGTTCTACAACTCGCATTGTGAAAATTTTTTTCCTAATATCCAATCTAAATCTGCCTCCCTCTGATTTAAAACCATTACCCCTTGTCCTATAACAACAGGCCCTACTGAACAGACTCTCCGCATCTTTCCTGCAGCCCCCTTGAGGTACTGGAAGACCGCTCTGAGCTCTCCCCGGAGCCTCCTCTTCTCCAGGCTGAACAGCCCCAGCTCTCCCAGCCTGGCCTCACAGCAGAGCTGCTCCAGCCCTCTCAGCATCTGCGTGGCCTCCTCTGGACCCTCTCCAACTGGTCCATGTCCTTCTGATGTTGGGGGCTCCAGAACTGGACACAGTACTCCAGGAGGGGTCTCACCAGGGCAGAGCAGAGGGGCAGAATCCCCTCCCTCGCCCTGCTGCCCACGCTCCTCTTGATGCAGCCCAGGATGCAGTTGGCCTTCTGGGCTGTGAGCGCACATTGCCG
Organism: Tetrax tetrax; assembly: GCA_009806455.1. Classification (NCBI taxonomy): domain Eukaryota; kingdom Metazoa; phylum Chordata; class Aves; order Otidiformes; family Otididae; genus Tetrax; species Tetrax tetrax. The sequence goes on from WHYT01016711.1 coordinate 80,901, forward strand.
GCTCATGTTGAGCTTCTCGTCCACCAGCACCCCCAAGTCCTTCTCCTCAGGGCTGCTCTCCATCCATTCTCCGCCCAGACTGGATTTGTGCCTGGAATTGCCACGACCAGGTGCAGGACCTTGCACTTGGCCTGGCTGAACTTCATGAGAATCACAGAATGGTTTGGGTTGGAAGGGACCTTTACAGGACACCCAGTCCAAATCCCCCCCTACAAGGAGCAGGGACATCTCCAACCAGATCAGGTTGCTCAGAGCCCCGGCCAACCTGGCCTGGAATGTTTCCAGGGATGGGGCATCCACCGCCTCTCTGGGCAACCTGGGACAGTGTTCTACCACCCTCAGCGTAAAAATTTGTTTCCCAATATCCAATCTAAATCTATCTCCCTCTATTTTCAAACCATTACCCCTCATCCAGTCACAACAGACCCTCTGAAGAGTTTTCCCCCATCCTTCCTGTAGCCTCCTTTAGATACTGGAAGACCACTATAAGATCTTCCCCATCACTTGTAGACTCAGTAGACCGCATTGGCTCGAGAGTATCTCCTCTCTGACCCAGTCTTGGTCAGCAGCTCTAAGCACAACTATAGCATTGCTTGGGTGGTTATTTATCAGTGGCACAACAATCCATCATGGTGCTCTGGCCTTGGACAAGATCTTCTTCAGCAATGGTTCAAGTCCAGGTCTAATGGGCATGGCCAGGTCCGGCAAGTGGGTGGCCACAGCAAATTACTTTGGTGCTGCTGTGTCACATCAGGGGTGAGGAGTGAGACCTGCTGCCTCCTTCTCCAGGGCACTTGGCTGTAGCAGCCTATCAAGGTCTGTGCCTGCTGTAAAGAGGGCATAGGTGTCCTCCCCACACATTATACCCACTGTCCTGAAGGGTACAGGTCACACAAGGAAAGCAGCACTCTTTAGAAGGTCAATAGCTAATTTGGGACTAGGACTCGTGTGATTTGGGCCTCACAGCCGGTGGCTGTGGACCAGGTGCCTTCTGAAGACTCAGTTCCCTTTAGGATGAATGACGTCAAGGAACAAAGGCAATAGAGTTGTCTGAGACTGTTCTCTAAAATCACGAAGGTTCACAGTGAACAGACCAAGGGCAATCAGTGAAATGAGCAGGAACAAACCTCAGATAGTGCAGAGTGTTACTGCATGGTGGCACTTGGTGCTGTGGCAGTTGGGAGTGGAAGTCTCTTTGAACAGGGAGCAGTCGTCCATGGAGAACACGTCCATCGGTGGATATCAGTGGAGCCTGTGCATCAGAGGGTCTCTGAGCTGCTGATTTGGAGTTTCAAGTGGTCACGGGAGGAGGTCACCTTCTAAACTTCCCTAGGCGCCTTTTCTAGGTCACCCCTAGAGAGAAGAGACTTCTAGATGGACCTTTGGTTTGAAGCCATCTCTTGCATGAGCCTCTCAGAGGAGAGTGGGAACAAGAAGATGGACAGGAATTATAGCAACCCCCCAGCTTTCATGTGGGTGCTCCTGAACGCTTCTCACAGAGTTTGTTCTGGACCTTGTGGTGTGAATCAAGCCCTTGAACACCAACAAGAGCTTGCTATGGGCTCTTTCCAAACCTGTCTTCACACACTTCTCTCCAGAGAAACACTGCATCTTAAACCTTCTTATGGGTGCTGCTTTTTGGGTGAGCCCTTGGTCTTTGCATAATATCTAGCGTGTGCTGCAAATGCAGCTAGTTCTTCTCCATGCCTTCCTAGGCAGGCAGCCTCGCTGGGGAAGACCTTGAGGGACCACGAGCACGTCCCTGTGGGAAGACCTTGACCTAAGTTAGCACTGTTGCATTTTTGGTAGAGCCTCTGCTCCGATTTTTGTGCCGTTTTGCTTCTACCATGAAGGAATTATGACTAAGAAAGGGCAACACCAACCCTATCAAACCCGCAGTGACTGCGTGTGCCCCTGTGATTCCTCCTCCAGCCCCGTCATCTAAAAGCAACCAACGCGCCCTTGCGGCATGACACGCTCATCCCTTGCACAGCGGCCTTTGTGAAGGCAAGGACAGTGCTTCCGTGACCGTCCCCTGAGATTTATATATCCAATATGTTGTAGGAGTGGGATGAGTGATCTCGACCAGGAGGCTGATGAGACGCATGGGAGAATCAATAGCTCCCTGAACAAGCCAGAGCAAAGGCTCATTCCCCTCTCTAAACTCATTGGTTTTACGATCCCTCTTGTCTTTCTTACGACGTGAGCTCAGGAAGTTGTTGTAGGACAAATCCCCGTCCGTTCGTACGCATGTCTCTCCCCTGACGATGAGTTATGTTCTCTTTCCTTCCCCTGATCTGCTTTCAACCCTGACTCTCACTTTGCTTTCCTCTGCGCGGAGAGCTTCTCCGAAACTGGTAATTACCAAAGGTGTGGGAGGGAACTGGAATATCCAGACTTTGTGTTTGTACCAGACGGAGGTAAGAAGTTGACCTTTAGGATATGCTTCTGGAATTGGATTTCTGAAACGCTGTGCTTCAGAAATAATACCAGCAAAATTTTTATATCAGAGCGAGCGTGTGTATGTGTGTGTGTGCGTGCGCGCGCGTGGCTGTGTGGATTCGGATACAAATACAAATACAGATGTACAGAGAGACGTAGATGTATATAGAGACATACAGATAGAGACATACACGTACACGTATTAATGGATGTCCAGGCCTCATTTCGCAGCTATTTAGTGCTATTTTGTTGCTATTGCAGCCTTCTTCTTCCAAAAAAAAAAAAAATCATCCTGGAAATTTAAAAAAAAATGTTTTAGAAGTTAATAGTCCTAATTCTAAAAAGGAAGTCTCCTATTCTGATTACAAAAATTTTCAAATATTCCTCAAGATGGGAACATTCCTTGCAGGGGGGTTGGACTAGATGACCTTTGCAGGTCCCTTCCAACCCAAACCATTCTATGATTCCATGAAATAGTTGATTTTGACAACGCAATCCTTGCCTGTGGACAGCCAGCCAGTTGGGAAATGAAATCTCACCAGCCATAGCGACCTTCGGAGCTTGGTGAGGAGGAGCAGTCTGGAGGCCGAGGCACAGCGTTGGGACATGGGAGGTGAGATTTTCTTCTGGAGTCTGACACCATTTCACAGGATTCATCGCTTTCCGAGCACCACAGTGCACCACTCCTGATTGGAGCAGGAGGACACCCCGTTGTAGGACCTAGGCTGAGATCTTTGGTGCTTCTGTGCTACAGGAGGATGTAAATAAAACTCTTCTGCTAACAACCTGTGATGGTTTAGCCCGAATCACCACACAGTTTCGCACTCACCCTCCCCCTCCCAGGCGGGATGGGGGAGAGAATTGGGAAGGAAGGAGAACTCGTGGGTTGAGCTGACGACAATTTACTAAAATAACGAAGGAAAACTACAATAATAACAGAATATAGGGATATTAAAATATACAAGGTAAACAATGTATGTTTTCTCACCACCCGATGTCCCAATGACCGATACAGCCCGTCCCGAGCAGCGATCACGGAAACAAAACCGAGCGGCAAGCAAAGGAGCAAAAAGGGAGCCAGCAAGGTAGAGGGAACGATGCCAGCAAACTGAAGAGAAAGATGGATGCCAGGAAGGCAGATACCCGCCCCGGCCAGCCCCCACTTATATACTGAGCATGACGTTGATGGCATGGAATACTCTCTTTGGCCAGTTTGGATCAATTATTCTGTCTGTCTTTTTCCCAGCTTCCTGCATCTGCAAATTAGCAAGACTTGGAAAGCAGGACGGTGTCCTTGGTCTCATTCACAACAACTCATATCATCAGGGTGTTTATCAACATTCTTCACACAAGAAATCCAAAACATACCAGCTACTGAGAGGAAAAAATTAACTCCATCCCTGCCAAAACCAGGACACAACCATAAATCACCTGGGGACAACTGACTCCAGTGGTGTGTTATCCCTTTTCTAAGGAGGGGAATGCAACTGCTATCGTCATACAAATAATTAAGTTCGCATGGGTAAATGAGACGTAGAGAGGCCATCTTCTGAATTAGTAAAATTTCCAGAAATGGTAGGAAATCAAACTCCATCCACGAGCAAACGTTAATATCTCAGCTCTTATTTGCTTCTTGGACTAGGAGTAGGGAGCTGAGATCCTGTACCAATTTATTCTGCAAAACAACTTTTCTCTTTGTGAATAATCATTTGACAAGTGGGATTTTCATCTTTTGGACCTTTTTTTGGGTAACCAAAGTGTCCCAGGTCAGCTCCATGTTAATCAGTGTCCACTCTGGCCCCATGGCCTCCTGGGATGCAGTTTGACCATTTCAGGTGTCTATTGCTTTCTCAGGGCTGAACACCCATTTTGGATTGTTTTACCCCACCCACTTTAAAAAGAGTGACCCCAAATTTTTCACGGAGGGTATTTGACCAGCCTGTGAACTCCTCGCCCCTTATTGCATCGCGAATTCTTCCACAGAATTGCACAAAAAAAAATCAATCAAGTAACATAATAAAATGCTGAAGTGATTTAATACGTGTATTTCCTGTTAAATCAAGACTTAATAAATTATCTCTTTTCCCCCACTGTTTTTCTTTATTCCTTCCTTCTTTTCTTTCTTCCTTTCTCTTAAAATTGCATAGGTTATTGAATTTGTTTGAGATGGAGCTTGTTTCAGAAGCTGTATAAATCTGGAGGAATTCATTAAGCCCCTCTGAATTTATTGAAAGTTATAAAGTTTTTAAGTCTACAAATGTTTGACATCTTTAAAGAATTACTAATTAATGCATACCATTAAATAGTGTTAAAACTCATGTCGCATTTATGAAGCACTTGAGCTTCATTGAATATGCAGATCAGGTAATTTGTCTTTTTAAGCTCCATCAATCTTTTGGTCCTTAAAAAAGACAGGAAGTTAAAGGAAAGGAGGAGAAATCAAAGTTTGTGGAGTTCTTATGGTAGGAGAATTCGCAGCCAAAATCGGAATTTCTCTATTGCCAGGAATTTTCACCTAAGTCTGCTGAATGCTCTCCTAATTTCTGGTGTCTTCAGCTTTGTGTTAGAGCAGTGTCTGGTGGTGTTGCTTGTGAGGATAAAGTCATTGTCCTTCAACCACTGGGGGCCGGTGGGCTGCACTGGGGTGGGACGGTGACACAAGCTCGAGAACAAGTCCATATGTGCTAGGCAGTCACCTGGAGGCGTGAGATTTCTGAAGGAGACTGGGAGGTGTTTGGGGTCCTGGGTGGAAAGCAACTGTAGACTGCACGGATTGTTGACAATGTCTGCTCTGTATGGATATTGAGAAGGTTGCTAGAGAAAATGAGGGGAAACTGAGTCACAGAGAGAGTGAGGTGACTTACCCTGGGTTCATTGTAGAGGAGTGGCCTCTGTCTACTCATACATGACCTACATGGAAGGACTGAGGAAGTCAGGTGAGCTCAGCCCAGGGAGGAGAACCTTCTCCTGCACAGGTGATGGCTTCTGGAGAAGACCCTCTCCTTAGCCCCTTCCCATATAGGGATGGGTGGCACTTTCCATGTTGGCACAGCTCTGCAGTGACCACCACCAAATCTGTCATTGCTGTTAGGTGCCAGGAGCTCCGAGCTCCAAGCTCCACCACTAAGCCGGTGGAGAGTCATCCCAGCCCCACTGGATTTGGGGCAAAGCTCTGATTGATATTGGCCAGAGGTTTTCAGTTGTTTTTCTCCAGCAAAGTGCATCCACCCAAAATCTTCCCCATCTTCCCCATCACCTTCTGGCTTTTCCCACCTCAGGAGTGGATGCATCCCTTGAGTAAACACAGTCCAGGGGAGCTGGATGTCCACTGCCTGGGTAGGACTTCATGAGAGGCGAGCACTGCTACTGGCAACCCATTGCTGTGAAATCAGAGCGTCTCTCTCAACCTCCCCAGGTCGTGACACGTCCATCACGCATGGAGGACGTCAAACATCTGGAAGGAGAAGAGAGCGGCGAGCGAGCATCCTCTCATGCACACCCAGGCACAGCAATCACTGCATCCTGCCCTGTTGTGGGGCACCGTGACTACCTGTGGAGATAGATGTTGACCACCAGATTGCATTACGGTCCAATTAACTCTTACTTTTGTTAGGTTTATTTATGACTAGTCACACCAGAACCATTAAAGGCACTCACAGGTTTACTCAAGCAGCAATCAAGACACAGAATTACCCTTCCTCACTGTGAAAATCAAAGCAGTAATTCACTTTGTTGAGTTTACCAGAGACTGCACAGTCTGACACAGAGGCCAGAAACGTCACCTTACATCTGGGAGATCTCCAAAGGATCTGCTCAATATGGTCCCCTTATTTTATCTACTGTCCACATGGATTTTTCTAAGGAATCTTTACTGCGTTTGTATGCTACAGCTTCATGGAGGCTCTACAAATCACTCCGGTCAAACTGAGTTTAGTCTTTATCCTCACTTTGTCATGGTTATATTGCAATTAGGAATTGCCCTTCATCTCTAACTGAAAACAATTTGAGCAAATAAATGACAAACTGAAGGGAATTGCCATGTCTCTATCATGGTCTCTAACAAGGTTGCTGAAACTTTCCAGGATAAAAGGGTGGTTTCTGTGAGCCAGCATGCTCACAATTCAATGTCCTCATGTCAAAAAAGCTTCTCAGGTACAAATTTCACCTGCTCACACCACTGCAAGGCTAAAACTATTCAGTGGGGCCAGCACAGGAGGTTGAGTTTGCACCCAGAGCTGAGCAAAGCTTATCGCTGATGAGGGGACCATCGGCTGTGTTTGGAGGATGGGTGAGGAGGGGAGAGGGCTCAGAGATTAGCCGTGCTTTGTGATTAGTTCACCGATCTTCTCAAGATGTTCTGGTCACCAAGGGACCTCCTGTACTAGGGAGGGGAGCTACAACCCCAGAGGTCCCAATCCCTCTTGGTGAGATCACTTGGGTAGCTGTGGCCGAAGTTGGAGGCCTCTGGTGCTTTCCAGCTTGGTGTAATCATAGAATCATAGAATCATAGAATCATAGAATCATAGAATCATAGAATCATAGAATCATAGAATGGTTTGGGTGGGAAGGGACCGTTAAAGCCCACCCAGTCCAACCCCCCTGCAAGGAGCAGGGACATCTCTAACCACATCAGGTTGCTCAGAGCCCCGGCCAACCTGGCCTGGAATGTTTCCAGGGATGGGGCATCCACCGCCTCTCTGGGCAACCTGGGACAGGGTTCCACCACCCTCAGTGTAAAAATTTTTTTCCTGCTGTCTAGCCTTAATTGACCTCCTTCTAATTTAAAACCATGACCCCTCATCCTGTCACCCCAGGCCCTGCTGCAGAGTCTCTCCCCACCTTCCCTGCAGCCCCCTTTGGGCACTGGGAGCCGCTCTCAGCTCTCCCCGGAGCCTCCTCTTCTCCAGGCTGAACAGCCCCAGCTCTCCCAGCCTGGCCTCACAGCAGAGCTGCTCCAGCCCTCTCAGCATCTGCGTGGCCTCCTCTGCACCCTCTCCAACAGCTCCACGGCCTTCTGCTGTTGGGGGCTGATGGTAGCTGATGGCAGTAGTGCAGGTGGGGTCTCACCAGAGCAGAGTAAAGGGGCCTGATGGTTTTCAGGGGTGGAGACCCTGTATCATATAAATTAAATGAGGGTAGTTAAAGATGTTTGAACTTTAGTGGAGGCTTAAGAGGTTGAATTTACAGGAGGACACAGTAGGAAGTCTGTCTGAATGTCTTCTAAGATATGTGATATTAAAAGTCCAGGTGTCCATATTCTGAACAAATGGCCCCCATTAGATGTGAAATGAAATTAATACGGAAAAATAATACTGGGTGACGGTGGATGCACTGAAAGCAGAATTCACTGGCTTTGAAAATCACACTTTCCATTGGTTTTATTCACTTTTTCAGTGTGTTCCCATACAATCAGTCTTTAAGAAAGCTTGAGGAACTCTGATTAGGTGGGAACTGTGATGTAAGTAACTTATTTCAGAAAAAATAAGCCTAACACTTGAAGGGCAAGATCAAGCCCTATGTGTATGAAGGACTCTGCACACTGAGTATGCCGTTCACAGAGCTGATCTTGAGGGTTCAGGGGTTGAAATGAGGCAAAGGCAAAATATCTGTGTGAGTATTTCCTGACAGACAGATCAAGAAAAAAAATCTGCTTTGGAGAAAAATTAGAGATAGCCTTAAGCCTCATCTATCCAAGGACTTATTCTGGACTACGTACTTGACATTAGTGGTTCGTAATTAATTCCCTGTGTTGATGCTCTTATTCCAGAATCAGACACGCCTTATTTCAAATTAGTTCAATCCACTCGGGACCCCGCCACAAAACCAGGTTAAGAAATTAGCACAAATGAGCTGAGCTTTTCCTATCTCACTGGATAGGCAGCCAAGCCTGTAGAAAATGCAAAGGAATTCAGTTTAATTTTACAGATCAGAGACGAGGATAAACCCACGTGGCAATACCTGCCTCTGAGTGAAAAAGGCACACGTGAGTAATAACCAAGTCTCAGCTGACGCACGGTAATATTTTAAGTTGCGGTGATGTGATATAGCGTAAGAGCCCCCAGCACCGCTGCGAGTAGCTCTTCTGCTCTAAACTCTCTTACCGCTGTAATCAGAGTGATTTTTTTCCCCTGAAAATAAATTGGCAGAGAAAATTTCATAGCTTGACTAGGAGGAGTTGGGAGAGCTCCGTTCTGGGTGTAGTGCTGATCATTTACCAGTTCTTTTACCATTTCATGTACAAGTTAATGAATCACTAATGTAGTATTTCTGTATTTTGCTGATTTTTTTTTTCTCTATATCTGAAGAATTTTAAAATTTGAAATTTCATCCCAGGTGCCATGAACAAATCTACTTGTCCTAAGAACCAATCTAGGTGAAAAATTAAAAAAAAAAAAAATTAAAGCTATTAGTAGCAATGTTGTCCAGCTAGTATAAGCTGTCTGAGCAAAGCACTCTGGGATATCTAAGTGGGAATGATCCATACTTGGGGAATTGTTTGGGTTAGTGCTAATTCACCTACTCTGTGTAGGCATCATTGTAGAAAACCAGAACATCCAGCGCTCAGGGTGCTTATCCAAGGGGCAGCAACTTTTTCTTGGGAATATTTAGCTTGCAGAACCAGAAGGGACAATGCTGAACCCTTCGTTTCTCTGACCCTGCATCAGATGTTGTGTTGATGAGTGAGGCACCAGCTTGGACCTTGGCAGAGAGACCTCGTGGTCTCCATCACCTATCACAGGCATTGTGCCAAACCGCCATGGGGGAGGGGGTCTTCCCTTTCATGCTTCTTGATGGGATGGTGGTATTGGTTGTTGGAAAAAGTCCCCACTGGCGTGAATGAAACAAATTCCTGCCCGAGTGCAGGAAGGGGCCTTCTGAACGGTGCCCAAGTAGACTGCAAGCAGAGTCCTGATTTTTTCATGGAGAAAAGGGATCCCGTCAGTAATTAATCTGAAGTGCTGGAGCACAGAACCACCTGCTCTGGCACAGAGGTTTCTGGCTCCACAGTAGTGTAAAGAAAATTACTCCACTATCATGAAAAGACGGGGGGGAAAGAAAGAGGTGAGAATTTCTCCATGAGAGTGGGAATGTGGGGTATCAATGTTAGGAAAACAAGTAGACATGAAGCAACCCATCTCTGGTTTTGAGCCTGGTGGAAAGCTTCCACGAACCTCCTACAAGCTTTCCAGATGGTGTAAAATGTGGTTTATATGTTTTAGCAGCCTTTTAAGATATTTTACTTAGCCACCTTGAGGTGCTCTGTGAATCAGACGTTCTCTCTGTGGTCTTCAGACTTCCTAGCCTTGACCTCCTTCAGACATCCTCGCCTCCAGTGACCATGGTAGAAAACCAAGAAGGAAGCAAGAGTTGTACCCCAGCAGTCACGTGGCCAGGGTCTCAGACCTGAAGCTTAAAAGTGCCTAAAAGTGGCTTGAGATATCAACTGCTCCATCATTTCAGTGAGTCACGTGCAGACTACAGTTGTATGGATGAATTAGGCAGTGCCAGGACGTGATCTGGGGCCAATAGCGTTGGCCCAGGTGGTTCCTAGCTGCACTTTTGGAGTTAGCACAGGGCAGGGGTAGTGCTAGGTGGAAGCACTAAAGGTGGAAGATAAAAGAGGAAAGTATTTCTTCATGGCTTGAAACTCCATCCAGGTTTTGCCCTGAACCAACGGCAGTAGCAGGGGCAAGGCACCATGATTAGTGAAATACAAAATATATGAAGTCAGGGAGGGGAAACTCTCTGTAAGATCATCTGTCTCCTGCCCCCGTGATGTGACCAACTGAGACAGCTCGGGTCCCCAAGGAGACTGGCGCTAACAAGGCCTCGGGTGAACTTCTCCAGTGCAGCGAGGTCAGACCTTTTGCATAGCTGCCCTTCAGCTGTGGGACTCAATCCTCAAGAGATTTGAATGACCAGAGATCTTTGTCACTTTTGGAACAGATGATGGTGAGGCCCATCTCTTCACATTAGCTTCCTCTTGATGTGCTCCCTAAGGGAATGATTATGGTGATGATGCTAATGTGAAGATACTAGCCAGGATTTCTCAGCCAGGTCAGCAGCAAGAAGAGGAGCCATGCTTACTGAGTGAAGGGGTGGTTTGAAGATGGAGCATGCTGAGTTGGTGAGGAGGCCACAGCTCTTCTCCCAGGAGCCACACTGCAAATGTAGCTTGCTGTGGTGGGAACCCACCTCTCACGGATGTTCTTCAGATAGGACTATCCATTTTAGGATCTCCTGGTGTGAACTCTCACAAGCAGAGTTGCCTATGTTGGTCTCTCTCCTGGTACTCCCTCTACACTGAAGTTCTGTACCTCACACCTCTGCAGCCCATAGCCGCAGTTTTTCTGCTGTCCCACGAACTGGTGTGGGACTGGCCAAACGTCAAAGCTGGTGACTTCAGTGTGGAGAAGTTGTAGCGCAGCTGGTGGCTGTTGAGGCTGATGCTGTGGCTCCTCTACCACAGTAGACACATCTGGCACGTGGCTTGACAGGACCTTGTCTTAGTGGACAAAAAGTGGACAAAACTTGATCAGCATCTCCATTTCACCTTCCTAAGTCAGGGCAGCTTCCAGAATGTTGAATACCATGCACCAATCCCGAGTGGTTGAGGCAGTGGGCACTGCACCACACCAAGAGTTTGGCCCAAGGCCCTGGTTCAAACACTTGAAGTGTCCTTTTGATTCAGAGTATGTGCAGGAGTTTTGCTAGATCACAGTCAACAGCATCATGATCAGGCCACCTATGAGTGAGACTGGCTTAGGCATCCTGCGTTACCTAGCCACTAGCTTCAGGAGAATTTCGAGTGATCCAGGTGGTTTGTGCTTCATGCTGGCCAGACCTGGCTTCCTGCACAGCCAGGGGCGAGATGCCACTACAATGCCAGCACCAGTGTGCTCCAGGACATCATCCGACTGCAGATCCCAGGGTTTCATGTTCAGAAAGTGGTGTTCACCACTCACATCCTCGATGACCATGAAAGGAATGCTTGCCAATGAGATGCCCACTGCAGGTCAGTCTGAGGCATCCCACCACTTCTGGCCAATTTGACTAGGGCAGTAGGGACAGGGGAGGTGCCAGTACTGGAGAGATGTGTTTAGCAGTAGGACTCAAGACTACATCTTGCTCTGATGGGATCTACCCATCCTTGCAGTCTGCTCAGAAATTTCTGTTTGAGCACCCAGGGAAAGCTCAACATTTCGGAAGACAATGCCCATTATTCGCCTATGGGAGAGGAAAAATGCCATTATCTGCCTAATTCTAGGTTTTGCTCCTTGTGTCTCCCGTCCTCTTCTTAGCAGGAGATCAGCAAACCAGCCAGAGTACCGTTAGCCGGAGACGATGTGCAAAGTGGAATGGATAGGGCTGATTAAACGAGAGCGCATCGTAGCTGTAAATAAAGGACCTTAAATGAAATCTGTCACAACTGTTAGGCTGCAGCCGCGAGTAAAGGACAAAGAAATATCTACAAGAGCTCAATAACGCAGACGGTAGGTTCTTTATGGCTGCCTCACAAGATGCAGTGAAAATATCTTTGGCTTTGTGGGAGCTGTGCCGAAAGCCCATGATAATGTGCGCAGCAATAGTTTTTGTAAAAATCTTTAAAAAAAAAGATTAATGGAATTTATATTTAGGGCTGGATTTTGTAAAGCAGTTCAGCGCGGGGCTATCTCAGCGCTCATTGAAGTCAACAGGGGTTGTATCTCTGGAATCAATGAAGGAGCAGAGTGTTGCTGATTCTGAGAGCTTTTAAAAAGCTAATCCATTTTATATGTTTGGCTAAGCAGGCAATTAAATAAATACCCCCACCAAAAAAAAGAACCCTGTCCTCAAAAGCCCAGCTCCTCACACTCTTCCTTGGGAGGAGAAAGGAGAGGATGATTTCATAGAATCATAGAATGGTTAGAGTTGGAAGGGACCTTCAAAGGTCATCTAGTCCAACCCCCCTGCAAGGAGCAGGGACATCTCCAAACAGATTAGGTTGCTCAGAGCCTCATCCAGCCTGGCCTGGAATGTTTCCAGGGATGGGGCATCCACCACCTCACTGGGCAACCTGTTTCAGTGCTCTACAACTCGCATTGTGAAAAATTTTTTCCTACTATCCAATCTAAATTTAACTCCCTGTAATTTAAACCCATTACCCCTTGTCCTATCACAACAGGCCCTACTAAACAGCCTCTCCCCATCTTTCCCGTAGGCCCCCTTGAGGTACTGGAAGACCACTATCAGGTCTCCCCAGAGCCTCCTCTTCTCCAGGCTGAACAGCCCCAGCTCTCTCAGCCTGTCCCCATAGGAGAGGTGCTCCAGCCCTCTCAGCATCTGCGTGGCCTCCTCTGCACCCTCTCCAACTGGTCCATGTCCTTCTTATGTTGGGGGCTCCAGAACTTGACACAGTACTCCAGGTGTGCTCTCACCAGGGCAGAGTAGAGGGGGAGAATCACCTCCCTCGCCCTGCTGCCCACGGTTCTCTTGATACAGCCCAGGATGCCATTGGTTTCTGGGCTGTGAGCGCACATCGCTGGCTCATGTTGAGCCTCTCATCCACCAGCACCCCCAAGTCCTTCTCCTCAGGGCTGCTCTCCATCCATTCTCCGCCCAGCCTGGATCTGTGCCTGGGATTGCCATGACCCAGGTGCAGGACCTTGCCCTTGGCCTGGTTGAACTTCATGAGGTTGGCCCAGGCCCACCTCTCCAGCCTGTCCAGGTCCCTCTGGATGGCATCCCTCCCTTCACGCGTGTTGACGGCACGACACAGCTTGGTGTCATCAGCGAACTTGCTGAGGGTGCACTCTACCCCACTGTCCATGTCACCAACAACCTTCTCCACCTCAGACTCTTCACAGAATCACGGAGTATTTGGGATTGCAAGGGACCTCAGGAGATTGTCTAGTCAACTTGGCCATTTTTAATTTGGATCATTAAATAGCTGTGTTTTGGGAAGTTATCATTGACACCACTGTTGTTCACTTCTTGTACAATTTTGTCTCCAACAATGCAGTGATGAAAATATTTTTTTTTTCTTAGCTATTGTTGTTAATCCATGTCCACCTCTGCAGCTGGCCTCAGTTCCTCCTCCCATGCCTGCATGGGGGCTCTTCTCCCTGGCAAGCTTGTGCTCCTGGCTGCCTTAATCTCTCCATGGTGCCTGTTCAGATTCACCTTCTGGATGCTGGGTTGTTTGCCTGTTAATTAGTCTTTCCCATGCTGCAAGTCTGGTGATGCCGCCTCCTGCCACCATGTTTCATGGGCCACCTGCTGGAATACAGTATGAAGGGACTCCACGCTTGCAAAACCAAACGATCTATTTATTAAATGAACTATTTATAGAAATGCTGAAGCCTTAGAGGCAGCACCACAGCCTGAATACCCACTTAACCTTTGTGTCCTGCTTGACGTGATGCCTGCTGCAGCCATGGTAATTCCCCCTCCTGCCAGTCAGCCTTGCAGTCCAAAGCACCACCACGTTTGTTTTTCCAATACCTGAGCACTTTGCATCCTTAATCATAGAATCACAGAAGGGTTTGGGTGGGAAGGGACCTTCAAAGCCCACCCAGTCCAACCCCCCTGCCAGGAGCAGGGACATCTCCAACCATATCAGGTTGCTCAGAGCCCCAAACAACCTGGCCTGGAATGTTTCCAGGGATGGGGCATCCACTGCCTCTCTGGGCAGCCTGTTCCAGTGTTCCACCACCCTCGGTGTAAAAAATTTTTTCCTAATATCTAATCTAAATCTACCTCCCTCTATTTTGAAACCATTATCCCTTGTCCTGTCACAACAGGCCCTGCTGAATTTGTGTATTTATCATAATGTATTTATCCTCCTGACGCTTAAGGGACTTACTGATGGTGGGACCTCAGCGTTGCTGGCCATGACGACATCTTCCCACCACGGATGCCTTGGAGACAAACATCCTCAGTAGGCAAACAGTTAATGCATTTTGTGCTGTGCTTAATGCAACCATATGGGAAGTTTGACAGAACCGCATCTTTTGTGATGGTTTAACCTGCAAACGTGATAAGTCGTTTCCCTGCTGAAGGGACAAGACATTTTTCAGTCTGTCTACAGAGGCAGCTGGAAATTTGGTCCTCAAGAGTATAACTTGGACACCAAGGGGAGCAGATGATCTGTGGATTTGGAGTTAATGAAAGGAGAGGAAAGCATTTTGAACCAAGGAGTAGCAAAGAAGTGGATGACACCTGAATGAGCGTGGCTGTTCCTGGATATCATACCAGAAGGTGGCTTTGAGGCTTTGCGCAATGGTCTGATCACTCCTGGGACATCACTGCTGTCCTCCATGGAGAAAAACTATGGCTATCCATGTCCTGAAACTCATAGCTGTGGTACCCAGCAAGGTTGATTTCAGGCTGCTGTTTTGGGGATGGAAGAGATTTGCCGTAGATATGAACAGCCGTGTGCCAAGTTAAACTTCCCTTCTTGGTTGGTCTCGGTGAAAACAGTACCTATTTGTATTACTTGTGTAGATATCAATCAACCATTGTCCAATTTCACTGACCAGTATCCTTTCCAAATTCACTCCTTTGTTAAGTAATACATTACATCTTCAGGAGACTGGCCGGACAACCCAAATGAGCTTTATTAGCCAACTGCCAATAATCCCGTGCTTTTCACAGAAAGAGGGAGCCTGAGGAAATCCAGGCAGGACTTTCTCATTCTCGTTGAGTTTCTCAGACTAGTGTTTCCTGGGTCACAGCATGTGACCTGTCCTGAAAATGTGATCCCAATCGGATGCTTATGGATTTCATTTCACCACTATTTTCCACTGGAAGAGCTAGACCTGAGGATAAGACATCTCTTCCATGCAGCTACCTGTGCTTAGTCCTAGTGCCATCAGCGGGCCCAAACATCTCAAACATTTCTTTGCAGACATCATTTTTCTTTGAAGTTATGGTCCAATAGCCAGACATGACCTCATTTACAAGCCACTGACATCACTCACTGAATATTGTTAATAGATTTAAAACTGCAGGCACCATCGTGGTCAACGGAGACTGTTGGTGACTACCACCCATGCTTTCCAAGACGCTGCTGTAGATTGGATGTCTCAGACATCCCTTGGACATACCATTTATTGGCTCCCTTCCGAGCCTTAACTTGAATTAGTCGGGATGCCTAATCATGTGAACACCATAATTGCCGTGTACGTCAATCACATCGCATGCACGGTCGGCTGTCACAACTCCGCTCCTGCTTCCTAATGGCGTCTGCTTTCAGCGCCATTAATGACTGTAATTATTTTCCTAAGCATAAATTGTTCCTAATGACCGTAGTCATTTTTAGCATGATAGCACAGCAAATGATGCATCCATGGGACAGGATGAAGCCAAGAAACAGACCTTTCAAACCCTGTTAGATGTCAGGCACACATATTATTTACAGGGTACTTTAGACTGCGCCGTGTCGTTCCCATTGTTGGTTTGGAAGTTCAAATGGTTTGTCACTTCTCCTTGGCCTTTTTTTGGCTGTCATCAAGGGTGGTCTTAGTAGTCTCTTTCATTTGCCCACAGTTCCAAACCAGGTGTTTTGCTCAGGCAAAGGGAGTGACTCAAGAGATCCCTTTCGATTGCTGGTCACTGAGTGCTGAGGCAGAGTGATTTGTGAAATTATTAGGTATTTCAAGAGAATCTGTCAAATCACATTTGTCTCAAACAATTCAGCACTCCAAGCTGCAGATTACAGGTAGCCTTCTTTTTTTTGAAACCTATGCAGTTTTGGTTTTTTTCATATCCATCACTCCATCCAGTCTTCATTATTTCAGTCTCTGCTTTGGGGCTTTGTTAAAAGTGTCTGCAGGTCAGACAGAATGTAAATCTGGGGTGTCATTTTCTTAGGAGACTTTGCACATGATTAACTCATTTGTAGTCTTAATTAGATCTTGATCCTGGATGACTATTGGAAGATCTATAAGTTGATATTAGATTATTGGAGGAGTTAATTGTGCCCTGGGCACAGGCGCCAAAGATAGACTCAGCATCTAGGTTAGGGACGGGGCTGAGGGAGAGCTGGTGACTTCTGCTCCCAGGACTTCATCACCACTCAGATTTGTAATGTTTTTCCTCATGCTCCAGCATCCTGTTGTTGGTGGAGTCTGTGCTTCCATTAAAGGGATGCTTCTCTCTGTCACACTTAAGAAAAGCAATTCAAGTGCTGCTTGTGAGCTCAAACCTTAAATAAAAATTCTGTGGTATTATTGATAATGCCATCCATTTGGAGAGGGGAAAAAAAAACCATATTTCTGAAGAGCTGCGGTCAACTGTATTTTCTGTGCAGGACTGAAAATCCCAGGGAAGCAGGCGGCTGTGTGTAAGAGGAGGTGTCTGGGTCTGGCGACAGCCGGCCCCAGGGCTGCCGGTGCTGTCAGAAGTGGTCTCGGCTGCCGTTTGTGAAAACAGGTTCGAGCACCGCTGTTGACTGTGGACGTGTGGTGACTCTCATCCACAAGCTGAGCTCAGCCCAGCTTGGGAGCGGGCAGAGGTGGTCGATGTGTGTGTACGCGCGTGGACAGCTGCCTTGTGCCCGGGATGACACCTACTGAGTGGTCGTGTGCTTTAGGAATGGATTTCCAGACGTGTTTTCTGGCCCTGAGGCCAACTGGTGCAATTACTAAGGGCATTACCATCCCTCACTATTATGTCGGGGAGAGACTCTTCAGCAGGGCCTGCTGTGACAGGACGAGGGGTAATGGTTTCAAAATAGAGGGAGGTAAATTCAGACTAGATATTAGGAAGAATTTTTTTGCGCTGAGGGTGGTGGAGCCCTGTCCCAGGTTGCCCAGAGAGGCGGTGGATGCCCCATCCCTGGAAACATTCCAGGCCAGGTTGGCCGGGGCTCTGAGCAACCTGATGTGGTTGGAGATGTCCCTGCTCCTTGCAGGGGGGTTGGACTAGATGACCTTTAAGGTCTCTTCCAACCCAAACCATTCTATGATTCTATAATTCTATGATTCTCGAAACTGAGTTTTTCCATCCAGCCTACCAACTGGGAACTATCCCCCATCCAGGCCACCTCCCAAACCAACTTCAGGAATTGTTTTTTGTCCTTTCCTTCTTAGTGTGGGCCAAAACAGTGCTAGAAACATTTTAACAGGATAGACCACCAAGTTGTGGTGCCAGTGTCTTGGCACTGCTTCATGGAGATGTTTGCTGGCTGGTGAATGGGCTGGAGAAGGGGTTTAAACTCAGCAAGATCCTTAGGAAGGGTTTAGGAAGGGGCAGAGCCTGCATGAAGGGTGGGCAACAAGCTGTTGACCTTCTTCTCTTTCCCAGCACAGCTCTCCAGCGTTTTGGGTTGAAGGGCTGGTTTTGGCCAAACTTCAGGGACTGCTAAGTCTGGTCATGACAGCAGGCTCAGACTTAACCCTCCGTTAGCTGGCAGCGTGGATACACCCCAAGGGAGCACAGAGGATCTCCCAAGTACCCTAAAACAGAGAAGCCCTGCTCCTCTTGCTTCACTGGCGAATACCTGTCTACGTTGGGATGTGCCCTGCATTGTTTCTGCCTGGAGAGAGCTCCAGCTGCTCAGCATCGCATCGCGATACAGAAGAAGACTGCAACCAGCTGCACCACCTGTTTTACAAATAGGGCTCGTTTTGTGCGCCGAATCGTGGCAGGCAGGGCTGAATCCAGACGTTAGGCAGGAGGTAGGACTGATCCCGCGGATTTCCTCAGCCCGATGAGCATTAATTTGATCCACGCTGCTGTGGCGGGGGGGGAAACATGGGGGCGGTACGGCTGAACACTGAGATTCTGAGAAGGGTGATGGAGAATTTAATGGGTCTTGGCAGCTTAATGCTCTATTTTTCTTGTGATTCCCCTTCGTTTCTTATCTCTCGTATTTACATAAATTACGTGGACTCCAGGGAAGCTGCTAGGCGTAGAAATTTAATCAACCTGATTCTCGGGAGCCTGGCCACTGCGCAGCAAAAAGAGAAAAGTGGAGTGGAAAATAAAAAAAAAAAAAAGAAAGAAAGAAAGAAATCATCAGAGCACAGGATGTGTCAAAAGGGACTGTTAATAATACCCCGTTCGGCAAGGAGCTGGATTTCGGGAGCGGGGAAAGGATGACATCACCTTTTGCTGCACACGGGTTTTCTTGCGAGCACGAGCGAGCCGGCTTTTACGCGCGGCGGGTGAACGGCAGCTTAACCGCTCTCACCCCTGCACCGCAGCACTTGTAATTTTGGGATGCTGATCGGGATATCCTGGCATAGGATATCCCCTTGTAAGACTCTTTCCCCCGTGGCCAGGCTTCCTTTTTTCTTTTTTTCTTTTTTTTTTGGATCCTCAGCAGCGCTGTTAGAGGAGGGGCTGAATAAAAGGGCTGGGAAAGAAGTGGTTGCAGAATTGCCCAGCTCCTCCTCGCAGGATGACATAATGCGTGGTGTGGTCTGTGAACTCATGGTTTGCAGGGGAGGGGTCTGCTGGGACGCAGCGTGGGTAGGGGTACACCCACCCCATGGTGAAAGGTGCTGGGTGGATTCAAGCAGGGGTGGAAATTCAGGAGGGAAACTGAACGAAGGGGGATCCACCTCTGATTTTACTACGTGATTTTGAGCGCTCCGTGTTTGGCAGACGGACCCTCCCCTTCCCAATGCAGCTCACCCTCTGCTTTTAGAGATTAAAAAAAAAAAAAGTTCCTTTGTTCAGGGTGATTTTTCTGTTTTATTTTGAGCTAACTGCTGACATGGGAGATTGAAACACTTGATTTTTAAAATGTCAGAGTAGGATTCTTATACTTCCCTGCTGTTTCTTAGGTGCCTTTTTACTTCTAATGCAAAATTGTTACCTGGATTCATGCATCACTTCCCTTGGCTCAGGCCATTTTTCAGTTAAGTGCTGTTTCTCTAAGATGTTGGGAGGTTCAGGCTGAACGTCAGGAGAAGCTTTTTCACAGGAGATTGTGCAGCACTGGAAGAGGTACTCAGGGAAGTGGAAGAATCTCCATCCTTGGAGGCTGTCAAGACCTGGTTAGCCCATGGCGTTACTGACCCGATCAGGTGTTGGGCACACTCCTGCTTCGACAGAGACCTCCAAATTTCTCTTCTACCCAGATGAGGCACTGAGCAACCTGATCTAGTCAAACATGTCTGTGCTCCTTGCAGGGAGGTTGGACTAGGTGACTTTTGAAGGTCCCTTCCAACCCTAACCATTCTGTGATTCTATGATTCTATGATTCTACCCACTTTCTCTGTTTCTCTGCAACCTCAACCAGACAGATCTGTAGGGCTGGTTTTCCACCTGAATATCACATGACACAAAGCCAAGTACTTGACAGAAGTCCTTTGTGGCTACCTTTATCAACAAAACCCGGTGTTGGAGCAAAGACAGATGGGGAGATTTTGTCGTGGGGATTTCAGGTTGCCATTGCGCACTGCACCCTGTTACTGATCCTGGTCTTCCTCTCCCTGCTTTCACCCCACTGGTGGCAGGATCAGCAAGCCCAAGAGATACTTTGGAAGAGTCCCATTAAATGTCCTTCTATTTCTTCACTGCCGACAGTCTGGGAAATTACACTAGCTGTCAGCGTTGAAGACAGCTTTATCGGATGCTGGGCTTATCACGGCTCACCTTATGCATGGTGACAAGCTGCATTGACGGCGTTATTAATCTGACAGGCAAATGCTCCTGTGCAAGGGCCAGGATATGAACCATTAGATCCAAGGATCTTCCTTGCCAGGGTGTGGAAGGGAAGCATTCCTCCCTGTCTTGCCCATTAGCTGGACTGACTGCTATCTACGCTACCGCTGCCAAACCGCTAAGGAGAATTGGGTCTGATGACCGAAATGCTGCTCCAAAGCCCACGGAAGCATGATGAGACCCTTGTTGGCACCAGTGAAGAAGTGTTTTGTCAGTTCATTGTGTTCAGTGGTGTTTAATGAGCCAGCTGAGGAGCGTTTGATGAAGCCTTTGTCATTAGCCTACTGTTAGTCTGCAGCAGAGGTGGGTTTTTTTTTTTTCTTGTTGTTCTTTATTTGTTTTCTTCTGAAATATCCCTCTTTGAAGTCTTTATAGCTCTCCATCCCCGTTCTGGGGAAGTGTTGATTCAGCCCATATAGAGTTGGCCTATTGCTGACAGCAGAGCAGAAGCAGTAGGAGCTTCACAGTGACAGTCTATAGTGAGAGGTGTGATAGAGAATAAGGTATTTTTAATAGCTGATCCCTTCTTGTCTTGTGTAGGAACCCATCCCTTCCACTATGGACAAGATCAAGGCTTCATTTTTCTGACTGTTTTAAAATAATAACTCAGAACATTTGTATTTTTTATATATAGGCAGTGGTGGCTACAACATAACTGGGATTCTTGGATAAACCACATGAACAGAACAAAGGGGCATCTACTTTGGGGAAAATAAGAAGATGTAAATAGTGGGAGCCATCTAAGCAGAAGAAAGCCTTCACAACGTAGACACTTATTTCTGAGCTGCTACCTCGATCCCCTTTAGGGTTACTGGAGGGAAACAAGTATCTAAAGGAGTAGATACGCATTTCTCTCAGCTGATTACAGAAAGGACCTGGGGCAACTAACTCAAAATCAGACACGTATATTTTAGTCACCTAAGGTTCAGTTCAGCTTGTTGCGTTATTCATTACTTACTGCTTTTCCGGCTTCAGCGTTTTGGATAAATACAGGTGGCTGGCATTGCTTGAGATACTCGGAGACATCCGTGTGGGGATGGCAGCTTGGATATAGGACCTATGGGAGCCCCCTGTCCTTCTGCACCAGCAGCATGTGGCTAGGTGACGTCCTCAAAGCTATCTCAAGGGGTAGACCACAAGCTCCTCAGGGAGATGCCTCCTCGCAGGTGTCTTAATAGGAGGGTGTTTTGGAGCCCAAAAACAGGGCAAGTTTCTGTGATCTTGGGCTAGTCAGACCTTTCTTCTCATTGGCAGTGGCTGTAGCCCAGTTCCCACCCCACAGCAGCGCTTTGCCTTCACACCTTCCCCTTGAGGGGTTTCTTGCAGATTCCCTTCATTTTTCCTTTTTTTTTTTTCTCTCTTTGACTACAGTGTGGAATTGTGCTTAGGGATAGACCACGGCCATCTGCTTGCACAAAGAGTCACACCAAGGCCAGCATTTTACCCACAAAGGTTTCAGTCAGCTCCAAAATTACCATCCTGGCAGTTGCTTCTGGAGGCACAGAGACAACAAAGTCTGGGTGGTCCAGGAGCAGGAGCACATGCTAAGCGCATCCATGTCTTCTTCATAAAAGGACACTGGATTTTATCTCCATAATTTCACGTACGGAGGGAAGAATGCTGGCGCATCCTGGAAATGCAGGTCTGCCCAGAAATCTTATCCTACTGAGACTGAAAATGTGGAGTATCTGAATCACAACTCCTAGGAAAAACCCGTCATGACATTTCTGTAATCCTGTGGGGTTTTAAGCTTTCTCTTATGAAAAGTTGAATTTTCCTTTGAAAAAATGTGGATTAGACCCCAAAACTTTCGGTAATTTTAGTAGCTGAGAGGTGTATCCCATTCCTGGTCCCTCTTATAGTCCTAATTTCTACCAGTCACTATAGGAAAATATTTCCTAGAAGAAAGCCAGCCACGTGGAACTACAGATTTGGAAATTTTGGCTACATACAAACTCAATAAATAAAATAGAGTCTTTTGGTCATGTCAATTTTATTGAACTCTCTTACCCTCCAAAACAGAGAGGCCATATTTGGACTGCTATCTCTACCCACGTTAATTCCTGAAGCTTGTCAAAAATTTTTAAAAGAATGGGCAAAAACTATAGCGAGAATCATTCCAAAAAAGTTCAGATGAAAAAGTGTTGTTCTTAAGACCTTGATTTACTAATACAGATGCAATCTGTCTGTCCAGAAGATCTTGGGCCCAAACGCAGGATTTGTTGCATGTTTGCATAGCTCATCAGGACAGGATGGTTGTGGCATGCTTGTTGGTTGCCAGAGGTACCTAAGATGTGTCCAGCATCGTGTTGCCTTGGCTTTGTTGCTTAGCCTGATGAGCAGGTAGTGACAGCTAAGTTCATAGAGTCATAGAATCACAGAATGGTTTGGGTGGGAAGGGAGCGTTCAAGGCCACCCAGTCCAACCCCCCTGCAAGGAGCAGGGACATCTCCAACCACATCAGGTTGCTCAGAGCCCCGGCCAACCTGGCCTGGAATATCTCCAGGGATGGGTCATTCACTGCCTCTCTGGGCAACCTGTGCCAGTGTTCCACCACCCTCAGCGTAAAAAATTTTTTCCTTTGGTGGCCCCCTTCAACATGGAGCCAAACTTGGACCCCAGATCACTTTTGAGGTGTGATTGCATTGACACAACACAGTGGGATAGGCAGGGCTCTTCAAAATGTTTGCAGTGATTTATCTCCTGTAATATAAAGAACAGCTTTGTACTATAGTTTTCTCCAGAAGTTTAATTAAAAAGTTCTCTTTCTTTCTTTCCTTTTGTCCTCTGAAAATACGGGGAGAAAGGAGATGGATAAAAATAAAATAGAAGTGAATTTAAAGCATGCAAAAGTTGATTAAAAAATATCAACCCACTCTGCTGTGAAATGCTAACAATGGTTCCCATGGCTCCTGTCTCCCGAGTCAGAACAGCCCCAGTGGGTGAACTTTTGATTTCTAAAAGCACAGCCACTTCTTGAACGGGCACCGTTACTTACTCACACGCAGAAAGGCAAAATCTGCCGTAGGAGATAAAATCGCCTAGTGAGTTCCCATGTTTGGGAAGTGATGTCAGTCAAATTCCAACTCGAAACAAATTTCACATCTTCGAACAGCGTGGGAAGGTAGTA
Organism: Tetrax tetrax; assembly: GCA_009806455.1. Lineage (NCBI taxonomy): Eukaryota > Metazoa > Chordata > Aves > Otidiformes > Otididae > Tetrax > Tetrax tetrax. The sequence goes on from WHYT01016711.1 coordinate 104,131, forward strand.
ATGGGAACAAATCACCAGCAGGGACCATGATTTTTTTTTTTTTCCCATTATTTGCATGAGTAAGTCAAACCTGGGTAGCTTTCTGGAAGCCAAAACCCACGACAGGGATCTGATGACATTCTCAAGTGAAATTCCCTACGCCAAGTGCTAAGGACGATGACTCCAGAAGCTCATTACCATTCTGTTACACCACCTCTGCATCCGTGAAGAATAAAAAACCCAAACAGCCATTTATTAAGTATTTAATTGTCACTTTCACTTTGCCCATTTCACAGCGATATTTAGCACTAACACAGCACTTTAACCAACCTGTGGAAATTTCACGGCGTTTATTTTGCCTGGTGATTGAAGAGCAGTAGCAAACTCAGTGTGTTTCTCCAGAGCTTGCTGTTTTACCTCCTCCTTCTTTCTTTCTGATGGGTCAGCAGATTTCTACTTGCAGTCGATCTCTAGAAAAACATTAGCCTCCCATAAAGTTCCTCTAATTCGTTCAGTAGCCAGCACGCAAGGCAGAGAGCAAAGGGCAGGCAAGTGGAAAGACTTATAGGTTGTTTATAAGGTCTTGGGCCAACTTTATCACTCCCTGGTGAAGAAACTTTAGTAGAAGGCTTTAATGCCCCTCACCACCTTCCTGCCATGGTGTGGTCCCAACTCACAATGAGTGTGTGATGACATTGGCAAGCAGAAGATGAGACGGGGGCGAATCACAGTTCAGCCCCCACATCTTCTCCCCGATCAACTCTGGGGCTTCAAGTGCTTCAACAGGGGCAGCTTTTGAGGGAACCCTGGGAAAGCTGGGCAAAGCCATCCCCGCCCAAGATTTCAGAGTATTGGGTACCTTTGCTGCAGTCACAAGCACCAGGCTTGGTGGAGGCTGCCCTGCAGATGCTAACTCAACTTTTGGTTGGAATTTGCTGAGAAACTTGAAATGTGGCTTGTTGTTGAAAAAAAAAATAACAGTTGTGCTGGGCCAGCCAGCTTTGAAGTCCACCAAGCGCAGGTTGAGCAACAGCAGGATGGTGTAAGAACAAGGCAAGCACACACAATGCTGCATCCCAGGATGCTCCTGAAGGGTCTTCCTGAGCTAGATGTGGTGCTGCCAATTTAATAACAGAATTTTCCTCAGTGGTTGAATTTGTCTATTATTTTTTTTCTAAATGTTTGGCAGCATGAGGAGGAGCTGCCCAGATAAGCTGTGCTGTATAAGAAAAAAAAAGGAGCCTTCTTTTTGCTAGGCTTGGATTGTCATCAGTCAACTGTCATATGATGCTCCTCACTCTTGCTAGGAAAATCTTTCCTTGCAGGTCACTCATTATTTTAAAGCCACTCATTGTTTTAAAGCTGCTTATTTTCTATCACATCAGTTGTCCCTTTTGGGGGCTGAAGAATCTTGGTCTTTTTTTTTTATTGCTCTTCTGACCCATTCCTGGGCTGCATGGGTTGCAGCAGCCGCGGTGGCTGCAGGGCTGGCAGAAGCACATTGCAGCCGTCCGGCTGGAGAGGACACGGTGCGGTGAGAAGGTTTCCATCCCTCCCTCTACAGCCTGCAACACTTTTCTCCCTCTCTGCTCTGCCTAGCTGCGATTGCTCTGCCTTCTCCCGCTTTCTCTGCCTGCCACGGATGGCTGGAGGTTTTTCTGAAGCTGAAAACACAGCGTAAAGACACTGAGGCCACTGTATTCCCACGTGAGGCTCAGGCTTACAGAGGGAGCAGTTGGCCACCGTGGCCATCAGGCAGCGGCGGCTTCTTCTCCCCATCTCTTCCCACTGACCTAGAGTGGTTTCATTACAAACAGGCTGGTGGATTTAATTAGAAGCAGCACAACATTTTGATTTATGATTCCTACCCGCCTTACCTCCTCCCCTCCCTCTCTGCTCTCCAGCTTCACGCTTGTCAGAGCAGATATTTTTAATATATATATAAAAATATATTTATCACAAGCAAGTGCTATAGGCAAAGATTTTAGTGGGGGAGAAGATGCCCAGCTTACAAGTAGCCCTCCAATTGCTATTCCTTGCTTTTGTGATTTTCTAGGAGAGGCAAAGGGCTGTATCCTGGTTATTTCTTTTTCATTTCCATCCTCAATTGTAGATCAATTATGATGTCACACCCCCCAGAACAAAGACTGGGAGATGTGATTTGAGGGGAAGGGGATGCAGCTCAGGGATGCAGGGATGGGGTGGCTGTGCGCTGGTCCCCATCGCACAGCCACGACAGGACCGGCTCCTCCATCCCACCCGAGCCAGGAGCAGCGATACGATCTGTGCTGCCGGCGTTGCTGCAGTGGCTCCAGGGAGGCTCTGTCCAGACCTGTCGTCTGCGTCTCGGGAGGGAAACCAGAGAAAGGCAGGGGAGTAATGGAAGGACGGAAAGAGGTGCCAGATGGTGAGCAAAGTTCAGCTCATGTAATGCCTCAGAGAGTGTGGGGATGGGGGAAGGACAGCGAGAGCTTGGCCATGGTCTCTTGATGTCTCAATGTGGAGTAGGAACTTTTCTCCTCATCTTTAGCTGGAACAAGGGATACCAAGACCCAGCTGCTTCCTTGGATCTCCAGTCAGAAACTCTTTGCCTTTCCAAAGACAATTATTCAATCTCTATTAAGTTATAGCTGTCCTTATTTTTTTTTTTTTAATTTTGAAATAGCATTTTATCGTGATAATATGCTATATGGTAATGGGTCATCCCACTCAGCAGGACAGATGGCATACACTGAATATGAAGTTTAAAAAGTAAAATACAACCGGGAAGAACAACTCTGCCAAGAAGTGACATTTCCTAGGTTTCTAAAAAGAGCGTTCCTAAATCATTCCAAAGGTCTTTTACACAAAGTCTTCAAAATACTCATTCATTTATTTCAGCTTGGCCTCAAAGCTAGTTTTCCATATTTACATCGGACAGGAATTCCTGGTTTGATATACTCCCCCAGTAGAGGATTGCTTGTATAGATTTATAAATGAATTAAAAAAACATGTATGTGGTCATATATATGATATATATATACACACATTGTTTATTTATTCATATAAACATATACGTCATAAATCAGTTTTTAATTCATTTATTTATATATGTCATAGAGAACAGAATCATAGAATGGTTTGGGTTGGAAGGGACCTTAAAGACCATCCAGTTCCACCCCCCGCCATGACCAGGGCCACCTTCCACTAGACCAGGTCGCTCATATACATCTATGAGTGTGTATATATATATCTATTTACACATATAATGAATAAATAAGCCATAGATACACATATATGTAGGTTTGTATGTATATATGAACCTATGTCTATGTGTCAGGGTACGTATATGTGTATGTGGTTTATTTATTCATTGTATATTTTTCCTTGGGATACATAGTCCTGTGTGCTGCTCATAAATTAAAAAAAAAAATCAAAACTGTTTAAAAATTCATTCCAGAGTCCTACGTAAAGAGACTCGTGGGCAAAATCCCAGGAAAGATGAAAGTGGGGCACTGGTCTAGTGTCAGAAAACGGATTGGGGTGAATATGTAGATGATTTCTAAATAGGAGAGCGGTTGGACCAGAAGGATGGGATTCACCTCACCTGACTTGGTGCTTTGGCAATGGAGATATTTCCAAATGAGCTATATAATTTATAATTAAACTCATCATTAATCTCAGCCTAAAGCAGGCCTCTGAAACGCATCAGATGGCTCTCACTGTAAAAAACCACTACTTTTTCTTCCTGTTAAATGTAAAGGGCACTGCGCATTATCAGTGCGGGTGGACGTGTGGGTAGTGGGTCCCTGACTGCCACCTGGACGGAGCCTCATCCCCTGCAGCCATCGGAAGTACTGACAGCCGTTGCTGCTCCTCCACCCGTGAGTTTTGTGTACCACCTCATCCTCCCTCTCTTCGTCCGAGAGAGAAGTTCCTCCGGAGGATGACTCAGTGCAGGAGGCTGGTTCCGTGAGATGAGTCACCCTCTGGAGTTGCCCCTTGGCTCTCCCTCGGCCGCAGAGGAAGCCCGGTTGACATCAGACATCTAATGCTGGAGACACGAATAACCTGATGCCCTGAGCACGCGTTGCACGTCCGTTCACCTCAAACCCCAAGGCCCTGCCAATGTCTCATGTCAAGCTGGTGACTGCTAGAAAAGCATGGACCAGAAGGAGAAGTGAAGGGCATCGCCCCATCCCACCGGGCTGCACCACAACATTGCCACCATCCACCTCGTAAGAACTTTCCACGTAGACCTTTTCATCCTTGCCAGACTCCTCACCCAACCTCTCCTACTGCCTCTTTGACCCAGCCCTCACCTTCAAGGATGGTGGTACCATCCTGCAGCGCTGTTGGGCTGTGGGAACCAGGGATTAAGCCGCACCAGCTGCAGGTTGAGCTCCCAGCATGTCTGCAAAGGGGCTCGTTCCCATGAAGTCGGTCAGGAAATCTTTCCCTCACTGAATGGTGAGCCTAAAACTCTTTGACAGTGTCCCTCGAAGGCACTGTCAGCCGTGATTGTCTTGGACGTTGCACCCTAGGCGCAGGCAGCCGCTGGCTGATTTGGGATGATAGAGAATGGGGCAAGGAAGGTTTAATTTTTTACTGTACTTCCTTCTCCACGTGCCTGCCCATGCAACTTCATCGTGGCGTGGCATTGCATGAGGAATCCCTCAGGATTTACTGTATGCCGGGAAGCCTGCGGGACACCCTGCCAGCTCCCAAGAGGCTTTACTGAGCCCAGACCTCTTAGCATATAGTTGTGCTTTCACCGACGGACGTGGTAGGGGTGGGGATCCCTGAATGCCTGCGCCTGCGCAAAATACTCATTAAGACAAGCAAGGCATTTTTCAGTGAAGCTGCTTACTCTTTCCTCAAAGGAAGGTGCCCATTTGTCAAAAGCAACTGGTTTAAGTGGGAAAACACTGGTGTTGGGAAAGCTTTCATGGGAAGGGTTTTATTTTGTGTCCAAGATGGTCTTCTGGCTCTATATCCCATCTTCTGGAGCAGCTAAGCGTGTCCATAGAGGGATGGGGTGCGTCTCCCATAACCTGGCATGTATGAGGAAGAGGGCGACCAAGAGGTTGGAGGAGGTTTTGCCGGAGTAGACATAGCCTCTCTGTCCCATCTGTCACATTTTTACCTGCTTGCCCCCGTTTTACAAACATGACCAAGCTAAGGAGAGCAAACCAGGTCTCTTGTCTGATGTGGATCCTCCATACCATTGAGGAGCTTTTTGTTAAGTCCACCCTGGCTTGCCCGTTTGCCGATCGCACCCTTGCCATTAATCTCAAAGTCATCTTGTGCTTAAAATTCACTCCCCATCTATGAAACGCCTCTGAGGAAATGAGGGGCAACACATGGGCCAATCAGAGGGACTTTCTGCAACCGGGCTCTGCAGGAGCCAGCCATCCCCAGCCCTCCTCATCCTCCATCCTTTGGATCAGGCTGCGCTCGTCGGTTTTGATGAGGATTTTAGAGCCTGGGAGGGGAGTGGTTTTCCTGTGAAAGCCACCGAACGGCAGGTTTCATCTCCCGAGCTGGCTCTCAAACACAGAGCAAAACCATCCACGGCTCTCTCTCCGCTCATTAACGCGCAACTGGGAGAGAGACAGGAACTTCCTAATGACTCGCGGCTCGGGAGCGAGGAGCCGGCGCTTTTGTTATTTGTCACGTCGGAGCCAGATTCACCTTTGATTCCTCCGATGGTAGGAGGGGACTGCTGACAGCAAGGTCTAAAAGCAGGCATCATCAGGAAAGAAGATGAAGGCCCAGCCTAATACCTTTTTTTTTTTTTTATTTTTTTCATCCTTTGTATTTAAAGAGCTGGGCTGGGTAATCTGGAGGTTTGGACAGCGTGAAGCACCTCACTTTTGAATGGCTGTAGCAATTTAAATGTGGGAATTCAAAGACAGGTGAATTTTTTTTTTCCCTTCTTCTTTTTAGCATGTTTTTTATTGAAGTGGTAGTCATAGAAAGGATGGAGGTAACCGATACATTCTGCAATTTCTGCTCACTGGTGGGAAAATAGGCAGAAAACCAGCCCTGTGAGTCTGGGAGCACTGGAGCAGCTCATTTCCCGTGGAAGATACAGCTCTGGCTTTCACATCAGCGTCACCAGAGCGTCTGAGCATCATTTTCCAAATGCAGGAGAATGAATAGGGTCCTCCACCATACCTTGTAATCAGTTGGTCATGTCAACTGACAGCCAGCAGAAGACCTGGTTTCAGATTATATCCAACATGATTTGCAGAGTGGCAGGCTGAAGTGAGCTATCATAGAATCATAGAATGGTTTGGGTTGGAAGGGACCTTCAAAGCCCACCCAGTCCAACCCCCCTGCCAGGAGCAGGGACATCTCCAACCACATCAGGTTGCTCAGAGCCCCGGCCAATCTGGCCTGGAATGTTTCCAGGGATGGGGCATCCACCGCCTCTCTGGGCAACCTGGGACAGGGCTCCACCACCCTCACTGTAAAAAATTGTTTCAAATATCTAATCTAAATCTGAGCTTTATCACCTCCACAGTGCTCGTTATGGGGCTGGTGACCATGATGACCATCATTCTATGATCATGCACAGCAGGGTGATGCTTTGGCCATTTTGGTTTCTCCAAAGGGTTTGTAAGTGCGGGTAGCACCTGTCCTCCCAGAGCCCCATTACCTGACCCACATGTGCAGGCTGGGCATGGCCTCGTTTGGGCACAACCCTGGATCTGCCCGTGCTCACCCGAAGGCCTGTACCCACTCCTGCCTCATCAGTCTGATTTCTGAGCTGGGATCTGAACTCCAGCCCTCACCCACCATGGGCTACCCTGTGAAGATCTGCTCTCACCAGCTGCCTTCAGCATCACCTCTCTTTTAGTTTCTTCTTTGATTCCACTAGTGAATCAAAAAAAAAAAGTTACGTGTGTTGCTTCACTAGACCTCTATTTAGTAGAAAGAACACCATAGTGATTTTAGTGGGGTTTTAAAATCCACCTAGGTAGGCGCAATGTCATCTCTCCCCACACTCTCTGATCACCGTATCGCATAGCCACCTGGAAAACTGAAAGAGAATTTGCTTGTCAGCCCAAAGATATGCTTCCATCCCCTACGTCCTTTCTTTGGTTTATGGAGAAAGGTCTTCTAGAGCCATACATGGAGTTTCCTTACAATAAACCTCACATCTTTTGGAGAGGAGCTCTCTCTGTTGGCTTTCAACTGAAAGTGAGGTAAAACATGGGACTTGAAACCCAAATTTTGTGGCTGTGTTTAAAGCACAAAAGTAATCCATGGCTATCCTCTAACCTTGACATAAACCTGCGTGGTCTGCTCGCATTTGCACGAGCAAATCACATCCTGATGTGGCAACATCCCAGATATTTGATTGCACATGGTCTCTGGTTTTGGCTTATTTCTCATCCATGCCTGGGAATTGTCTGGAGAAGGCTAATTCTCCTAGCACACAGCTGTGGCAGGACCACACTAATAATTTTTAAGTAACTGGGCATGTTCTTCTCCACCACTGAGCAGATGTTGTGGTCTATTCCAGATTCACCTACTTTCCATGTTTTTCTCATAGCTGATGTGTTACAAAAGTACATATTTAAATTATAATACTTATAACCATTGTTTTTTTTTCATGGCAGACCAACCAAATCTTGCAGTACTACCATTTAATGGGCTTTGTTGTTTTTGCAGACATTATATGATTTACTAAAGCGTTAATTTCCTATAGCAGAAGTTATAATGTGATACGAAGATAAAATTGATTTTAAATTACCATGGCAAGCTTGCAAAAACACTCCCATTATTGAGTAGAACGGGTGAATGTACCACAGTTTTCACAGCTGTGAAGGAAAATATGTTATTTAAGATCACAGGCTCTTGAGTGGCATTGCCAGGCTTTGACGACACCATTATGGTGGAGTCCTCTTATTAGGGAACGTGCTTTTAAGAGACCTTGATTGAGAGCAACCCAATCCTTGAGAAAAGCCATGTTGCCATAATTTGGTTTGCTTTGTGTTTTATTGAAATGAGTGGGTGGCCATGGTGCTGTGGACATCACCAAGAAGATGTCTGTCTTTGGTCAATGTAACGGCAGGACTTTCAGGCACAGCTCTGCCTCTTGGGGACTTGTCCTTCATATTTGAGATTGCCTCTCTGCATAGACCCTCAGTCTGGTGCTTCCCAAACAAACACCATTTTTCACGGGTGTTTAGGATGCCACCACTGGAAGGGTGGCATCCTAAATGAACTTTCACCAAGGCTCCTGAAGCCAAGGGAGAAGGAGGAAGGTAGACTGCAAAGCCCAAGGGCTCTAGCTCAAACACAACGTCTTCTTGAGCCAGGGTGGTGTTTTTCAATGCTGGCATGTATTGGGAGTGGGATGCACAAATAAACAGTCTGTGTTGTGAAGAAAATTAGAGCTAAGTATCCTCCTCAAGCCATAATAATGAATTGTTGGGTCCCATCCTGAAGGCTTTACCCTTCTTCAGGGGACTGTCCAGGAGTGAGCGGGCTATCAGTGCCCTGGGACGGGAACTTGTGCAAGACTTAGGCTTTGTAGAGGCAACAGCTGTCTCAGACTGGCTTAAGCTCGTGGTATCAGAGATGCTTTCCCATGGGAAAAGACTGACAATATTAAATGTTTATAATAAATCGCCGTAAGGCTTTACTACATCCTGTCCTTCCTGGTTTATGAGAGCACGCTGCACGGTTGCGGCCCTGCCGTCTGGATCCCCGCTGCTCATCCCATTCCCCGCGGGCGCTGGATGCGCCCACCCTGATTTGAAGGCTTAGAAGGTTCAATAGCATGGATGTGGCCAGATTCTGCCTGTTGGCCTCAGGGCAAGAGAAGGACCCTGAAGTGTTTAGTTAATTACTTTATATGCCGCCCTGGAGACTGGAACAAAGCTCAGGGTAAAAAACAATTCCTTTTCTTGGCCCAGTAAATGACATAAGCCCTAAAACCGCTCGTTCTTCACCTAATGCTTCTGCTGCGTAAACATCGCATAAGGAAAGTGCTTGTTTGCACTCAGGAGCACACGGGGACTCTATGATTTGACACGAATAATTCATGGGAATGTTTGCTCCCGCAACGGCGTGCTGCAAGGAGAAGATGAAATGAGACAGATCATTTGAATTCCCCGTCGCCGTGGCTGCGTACAAGGGCTTACACGCAGATGTTGAGAGCACCCACAGCAGTAAGCTATTTATTGATATCATAACCATTGCTAATCCAGCACGGATTCTAGGGCAGCGAGGAAAGAAAAGCCGTTACACAACAGGATGAAGCTATGACCAAACGGAGGCAGGATGATCTCAGAAATATGGGTTTTGTTGCATCTGACTGTGGGCAAATTACCCTGTTTTCCTATATTATGCTTGTCAGAGGGCCAAACCCCTGCTGATGATGGCTTCAGAACAGAGACCAGGGCAGTGACCACAAAATGCGTAGCACAGGCCAGGGATGCTGGGCACAGCCATGAGAGGTTGTCGTAGTTCAGCCCCGATCAGAAGATCAGGACCAGACTATTCAGTCTCTCTCCCGCTCCCCCCACCCTCTGAGAGAATAGGGATAGAATTGGTAAACAAAAAAAAAAAAACCACACCTGGGTTGAGATTGAACAAAAAGTAAATTTAACAGCAATGGCAAAAGAAAACAAAACAGTGATAGAATACAAATACAGTGTAATGCCTTACAACAAACCTCCACGCCTAGTTTCTCCCAAGTAACAAGAAACTCCCCTCAGCACCCTCCTCACTGATATACTGAGCATGATGTCAGATGGGATGGAATAGCCCTTTGGCTAATTTGGGTAAATTAACCCCAGCTGTTAGCTAATTAGTTAATTATCCCAGCCATAGGGGCTACCAGCTTCACTTCTCCACCCAGCTCAGGTGAGTATTAACTCCATCCTAGCCAGAACCAGGACAGAGGTGCAGATAACAGTCCTACGTGTTTCTCTCTTTCTGGTTCCTCTCCTATGCAGTGTGGCTGAACAACTGAAATTGTAAGTTGTCTCGGTAGGACTTGACTTTCATTTGTGTTAAAAACCAGCTCTAACTGCTAACACCACCATTTTATTTTTTTGGTTGCTATTTTTATTGGAGTTTGTCACTTCTGTGATGAAAGTTAGACAGTTTGGGTCACTCTGGGGCCAAAATTGATCAGATTGATGATGAGTAGCTAAAAGAGACATAGGGCTGGATGCGACAAAGCCAAAACTTAAATTTACTGGTGTTATCAACTGAAATAAAATCCTTCCATACCTGATCTTAAACTCTTCAGATTTGGGGGTTGCACTGAATAGCTGTTCCGTATAAATCTCCTTTGCATTGCTGCTGTGGTTCAAACACATCCCTGAGAGTCAAGGAGCTTTGGTAGGCTAATGGAAAAGGAATTGATGTCAGAGGCCAAGTCTACAGAAGTAGTACCAGCCTCTGCTTAAGTAGACAGGGTAAATTTATTGGCCTTCATGTGCTCTCTGACACACATGTAGCCATGGAGTCTTGTAGGACACATGTGCACAGACAGGTGGGAACATCTCACCATGCTTTGAGAGCTCCTGATAAGACTCAGAAATGATCAAGTCTCATCAGAGCCTTAGCACGGTGTTGTGCTCAACATAGCCAACTTGCTGAGGTCACTTTTTTTCAGGCGGGTGTCCTCTGAAGCCTACCCTTTGGGCAGGTTTTCCTTGAAGAACAGTGATTTCAGCTTCACCTTCCTTTTTTTGCCAGTCTGTAGAAGCACCTGGACTGGTTTATCAGCCTCAGGCCCTGACCCCTCTAACAGGGCTTGGAGAGGAACTGTCTGGGTGAACTGAAGCCATTGACAGGGGATGACGATGACACCAGGGGTGGTGATATCAGAGGGGGCTTTTCTCCTCCCTCCCAAGTCATGCACGAATAAGGATGGGGTAGGGGCACGAATGCATTTTTTGCTGGGCTCTGGTTTTTGGCAGGGGTCTTGGCTTCACCTGAACCATCAGTAAAGTTCCCAATTTCCCCAGATTCCCGGCGGGTACCTTCCCTGATGGCTGAGACAAGGCAGCGTGGGTGGAAAACCAAGGGTCAGGTTTTGGCTCTTCCACAAGCTCCCTCTGTGACCCTGGGCTATTTATTGCATCTCAAAGCCTTGGTTCCCTGCTGTTAATAACACATCCCTTCCTTTGCTGTGTTTCTGTCTTTGTCAGTTTAGATTGTAAATCCTTTAGGGCAAGAACTGTCTCTTACTATGTGTATGAATCGGACTCAGAACAGAACTCTGATCTCAGCAGAAGCCTTTTAACATTGCTGTCATATAACTCTGCTACCTGAGAGCCAGGACTCCTGGGTTCTGTGCCCAGGTCTCTCAACCCTGCCCTACAGCCAGGGACAAGTTACTTTACCCCTTGCTAGAGTAAAGCATCTTTAAAATAGTGGTCAGAAGGACTGGTTGAATGGGAGAGGAAAAGAGGATCTGTTTATGAATAGTGTGGGCTTGATGGGGTACAAGAGTTGAATAACTATGAGAAGTGCAACGTGAGCTGGCAACGCACCCTTGCAGCCCAGAAACCAATGGCACCCTGGGCTGCATCCCCAGCAGCGTGGGCAGCAGGGCGAGGGAGGGGATTCTGCCCCTCTGCCCCGCTCTGCTGAGACCCCCCTGCAGCGCTGCGTCCAGCTCTGGAGCCCCCAGCAGCAGAAGGCCGTGGAGCTGTTGGAGAGGGTGCAGAGGAGGCCACGCAGATGCTGAGAGGGCTGGAGCAGCTCTGCTGTGAGGCCAGGCTGGGAGAGCTGGGGCTGTTCAGCCTGGAGAAGAGGATGCTCCAGGGAGACCTTAGAGCGGCCTTCCAGTACCTCAAGGGATAGGAAAGATGGGGAGAGACTCTTCAGCAGGGCCTGCTGTGATAGGACAAGGGGTGATGGATTCAAAATAGAGGGAGGTTTATTCAGATTAGATATTAGGAAAATTTTTTTTACGCTGAGGGTGGTGGAGCCCTGTCCCAGGTTGCCCAGAGAGGCGGTGGATGCCCCATCCCTGGAAACATTCCAGGCCAGGTTGGCCGGGGCTTTGAGCAACCTGATGTGGTTGGAGATGTCCCTGCTCCTGGCAGGAGGGTTGGACTGGATGACCTTTGAAGGTCCCTTCCCACCCAAACCCTTCTGTGGTTCTGTGAACCAGTCGTGAATAACCAATATGAATTGGATTTGGCTTCCTGCACAGCTGATCAGTAGTCCTATGGAAAAAAAAAAATATATGGGGTTGCACTTACTCATAGGGCTGATTCAATACCGGAGCCAAGGCTTTGTGGCTTTGTGAACAGTGTCTTGGTTCTACTGCATGACCGCTATCCTGCTCCCTCACTCTTCACGAATTTCTCCATTTGCTGCCTTAATAAACAAAGCTGTTTAGAGAGATGCATTCTGCCCATGTACCACTCTCTGCTGCCTACAAACCTGTGGAGCAAGCTCCAAAACCTTTATATGCTGCTTCTCTTTTGTAAGCACTGAACGGTGACATCTTTGTCAAAGGGCATAGCTGGTGACAGGAGGACTAGCAGCCCTGGAGGTTGCAAAGACAGAGGGTCCTGGTAGTTGTGGCTTGCAGGGACGTGCAGACTCTGCTGTCAGTCTCACAGCGAGGGATTCTTCCAGCCGGTGCATGCAGTGGGCAGCAGAGGCCAGGGACGGGCAAGATCTCCAGGCATGAGGCAAATAAACTTAGTGGTTCCCCATAGATGGAGAAATTAATGGAATGGGGAGGAGGAGAGCCTGCTTTCTTGTCTGTAGCAGGGTGGAGCTGGCCTGCCTGGCTTGGTGGCCTGTTGTTGTAGAGATTCTCGCTCTGGGCTGAGACCCCGAAGCTCTGTTTTGTTGTCCAAACCAGGCACCCGGCACCATTCAAGATGCTGTGGGTGTCCCAGTGCACTCCCAGCTGTGGATCTAGAAGGGCACAGGTCTTCTGCATGCCTTGTATCCCACCTGCCAGCAGTCCTTGGATATCTTTGATACCCTCTGAAACAGTCCCAGATGCCTATGAGTCTTACCTCTGGTCTCCATCTTCTTCAGGGATGCCTTGGAGAAGCCAGCAAGGAGATTATGCATGGGATTGTCCTCCATGAGGACTTTCATTGAAAAGCAGGACTACTCTGAGTGGGGAAGGACACGGAAGCTATGGGATGGGTCGATTCTAGAGAAGAGCTATTTGTGGCATGTGTCATCTTCTCAAGGCTGTGTATTTGCTCCACAAAGAAATAGAAGACCAAGTTAAGAAATGGCTGAAACAAAAAATATCCCAGTCAGCTCTGAGAGCTCCTACTCCAGATGGGAATGCATTCAATTTTAGTGTAAACTTTACTTCCTACAGGAAAAATCCTTTCCCTGGCACTACCCCAGTCTCCATGTCCCTCAAGGCTTTTCCATGGGGAAGTATGTGCATCCAGCGCAAGTGAGTCCTCAAAATGATGTATCAAAGTGATGGCAAGGAAATGAGAGACATCGGATAGGAAAGCGATGCCAAGGAGATGAGAGACATCTGGTATCAGCCGCCAGATCTCAGTTAGTTGTCTGGACCCTTCTGTAGTCAAGGGAAGGAGACAGGAAATCTGTAGGAGGTGTTGGAGACACTCATCTTGGGATGGGATGAACGGCTTTCTGGAAATCTCTCTCTCTTTCTCTCCATTGATAAAAATGGAACCGAGATGATGAGTTTAAATTAGCTTTCCCACTTTTGGGTAGCTGAAGTAAGAAAGGGAATCCCATGCAAGGAGACTTGGGTCTCCTTCTGCAGCTCCAGAAAAGATTTTTAGACACATGAACTTGAGCTTCAACAAAAAGCTGCAAACAACTGGAGCAAACTCCTACTGCATCTAGGGCCACCCCAGAGGCTTGGGGGTATCATAAGGGGAAACATTTGACACGAAATATTCCTTAGAGCCCGGATAAAAAGGTTGTGTGAGGAAAGTAGGGGGAAAGGGATTCATTCACAAAGCTACTTTAAAAGGCAGAGGATCGGTGTCGGCTTTTAGCTGTCACCTCAAGAGGCAGGGCGTGCAGGGAGGGGAGGTAGAAGCTGGAGACTTAGTTCCCTTTATAGCCTGGAGATAACTCAAGCCTGCAGCATCCTCTTTCCACCAGGGTACCCACATGAGACCGTGTTCGTAACCCAGCCCGCTGGCACCCGGCCACCCCGTGCAGCTGAGGAAGCGTTTCCGGCTGCAGGCAATTGAGCCTCGGCTATATCCTCTCCAGGCCATCCTTCGAGCCAGCAGATGAGAGTCTTCCTGACATGCTGCTGTGTCTTGGGAAATGTTTAAGTGTTAGATATCCCGCACAGCAGCCCCAACAGAAGAATCTGAGAGCTTTGTCTCCTCAGTTGACTCAAGGTGGTTAATGGATTCGCCTGTGATGTTCGATGGCCAAGGTCAAGCCCTTCCTTCACATCTAGCAAAGAAGAGATTTGAACCCACAAGATGGGGATTGAACCCACAAGAAGGGGTTTGAACCTATAAGAAAGGGTCTGAACCCACCTAGGCACTCCCCACCTAGGCAAGAGAGGGCAGAGAGACTGTTCCTAGTTGGGTGTTGAGGTCTGGGACAACGTGTGGGATGGTGTGTTGGAGGCAGGGGAGGATGGAAGAGGAAATTATCAATCTTTTGGTGGTCTAGACCTGTCACCAGTATTGGACGGGCCCTCCTGTGTCTGCCTGCTGCAGCTTACCTCCTTAGGGGACTCAAATACCTGAAGTTTTAGACCAGGATTTGAGAGATTTACATCCTGGACTGAACTGCTTAGAGTGAGTTGCATCCTTTTAACAAGCCAGGGCTTTACTTCAGAGGCAAAAGGCAACCTGAGTCAACCTCAGAGTTTGTAACGGAGGGGTTATGGCAAATCCCAGCTCCTTAAGATGACGGGTGGGACACTGAGCTCTGCGATCTCAGTTTCATGAGCAGGGCCTCTCTCAGATCCTTCTCCAACTGGTCACTAATGGCAGGTCTCCAACGCCTCTGCAAATGTAGGAGGTGACATATGCTATGTCCCATGATGTTCAAGATCATAGAATCAGAGAATGGTTTGGGTTGGAAGGGACCTTCAAAGGCAATCCAGTCCAACCCCCCTGCCAGGAGCAGGGACATCTCCAAACACATCAGGTTGCTCAGAGCCTTGTCCAGCCTGGCCTTGAGCGTTTCCAGGGATGGGGCATCCACCACCTCTCTGGGCAACCTGGGACAGTGTTCCACTACTCTCAGCATAAATTTTTTTTTCCTAATATCTAATCTAAATCTACCTCCCTCTATTTTGAAACCATGACCCCTTGTCCTGTCACAACAGGCTCTACTGACGGGTCTCTCCCCATCTTTCCTATAGCCCCCTTTAGGCACTGGGAGGCCGCTCTAAGATCTCCCTGGAACATGGGGTGATGTGAAGAGCAAGGTCTCAAAAGCAGGAGACTGGCGGTGGCACTTCAGATGAGTTACGGAGACCTGGCTGGAGAGAAGCAGACTGGTGGGAGCGGGTTACCCAGAGAGGAGCCAGAAGAGGCAGGAAGAAAGGACATTTCAGGCTAGCAGTGAGACTCCTTGTAGCCAAGAGAGGACATCCCTTGGGTTCTCCGCTGACCCCAGGGTACATGGGTTTTTTTTACTTCAACCCATAACTGCAAAACCCCCAGCTGTATTTCCTTCAGCTCCTCAACGACCACAACAGCAGCTCTGCTCCTGTTTAACAGGAGATCCCTAGAGTGCAGGAATCTCTTTCCAGGCCCATCCCACCGGGCAGCTCCACCACCTTTCCCAGCCAGTTCTGCAGCATCTGACGCACGTCCTGAGCTTACCCAACCGCTCTGGCCACACACCTTCCTTCTTGGGAAGAAAACTTCCATGTTCTCCATTGCCTGGGATCTGTGCATCACTGCACAAGATTAAATCATCCCTCCAGGAGGCAACACTCTGCAAGATCAGAGAAGGCAGGAGAAAACGGAGCTCTGGAGACAGCGTGCAATGCTACCAGGGAAAGGTTGCATGTTTGCACTTCGGAGAGGAGTTTGAGCAGTAAATGATAGAGGCGCTGAATTATTCCACAGGAGAGGGAGGGGGTGTGAGCACAGAAGGGGAAAATCCATCCGTTCCTTACGGAAATCAATAGCCCCCACGTGTCATTTAAGCTGGAGAAGTGCAAGATGGAAGAGATCTCTACGACTTTGCTGATGAGAGCAGAAACTCTGCCGGGGCTCAGCCAGAGGAAGGTGCCTAAAGAGATTATTCAGTGGTGACTCCTGAGTCACGTCTAGATCAATGCATTCAGCAGTTTATGGGTGCTTCTGGGATGTATCTCATCTAGGCATTGACGATAGTCAATGTTGATGCAAACATCCTCCGCGCAGTGCAGGGCAGCTGCGTTGGCTGTGTCAGGCATGCGGGAGGCATTCGGTTGGGCTTGGGGAAGCATTTTGAGTGGCAGGAGGTTGAAAGGACGCGTGTGAAAATGAAAGGCTTTATTTTTTTTTTTTCATCAAGTGCTCACCTTGCGCTTCCAAAAGAAGACGAGGAGCCCATCCAGCAGAGACAGGGAGACAAGGACTTCCCAAATTGGCAGTTGGACTAGATGATCATTGTAGGTCTCTTCCAACTGAAATATTCTATTCTATTCTATTCTATTCTATTTAAAAAACCCACCAACTCGCACACTGATTTCCCCCCCTAGCTCGGGGACAGTCACTTAACCTCTCTGCCTCCGTTTCTGCACCTAACTGTGCATGAACATCAGTCCCTTGGGCTATGCCGCAGGATCCCACACCTCTCAGCTCTTCACCGGTAGAAACCTCCGGCGACTGCATTTGTGTCACTTGGATAAACTGTCTGCCAGCATGAAAAGAGTCAGCTGTACCCGGAGGGTGGTGGAGCGAGGATGTGGTCAGGTGGCTTCACTTTTATTAAGCTCCAAGCAGAAAGTTCAGTTTAGATGAGTAGAAGAAGAGGAAAAAAGAAAAATTACTGTAATGCTGGGTAATACTGTACCTGGGCTGTTTCTTCTCCTGAATATGACCTCTAGAAAGTAGTCCTCTTTGTCATGTTATTTAGAGTCAGTCTTAATTAGGAGTTACCTATTAAATGAGACAGCTGCAAGAGCAGCCACCCGTAGGCTCCTGCGTAGCTTAACTGGCTTTGTTGCGTTATATCCTTACTGGGAGCCCCAGCAGCTGGAAGAAATACTGCAAATAGGCAAAGCTGCTGGCAGGCTGGTGGTTAATCACGGCGCTGGGAGGAGACTTGTAAAATAAATTTTAAAAACAAGTAGAAGGATGCTCATGTGAACTTCCTAAGCATGCCGAGGGGGAAAGGGGTGTTTCTGCAGGGATCAGCACGAATGCGCTGAGGTAAGGGCTCCTGTACCTTCCAAAAGCACTGTGTCTCCTCTCTTGATGGCTTCCTACATCCCTGTGGCCTTTGAAAAGCCACTCTGAGAGGATGCTTAGGCTCGTTTAATTCTCTTGTACCTAATGCCTCAGAAGCCCCAGGAGATTGCGATGCCCAAACGCAGTGCAGCGTGTGCGTGTTTGCAGGACCGTTGTTGTACTTATAGCCCCGTAAAGAACCGAGCGCGTACACGCTCCAGAACCCGCCGGTACATTTCCTCTGGCCAGGAATAGCTGATGAGTAATACAAAGCGGCAGAGGTAATAAATATTAAAGAGCTGGAAAATGTTAAAGTGCACGGGCAGCAGAGCTGACACACGCTGTGGGTGTGAAGTGCGGAGAGCGCCTGCGTCCACCTTGCATCCTTTTGTGAAGGAAGAAAAGTAGAAATAAACATTGCAATTATTTTCTGTTAATAGCATGTTGAAAGGCATCGTGGATTTCAGGGAGCTTGTGATCTCATGCCCATCCCTGGCCTCATCCCTTTATGGGTCCAAGCAATGGTTTTCCTGGTGTGATGTGTCTGGACCAGTGGAGACACAGCCAGGGGGAGGATGGAGATGCTACACCAAGTATCTGAGGAGGTTATATGGTGATGAGGTCTTATTTTCCAGGAGATTGCATGGCTAAAAGATCGCAGATTAGGATTAAGCATCTCATGGTAGGCCAGGTTGGATGAGGCTCTGAGCAACCTGATGTGGTTGGAGATGTCCCTGCTCCTTACAGGGGGGTTGGACTGGGTGGGCTTTGAAGGTCCCTTCCAACCCTAACCATTCTGTGATTCTATGATTCTATGGTGGGTGCATTGAAGGTGACAGGTGGTGGCTCATGAATGGCATCCATCATGGCCATCACGAAAGGTCATTGGAGTGGAGGCCTCAACTCTTGGGTCCTGCCAACGGTCTGACCTCATCCCTGCCCCTCTCAGCCCGTTTTGTGGCTCTTTCCCAGCAAGAGCTGATGGTGCTGAGAGTCAGATGACACTGCTGTGCTGGAGTTTCCTTCCAGTCCCTGGCTGATACCAAAGATCCCTGCTCTCCCACCAGATATAAGGATACAAGGACCATGGGGAAAAGACCCCCCTAGTTCTTCCTCCACCTGACTAGAGCCAAAACGGCCATGAAGACCTTTCTACACCCTTTTTTGGTCCCTGTTGGGGTCTTTATCAAGGTGCAGCGGGATGGGGCCGACTGTGGTGAGACGACAAGGGTTAAACTCTTTCCTGGCAGGCTGGGAAGACGCTGTGTGATTTCTCAGAGCCCTGCGCACCGGGAGAGGAAGGCAGGCCCTTGCTAATGTATGCGCAGCTTCTGCGAAACTAAAAATAGCCGGGATCTGAGGCTGTTCTTCCAGGATTTCGCCGGCACTCACCCAATTTTTAGCTCCTTCTTCTCAAATGGATGGCAGAACGAAGGCGACAGCCTCTATCCTCGCGCGAAGCCACCGCGTCCAGAGCCTTGCTCCAGGGATGCCTTTGACCCCTGTGGCACAGATGAGCCAGGGATGTGCTGCTGAATGAATAGTCAGTCCATGGGGGTTAGCAGAGGCTTTGCTGTATGGAAAAGTCTTGCCTAGTGATTTCAGGTCCTGCTTCAACATCAGTGCCCTTGATGGCCAGGGAGAGAGCAAATACCGTAAATTCAGTGAATACTATCCTAGAATCCATATCCATTCCCATATCAGTTCCCTGGTCTCCCAGCACAAGATGTGACCCCCTCATCTTCCCCAGCAGCCTGGGAGTTGGAAATGTTTCCCTCTGAGTGAGAGGACCATCTCCCAGTTGTATTCTTCTTTGGCTATGGGGTCCACATCACTTTTTGAAGGTTTAGATTGCAAACAACCTGTTGTTTCCATTCAGATCTTTGGGCCTGCTACCCCAAACTGGTTTGTTAAATCACTCAGAAAGTGGAAAATCCTTGGAAAATCACTTTATGTCTCCATCTCCAGGGGATTCACAGCTAGTTAAAGCCATTGCTTTCCGCTCTGCTCCTCTGTGTTCTCCACCAAGGCATCTTGGAGGCTTGTAGACAGCCGTGAGGAGACAAAGACATGTCCCTGTCTTTGACTGGCCTCCCAGAGCAACACAAACTTCTCTCCGGAGATATCCAGTGGCTCTGGTGAGTCCACGTGACACCAAATCACCTCTCAAGACCATCTGGGTTAGGTACTACAAAGTAGCCCATCCTACAAAAAGGGCAAGGTGACGATTCCTATGTGTCCCTGTAGCATCTTGCCCTTGAATACTCACATTTTGGGAGCCCTCAGGCATTTCTCTGGATTTGCCCTGACACTTTCCTTGCTTGGAGCCGAGACAAGCTGTTCAAAAGATCTCCACTTCCTTTCAAGGCCTTTGGCTGGCTGCATCTGTTCCTGTAGGGCTTACTGGACTGGGACCAGTTTTATTTCCAAAAGGAGAGCCTTGACATTAAGCCCTCTTCCCTCAAACACACTTGAAGCAAAAAATTCAGTCTGAGTTCCACTTATTTCTTTCTGTGTAAAGCTATTTAACAGCTTTGATTTAAAACAGAAGGCTTTGCCGGAGGCGATAGCACTAGGTCTTGGAGGATACGTTAAGTAAATGAGTGTGTGTAAAATAGGAAAGGGACTGGGGATGAAGTATTCATAACTAATTTTGGGGGGAATCTGCGATAAAAAAAAATGGCATTTGGCTGAGTGCTAGGACACGAGACCGTCCCACATGTGATAGATGCTGTGACGTGTCTCTGCAGCACCCATCACTTGGATACCCTCTCCCACAGCCCCTGCTACCCTGCCTGCCCCTTTACACAGCACTGAGATGCTTCCCACATTAAAATCAAAAAAGGGCATTGATACTCTGGTGCTGAAGAGGTCTTTGGTGGTTTTTTTTTTCTGTTTTAGGACTCTACACCTCACAAAATAATTGACAAGTAAAAACATAAACACGATTTCCACGAGCCTGGCTCAAAACTGTAGAGCTCCCGCTCCAAAGCAATTCTCTGATGCTGTATTGATTTACTCAGCAAAGATCTGGAATAGGAATTCTGCAGCCTGGATATCCAGGGGAGTCCCACAGCCCATGGGACGCAGGCGAGGAGAGGCTGTCTGGGAAGAGCTGCTTGCAAATTTGAGGTTGTAGTGAATATACCAAGGACATATTCATGACTATTTTTCCAAATCAATAAATGCTAGCCAGGCTCTGGTTAAGCATGGATATTCCAGTAACAGCCCCGATTTGGGAAAATTTGAAAATTAATGTCAAAAAGTGGGGCTGTTTAGAGATGGCACTTTCTTATGATTTGTTTCTCTTCTTCTGGTTGTGATCTTTCAGCCTGTGAGTCAGCAGCTAGGAAAGGAGAATAGTCACAAAGATGAATCCCAGGAACATCCCCCAGGCTGAGGAACATGGGTACGGGCAGCTCACGCATTTTTGATCTCTGGAGCTTTAGCTGCAGTGATGCCCTTGCCCCAGTTCTCTGCTCCATGCTGGAGGTTACAACCGTGGTATCTCATCAGCACACCTGCAGCTCTGCCGTGCGGTCTTGTAACCGCAAATATCTACTTAAACCCCAAATATTCTATTTAAATTCCTTTAAAAAGGAATTGAACAAAAACTGGAAATTGAACGATAGCCCGGAGGAGATTATGTAGGTGTACATCCCATTTGGCTGGCATTGCAACCAAAGCAATAATTTCGGAGGAGCTGGGAACGTAACTCCAAAATTATCAATCTCAGCTCCCTGTTTTGTGTACCAGAGCCCCCAAATTATCAGTCACTAGTTAAATCAGCATACAAACATCAAAACTGCGGGAATTGGATCCTAAAAATCCCACAGCATCATTATTTTATTGTCTCTCTCCAACTATTTGATGGAATTGATTTGTAGACTTTCTTTAAATAGCGAAAATTACCTCAGGCTAAAAACCATTTCTGCAATGATTTCGGTTAAGTGCTGGAACAGGTTGCCCAGAGAGGTTGTGAAGTCTCCATCCTTGGAGGTTTTCAAAACTGCACAAGGCCATGACGAACCTTCTCCAACGTCAAAGTTGGAGGGGAGGCTTGCTCTGGAGACCTCTAGAGCTCCCTTTCAACCTAAATTATTCTATCATGCTGTGATATGATCCTCCCCAATGTATGGTTTACAAAATAAATCAGATGACTCTTTCATGGTTGGTGTATAGTAAAGCCGTCTGTGCTTTAAAACAGCTTTAAACTGGCTTAAAATACAAAATTATTACAGTTTCTCCTGCACAGCAGAAGACTGGCACTATCATTCTTTCTAGTCGATATTTCAGTTTCAAATAGTATTTCACAAAAAGCAAGATTTTCTAATATCAATGGACATTCAAGTATCATCCTCTCTCAAATAAGCGCATTTAAAGAACATTTAAAAAACACATAAAGATCAGTATTTTCCCTGAAATGATGGTTATCATGTCTACAACAAGGGGTATTCAGAAAAGTTGACATGCCTTGACCATTTGGCTTTAAAGGGAACAGATCTTGGCTAATGCTTTTGAGAATCTCACTCACAGAGATGTTTTGAAACAGGCATAAGGAAATAACAAGTCAACAGGAATGTCTGGATGCTAGAAAATGTGAAAACAGATGGAAGCAGGCACTGGTACAGTTTAACTCAAAAAATGTTAATATAGGCCAGGTAATCCAATTTTCTAACCTTGATGAAATCACTGTTGTGTAATCTTGTTGTGGATGACTCCTAAGCCTGATCCTGGATCACGGTGATGTTGTGATAAGTGAGAAGGTGGATAACGTCTCGTATTGGAGCTCCAGGTTTGGCACCGAGATGATGATAAACTCTGTGTCCAAATAAATATGATGTCCTTTAGAATCATAGAAGGGTTTGGGTTGGAAGGGACCTTCAAAACCCATCCAGTCCAACCCCCCTGCCAGGAGCAGGGACATCTCCAACCACATCAGGTTGCTCAGAGCCCCGGCCAACCTGGCCTGGAATGTTTCCAGGGATGGGGCATCCACCGCCTCTCTGGGCAACCTGGGACAGTGCTCCACCACCCTCAGGATAAAAAAAAAAATTCCTACTATTTAATCTGAAACTATCTTTTTGACCTACTAGTCTACAAAACTTGTGGATGACATCATGCCACGCATTTAAGCTTTTTAAGCATCTCTAAAGCATAGACTGAGCTTGTTTTGTGTTCAGCAACATTCTCCTCAAATAAGCAAGACAAGGCATGGAATGGAGATTAATAATTGCTTAATAGGAGCTGATAGAAGCAATTAATTAAGTAGGGGGTAGTTGTATGATAGAGCATGTTTATCGGGCGGGAGAGGACAGAAACTCCAAGGCAGAAGAACTGAAATACTTGATGAACACACTTCTTGCTGCATTTTATTCATTCTTAAGTATAAAGACACACCTTATAGGGGTCTTCCAGTACCTCAAAGGGGCCTACAAGAAAGATGGGGAGAGACTGTTCAGTAGGGCCTGTTGTGGTAGGACAAGGGGTAACGGTTTTAAAATAGAGGGAGGTAGATTCACATTAGATATTAGGAAAGAATTTTTTATGCTGACGGTGGTGGAACACTGTCCCAGGTTGCCCAGAGAGGTGGTGAATGCCCCATCCCTGGAAACATTCCAGGCCAGGTTGGCCGGGGCTCTGAGCAACCTGATGTGGTTGGAGATGTCCCTGCTCCTTGCAGGGGGGTTGGACTGGATGGGCTTTGAAGGTCCCTTCCAACCCAAACCCTTCTATGATTCTGTGATTTTATGATAAACTCTATCAGGAAATGGCAAAAGTGGCAAGATTTCAAAAAGCTCTGAGAATCCCAATTCTGAGAATCAGGGCCCATCAAAACGATGAGAGATTTAGTCATACATGGTAGGGATGACCTGTGAGGATGCTGGATTAAAGGCAAGGTTTATGCATTGCTTGCGTAGTCCTATGAGAAGATTTAAGGTGTCCTTGCTGGCTTCTGAGGTGTCGAGTCAATCTTTCCCAGTTTAGCCATGGTCCCCGGTGTCGTTTTGGCCCAAGACAACTATCAGTGGTGTAAATAAGGCCTGCACACCCTTCGAGGACTAGCCCAGGCCAGGAACCGTTTCCCAGAGGCACCTTGGATGCAGTCTCCTTGTTCTGGAGGAGTTTGATGCCGTGGAAGCAGCCAGACGATGCTGTGGTATATCAGCACCTGGATGGGGCCCCAAGTTGCTGCTTTGATACTCGAACTAGGAACAATAATTATCCATCTGTGAATCCTTATCGCTAACTTGCAACATTGCGAGAAAGAAAAAAAATCACTAACGAATGTTGATATTGAGCACGTTAATTGTGATGGCAACTGCAAGTTTGATTTTTATTTTTTTTAATAGGCAGCTTTTTACTTTCCTGCTCCCCTGTTGCTTGAGCGCTGCATCTTATATTCCTTTTATATCTGTTAGAATGGAAATAATTCATTAAAATTAAAAAAGCGGGCCAAAGCCGCAGCTGGTGTAAATGGCTAGAGCCCTGTGGATGCCAGCTCGCTCCAGCTGAGATCTGGCCTTGCATAACCTCGTTTTAAGGGTACGTTCAGGCAGCCTCTGCTGCAAGCCTTCCAGCCGAGCCGTTACGTGTGTCCTCATTTCCTCCCTTCCAAGGAGTGGGCTTTTAATCTGTAAACACCCTCGGGCACATAAGGATAATGGCCCCTTGCAAGAGTTAGGAGGAGTGCTGCGGAGGAGACAGCGTGAATAACTTGCCCCATCCCACCTCTTTTCTTGCAGGAGTGAGCACCAGGGAGAAGGTTGGTGCACGGGTGGTCAAGATTTACTTGCATTCTCCCAAGTAATCATAACCTGGGCAAGGTTCAGGACTCCACAGGGGCCAGGGATCATTCCCAATACTGAGTCTGAAGGCAGCTACCTGGTTCTGGAGGATGAGAGAGTTCATTTCTGTGGTCAATCTTGGCCCGTTGGCCTCAGGAAAAGTGATCAGACCCTTGTCTTTTGTTGACTGTTGTATAGTCTGAGATGATTCTTCACCTTGGTCAGCTTGTGGTTGTGTTGAACAGACCATCAGGACTCTCCTTCACTCAAAACATAGCCTAGGGCCTTTACTTATGTGCTTTTCCATGCTCCTGAAACCCTTTTACACATCAGCATCCTCTTCATTTCAAGCCAGACTGTTGCCTGAGGCATCCTCCTACACTTTCTGCTGGTGATATTCAGAGCCACCTCTGTAAATCAAACGGTGCCAAGGCACAGGAACAGTCCTGTAGTAGTTCACCCTGCTAAATTGTCAGCACAGTCTCTGGCAATTTTGGCTAAGGCCAACTAGCGTGGACGTAGCCACGT
This sequence comes from Tetrax tetrax, assembly GCA_009806455.1. Classification (NCBI taxonomy): domain Eukaryota; kingdom Metazoa; phylum Chordata; class Aves; order Otidiformes; family Otididae; genus Tetrax; species Tetrax tetrax. The sequence goes on from WHYT01016711.1 coordinate 128,771, forward strand.
GGAGTTGAGTCACGCCAGCTGGCCAAGGACAAAGGCTGATCTTTGATCTGCTTTGTTTAATGGTATAGACAGAGCTTCTGACTCCATAATCCTATCTCTGGACATTTTTGCTGCAGTCCTTGCTGAGACAGCTGAGCAGCCTCTGTCATCCACACGAAGCATCTTTTTCCATAGCACTTAGGATGGCGAGATTTTTACAGTAGAAGCATCTCCTCTTCTTCCTCCTGATGACATATTGGGGCTCTCTCCAAAGGTTATTTGACCACATTTCTGGAGCTGATGGCTTTGGCTCCTTAAAAACGTGCTTTGGCGCAGGGACAGCGGTGACTTTGCTCCGTGCAGTTTGTGTGCTACTGCAACATACGTAGTAAATAAGCGTGAGGGTATTTATACCAACAGGAATTCTGGGAACTCCGCCAGAACGGAGGGGACAGCCAATCCTTTGTGCATTTAAAGAAAATTGCCCCGAATCCCCCTCTGAGCCTCAAATTAATTCTATCTCTTGAAGCCATGATGGGACTCAGAACTAAAAATACATACAAACACACAAATGCAGACACTTGTATATAAAAATAGCCAGTATCCAAAAAAAATAAAAGCACAAAGTTGGGCTCCTGTATCCAAAATTAAGCTCTTAAATAAATAAATTAGCCTGATTTTCAAAAGCACAGAGCAGTGAATGGCCTTCACTGACATAAGAGGAAGCATCGTGTTGCTGAAGATTGAAGATCAGGCCTGGATATGGATTTGAAAGTCTAATTATAGAATCCTGTTTGCTACCAGCTTGACCGAGAACAACAAATTTCAGGTGAAATGACATTGATTTTTTTTTTTTTCTTCAGAGTTTGTCTACACTTAACTAGTAAAGGTAGGAAAATGCCCTCAAAGAACTGAGTAAAGTACCACGAAGGAGAAACAAATATACTGGAATAAACCTTCTTGCAGTGGTGCCGTACATTTGTGCTTGGAAATAGGGTTAAGCATCACCAATATTACAGCTGGGTGAATTTTTATATTGATTAATTAGACAGATATTTATTAGTTGTTGAAAGCCTACCAGGTAGAAATACTGCTTTTCCCAATTACTCTCACACTTACTCTGCTGAAAACTACACCAGGTCGACTGGCATCAAGGAGGAATGGGTTTTTACTCTCCCCTTTCCCCTCTTTGTCAGATTTGGGTCTGAAGGGTGCTAAAGAGAAAGCACCCTGTTTTTGCATGGACCAAAAAGAGAGCACAAAGGGAAGTTCATTTCCCTTCAGCTCCAGATGGTCCTTGGAGCTGTTTTGCTCATGCGCTGCTTATTCAGAAGGCTGTGACCTTTTGCTGGCCAAAATTATGGCAAGAGATTCCCAAGGTTGCAATCCAATATGGCAGCTGGGTAGAGATAGATTTATAGAATTATTAGATAGAATTGTTTGTCCTGCTGGATTTTCCAGCACAGAGCAGATAGAACAGGGCTGGACTTTACGGTGTCAAGGCAGTATGTCCACCCTGGATGAAGGACCAGAGTGGTACTCCACTCATGGGTTTGTGTTGTGATGTTTAGAGGCCAAGGACAGCACTAGAAGGTCTGGGTTCTGATGCCCGAATACTTTGGTAGAGCCCTTTTGGTGCTCTGTGACTCAGTTTCCCCATATATGGAAGAGGCATAATGCAGTCATCCTTTGCAAAAGGCTGTGGGCTCAGCAGCCAATGGAGTTTGGTGTTACTGTTGTTCCAGCCATTGATGGAGACAGGACCAGGGCATTACATTCATCCAATGCATTTTTATGTCCTTTCATCCATGCTGCCTCCGTGAATACATGGCATGTCCTCTCACTGTGGCCAGTTAGAAACATTCATACCTAAACTGTGTGGATGGTGGTGAATCCCTCGAGATCAAGGAGAAACCATTGCAGGATGTGGTGTCCCTTCTGTTAGTTTCTTCTTAATCTTTTTGAGTGACTCAATGCCATTGCTATAGTTTGGTTCTGCCCAACCTGGAGTGCTTGGAAAAGTAAAGACACTCTTAAAAATAGGTTAAAAACTGGACACTGTTGGTGGGGACAGCAGTGTGGCAGAGTAGAGGTCTAGGAAATCTGAGCTGTGAGAAGGGATTGAAAGAAATCGGGTTTTTTTAGTCTGGAGAAAAGAAGACTGAGGGTTTACATGGTAAGTAGGTGCAAACAGGTAAAAAGACTGCTGCAAGATGAAAATGAATAAATTCTCCTTGTCCATGGCTGGGATGATGAGAAATTAGTGGCTTTACCTTCAGAGGAGTTTAGTTTTCATGTACTAGCAGGAATGGGGACGCCTCGGGGGATGGTTTCAGTGAATACCTCTCTGGAAAGAGTTTGGAAGAGGTGATGATGTCTTTGCCCATGGGCAACAACCTTATGGGCACCAACACCTTGGATTTTGGCGATCCGTGCCACTGATATTATAAAAAACAGGGAAGTGCTGAGTGCAGGCGGTGACCTTGGGTGAGTTGGGGAGTGGGAGAAGGACTGGTGTCCATGGGAGAGCCAGTGGCTCCTGGGACATTTCCACCCCACTCGGACTCTGCCGGGGATGTCACATCAGTGTCACCAGTGTCGTATGTGACTGGCGTAGCGTTTTCTCGAGTGTCGAGCCCCATCTGGTGGCTTTTCTGCGTCATTTTTTTTTTTGTGTGTGTGTGTCCTTGTGTCTCCTGTCGGGATTTTGTGTCTTATTTCTGGATTTTTCGTCTTCTGCGCTTGTGAACTACGAATGGGAAGGACAAGGTGCTTGAGAAAGGGCAGGGCTTGCAGATCTACCTCTGCTTCTCTCCCGGTTCCCTGTCCTAGGGTGTAATTTGGAGATACGTAGGCTCTTGAGGCTTATGTCCTTTCCTCCTGCTCTTCCTTGCTGTGCAGTCTCGCCCCGCGTGGCAAAGGATGACCTAATCGATTTGGCAAAAGCTCAGTTTGTGCTGTTCAGCCCCTTCCAGAGCCTCCAGAAGGCACTTCATCCCACCGTCATGCTGGCAGCTGAGGTGGGACAGATGAACAATCCCAGGAGGGGACATTTCTCTCCATTGACTAGCTCAGATCACCAGCTCCAGGGTCGCCATTAGGTGAAATGAGTCCCATCGCAAATATCAGAGCATGAGGTTACAGCCACACTCAGGCTGAGAAGAAAAAAAGACCCAATATTTGATCATTAATGTCAGCAAGCATTAGAAAGGACTCTGTTAGGAGATGCTTCCTTTCTTAAATGCCATGAGTCCTGTGACATCTGGGCACCTTGTGCTACCCTAACTTGATCATCTCCATTTACAAGGGTTGGCCAAGTGTTCCCTGAAGGGTGAGATTTGCAGGTCTCCTCACACGTCTGATATGGAAACATGATAGAGCAGTACCTGTCCATGCATGAGACACCTCTTTCTAGTCCAGTGTTGCCCAAATACTCAATAGCTGACCCGTGGCAAGCAGCGGCCTTTTACATTTGTGGGTCACACACATGCTGACGGTGAAGGTGGTGTTTCATTGCTCCACCTGTGATGACATGAGGTCAAATCTCTGGGGTCTGTGAGGAAAGTTCCTTACTAGAGTGCTGAAGGGGATTCGATTATCTGTCAAGCCACCACCAAATGTCATGACCAGCATTTGTCAAGGAGCCTCTCCTCATCATGAGAACAAAGTTGAGTTGTTGTCACGTTGTTGAACATGAGTTGTTTTCTTGTGCAAATGTTTCACGAGCATTTCCTACCCCCATGCTTCACATTCGAGTGGTGCAAGTGAAAAGTTTCCAGTACAAAATATTACAGGAGATGGTGTCAGAGCTGCGTAGACACCCCAGACTCCATTTCACCCAGACAACCTCCCTCTACCCATACAGTTGGCCCACAGCCCTGTCCCCCTTGGGTTTGGACGCATGCCAAAGTCTCATGCTCGGCTTTCCCTCCTGTTTCCTGCAGGTATATCCGAACTATGTACCTGGGGATCCAGAGCCAGCGGCGGAAGGAACACCAGCGGCGTTTCTACTGGGCTATGATGTACGAATATGCAGACGTAAATATGTTGCGCCTCCTGGAAACTTTCCTTGAGAGCGCCCCTCAACTGGTGCTACAGCTCTGCATAATGATCCAAAAGAACCGTGCAGAAACATTACCATGTAAGTGGACCCCATCAACCCCCCCATCCCTGTCCTCCCGGCCTCCCCCCTCTGATCCCCTGCTCAACTGCCAATGGATGCTTTGCTAACCCTCCACCCTACGCAATCTGGTGTGCAAGGGGCTGCCACTTTGGACAAATCTCATTCCAGCTCTGCGCTGCGTTCGCTGGGTAAAATTTCTGCACATTCTGTTGAAGGAAAAAAAAAAGTATCAGTCAAAAGATGAGATTCAGCTCTTCCACACCCAGTCAAGTCTAAAATTTTGTCAGGAGGAGGCTGGCAGTCTCTGCTGCTATGGCAAGTGCCACTGTTCATTCGCCACCTGGCACTGGGTGAACACAATCATTCCCTGCCTCAGTTTCCCTCCTCAGATAAGTAAGATGATAAAACTGGCCAGATTTGAATTTGTGTTGCAAGGACAAATGGTTCAATGCTTGTGCAATGCTCTGATGGTGTGAAATTTAGTATAAGGGGTTTCTTAATAGCTAAATGCTGTAGGACCTTTTCTGAAGGGTGCCCAGGAATTAAGGTTTAGTCGTTGATACTCTGGTTCTCAGCAAGTCTGAGAAAAGAGAGGAGGGAACCTAGTGGAGGGGATTGCGTAGAGACGGAGATGTTGTAGTGCATGTAAGATTGCAAAAGTAGATGAGCAGAGGCTTGAAAGCAACCACAGAGAAGAGTTTGCCAATTCTGCGGTCCTTTGCTGCAGTTACGTCCTGGAGCATGGGGCATCCACCCCAGTCAAGAGGCCCTGTCCCAGCCCTGGGGTGAGCAATTCTACCAGCCCATGCCCATGGGAATGCTGTTGCCTCAGGGTCACCAGCTCAAGGGAGAATTGTCCTTTCCACAGACCAACAGCGGTATCAGTGATGAACTGCTGGTTTATCCAGCCCCTGCTCAATCCACAACACTCCGATGATGCTTCCCAACGACAGGCTGTTCCTGGAGTGCCATTTCTGGCAGTCCAGAGGAGTTCCTTGGAGCTAGGGTTGGAACTGGGCAATTCTTCAGGGTTAAATTTTGCTGGTTGAACCAACCAGGGTCACCACTATGTAGAGCATCGATAAGTTGGACTGCTCTCCCCTTCTTCCGTGTTTTAGGCGTGTCCATCACAGTTGTGTGTAGAGGCCTCCCTTCTCCTATTTATGCCATATTTTCCTCAAACCTCTCACCACCAGCTCTCCAAGCCTCCAAAGTGCTGACGTGATCAACCTGCTTTTCCAGAGCTCCTGCTAGAACTGCTCACAGTTGCCAGCACCCTTTCCCTGCTGCTTCCGACGTTATTAACCCTACTAAAGATGTCTAAATCATAACCAAAGAAAGAGGCTTGCCAGTCCGTTAGGCAGGTTTTTCGACTCTGCAGAAGTCTTCTGGCCTCTGTTATGCTGCAAGTCAGCGGACACAGACGAATAATCCCTCTCGGCTTCTGGATCTGCGGCACTTTCAGTTTGCCACTTCCAGGCATGGCTGCTTAATCCACCGAACAAGCTGCATCATTTTCCAACCCCTCCCCTTCTCCAGCTATGCAGTTCCTCCGTTCCTCCACCACACCGAGCAAGCCGCGCTCTCTTCCAAGGCCACGCACGTCCCCCCGCCTGCCTCCCCCAGCCCCGCGGGGCTCTTTGCCTGCCACGCTCCAGCAGCGGAGCTCTCAGGGTCCCCCCACGCGCCTTCTCCCTGCCTCCTCCTCCTCCTTCCCACCGGAGATGCGGTCGCGCGTCTCGGGGCTGAGCGGCGGGCGATGATGATGGATGCGAGCGGCGGAGCTTGCTGGGCGCTCCCTGACTGAGGTGCAAGGTTTCCTAGAGCTCCTCCATGCCCGCTCGGTGCTTCTGTCTCCCTCCTCCTCCAGGCCAGCGCATAATTGTGTAAAAGGAAATTAAATGCTGAGAGGAGCTGTTATGAAAGGCAGCATCAAAGATTTCCCTTTAAGCAGGCAGAAACCGAAGGAGGATGGATATTGTTAGGAAAGCAGTGTGTTTAAAAATCAAATCAAGCCTCTCCTGGCTCATCGTGCCTACGTGAGCGAGGCTTGTCACACAGTGCGGAAAGAGGCCTGTTCTGCCTCTAAACAGGGACAGCATCAGCTGCGTCGCTGAGGGATGCACGCCAGCAAAACAACGCACAGCAGGGCTTATAAACCCCTGTACAGCCCGTGCTGGTGTGTCCAGACTCCAGCTGTATCTGTATGGTTCACGCAGCTTCTTATAAACTCATTTAGTGCTAGAACAAGGTCAGTTTACTGTTTGGCATGGCATACATCCTTTCTCCAAGCCCCACTCCTCCCTGCCCCTAAGACTGCAAGGCCAAGCCCAGCGCAGGAAGCCAAGCCAGGCTCCAGTCTTCTCCGAGTGAGTCAGCTAAAGTCTGCTTGTCCTCTTTAAGGAGCTTTAGAAAGGAATGGCTACCAGGAAGTTTGGCTTTTTTCCCCTAGTTCCCATATTAAGATAGTTGTTGAGGTAAGAAGGGTGAAGACACTGGAGATCTTTACTCAAACCCAGAGCATCTCCTCCAGAGATGTTTAGGAGCGTGGTGACAGAAAGGGCTGGTCTTGCCTATTGTGGCTGTGGTGAGTAGGGGAGCACTGCAAGGACTAGCAGAAGGGGATGCAACCAGGCTAATGTTTAATTTCCTGGTTTCCAGGCCAAATGCAAGGTCCTGCACATGGGTCGGGGCAACCGCAGGCACAAATCCAGGCTGGGCAGAGAATGGATTGAGAGCAACCCTGAGGAGAAGGACTTGGGAGTGCTGGTGGACAAGAAGCTCAACATGAGCTGGCAATGTGTGCTTGCAGCCCAGAAATCCAACCACAGCCTGGGCCAGCAGGTCGAGGGAGGGGATTCTCCCCTTCTACTCTACTCTGGAGAGACCTCGCCTGTAGTACAGTGTCCACTTCTGGAGCTCCCAACATAAGAAGGACAAGGACCAGTTGGAGTCCAGAGGAGGCCACGCAGATGCTAAGAGGGCTGGAGCAGCTCTGCTGTGAGGCCAGGCTGAGAGAGCTGGGGCTGTTCAGCCTGGAGAAGAGGAGGCTCCGGGGAGAGCTGAGAGCGGCTCCCAGTGCCCAAAGGGGGCTGCAGGAAAGGTGGGGAGAGACTCTTCAGCAGGGCCTGGGGTGACAGGACGAGGGGTCATGGTTTTAAAATAGAGGGAGGGAGATTTAGACTAGATATTAGGAAATTTTTTTTTACCCTGAGGGTGGTGGGACATTGTCCCAGGTTGCCCAGAGAGGCGGTGGATGCCCCATCCCTGGAAACATTCCAGGCCAGGTTGTTTGGGGCCCTGAGCAACCTGATGTGGTTGGAGATGTCCCTGCTCCTGGCAGGGGGGTTGGACTGGGTGGCCTTTGAAGGTCCCTTCCCACCCAAACCATTCTGCGATTCTATTCGTTGGGCAGAAGACAGGAAAAAGCCTAATCATGCCTTGCAAGAACCATTTTATCCTGAGAGGTACCTGTTTGAAAGGGTTGGGGAAAACCTGTGTTTATTGCTCCATCAGTGCTCAAAGAATGGAGCAGTTTCACTAGCAGGGCCCTGCTCACCCAAGAGTTAGCATCTCCTGCATGGTCTGACACCACCAGCAGCAGAGGTGCTGAAGCTGATATTTGAGGTCAAGTGCCAGCCTCGGTACAGCTTGGGACAACAGCCCTGGGATTTCATGAAGGTCAGGATTCAGTCTTTCAGCATATCCCTAGCACAAGGCAGATCAGACCCCGCTTAGCTGCCATTGCTTGATGACTTGGGGAGAGCAAAAAATAGCACAGAGAGAAAAGAGGTAAGAACTCAGTGTACTCCGTCCGGTGAGCAAATCTGACCTGGAAGGCGCATGCTGAGATCCTGAGCTGGAGTCCTTTGTGCTGTGGCTACTGGGACAAATGGGTCAACATCAGCTCCTGAATACGCACGTGGAAGGAGCTGGCGTTGGTATGCAGGCCCTTGGTGAGCAAGTCATCTGCTGCAACCACAGCTGTCTGGATCCACAACAGAGTTGACAGGTGAGGGAGGAAGGATGCCTCCAAAACATGGATCAGCCCATGTTCAGATCTAGACGGGACCTAGGTGATGCATTTAGACCCACCCTTACAGTTAGGCAAGAGGAGGTGAGGACTCTGAAGAGGACGCAGCCCTGTCCCTCACTCACCTTAATTGTCTCTGAGATTTAGAGGAGGATGGAATGAAAGGATGGCCATCTATCTCAGATTCCTGGACAGCGCTGGCCAGAAGACTTCCCCTGATTTAAATAACATGATGCATTTGTCAGGGGAAACATAACACTAATGACAACAAAAAAAAAGCCCAGCAGGCAAATCTTCATTTCATAATCACTCCTAGCAGATAATCCTCCTCACTTCTTGCAGGACAAACCATCCTTAACCCACTTCACCCTGCAGAGGTGCCTGCTCCTCTGCACTGAACGGAGAGGAGCAGGTAGAACCAGCTTAAAGGAAACACTCAACTTCTAGGCAGTTGGTGAAGAGAGAGGGATTCCAGATTTTCGCCATAAATCTCCTCTTAAAGAGGTTTCCTTTTACTTCATGTTTTTCATGTGGTTACTTTAAGACTTAATGAGATTTAGCAGAACCTCTAACGACCTTCCACTCATGTCACAAATGCTTTAAGCAACGCTTTCGCTGGGAATTAGCCTGTGTGAGCCTGCAGTTTTCAGCGCGTGGTTTCCCCCCACAAAAAAAAAAAAAGGACTGTCTATCCACCGATGCCGTACCCGTCTCCTCTAGAACCCTGCTGTTGATCTGAAAGAGATTTGCAGCGTAAGCCTTCATTATGCAAAGTCCTGTTGAAATCTCTGGGATTTTGCAAGGTGTCTGCACTCTGCAGCCGACAATAAGTAGCCTGAAGCTGCTCGTGTATTTTAAGAAAAAGCAACACTAGCTTCAGCCTGTCTAGGGGGGTCACTTTTTTAAACACAGTGATACAATTTTGGTACTAAACAGGATTTTAGACATCTCAGCTACAGATGTGTTGTGACAGGACAAGGGATAATGGTTTCAAAATAGAGGGAGGTAGATTCAGATTAGATATTAGGAAGAAATTTTTACAGTGAGGGTGGTGGAGCCCTGTCCCAGGTTGCCCAGAGAGGCGGTGGATGCCCCATCCCTGGAAACATTCCAGGCCAGGTTGGCCGGGGCTCTGAGCAACCTGATCTGGTTGGAGATGTCCCTGCTCCTTGCAGGGGGTTTGGACAGGATGGCCTTTGAAGGTCCCTTCCCACCCAAACCATTTTGTGATTCTATGTGTGTTGGCTGCAGAGATATCCTGGTGGCATTTGTAGATGGCCTAGCTGAATCTTGTTGTCCCTCCTAAAGCAAAGTCCTATCAGTTTCATCACACTCTACTATGTCGGGAGGCCATTTATGATCAGGGCTCATCCTTTTTTTGCAAGGGCACTCTAAGTTGCTTTTCTCTGTCAGTTAGTTTAGAAAATTTTATGGGTCTTTGTGAGATATTGGAGGATAAGGAGCAAAAGTGCATTAGCTGTTGTCCTGACCTCGCCAAGAAGGAATTCCCCGTCAAGCTGAGTGGATTCAGGATGAGCCAAACTCAAGTTAAACATTTATACACCTGAGTGAGAGGATTCCTGCGTGAGCGATAATGAGTTAAGTCTAATATGGAGATAAATTTCCCAGCTAATTTTCCCCCAGTGACAGGGTGATAGTTAACCAATAATATGCTGTGAATAATGGATATGCTGTGAACTATATACTGTCTGAAATGTCCCGTTAGATATGTTCATAGGGCAGGAAATATCCCAAGGCACCACAACTTGTCGAGGAATGGTTTGAGATCTAAAACAAAGGCCATATCTAAAGGCCAACGGACGAATGGATTGATTCTTACTCAATCCCCTTCCCACTCAGGCCCCAAAGGTCAAAGTAACCTTCTAAGATGGAGCCTTCTAACCAAGTTAGAAAGGGAGCCATCAGTTGCCCAAGGGTGTGCTTTTAAAGTGTGATCAACACTGGCCTGAATGTAACTGAAGAGGCTATAATTTCTTTATCTACCGAAAGTGGAGAAGAAACTCATTAGGTTTGAAAGTTAATCCTACAAGTAGCATTCCTAACCTTGAAGAAGCACTAGAAGTTAGTGCAAGATCCTTCATGCTGGCCTGGGCCGAGCAGATACATCCATTGGAGAGCCCAACAGAAATGCAGTTGAGGTGCAAGTGGACAGGCACCAACAATGGGCAGCTGTCATCACCACTGTTGTTCTGTTAGCCTGAGCCTGATGTGATTTTGTCTTGGGCCACCTATCTCTGAGCCAAACAATCCCCAGGGACTGCTTGGAAGTAAACATAGACCAGGACCAACAGGCAGTTGGATGTGGCCGCCTTTGGATGGCAAGAGATGGGGTACAGATGGGGCCAGGATGTGCCTGCTGGCCTCAGGGCTGGAGAACAATCCCTGCAAATACTTGGTTCTAAGTGGAGACATAGCCACAGAGGACTATGGGTGGGAGATGCCATGCTGGATGGAAGAGCCTGTGTAGGGGAAAGTGCTCGCTTTGGGGCGTTGCTGCCTATTTTTCACAGATATCTTTCAGTTTGGGTGTAACTAAATACATACATTCCACCTGTGCTGAAATGTGAGTCCAGCACCCCAACTTCAAATCTCTGTGACCTCTCTACACAAAATTGTCCCTGTTTGTGCAGAGCCCCATAACCAGAGTAAATAAGCCGTGATTCACAGGCATCAGATTTCAGAGGGCTCAGTATAAAAAAGACCGACATGTTGTCTACACCCTCTGTTTGGGATGGGTGAGACACTGATGCAGGCCCAAGCAAAGTCCTTTTCCTGCAGAAGCAGAAATCCTCCTCCCTTTTCTCACTAGTCTATTTTTCCTTAGAACCAGCAAGATAACTGCAATATATGCCTTAAAAAGTCTTTGCCTCATAGAGTCCTTAGTAACGGGAGTTGGGATAGGTGAAAGGTCTATCAGAGTCACAGTCTGGGCTTTGGCTTGGGCTGTGAGACAAATCATAAGGAAAAAAGACCTTAAAACTTTGTCTATGGGGTTGAAAGCATATTCTTTCACCCTCTCATGCCATTCCTTGGGGAATAAAAGAAATGGGAGGCATCCATCAGCCAACTCTGGTTCCTTGTGACAGAAGAGGCATGAGGAGAAAAGCAGTTGCTCATTGCCATGCGGGCAAGAGAAAAGGACCCCATTTGTGTGCTTGCTGAAGGGGCTTGGCAGGAAGGAACCAGAGTAATTTGTGTTGAAATTTTGCCCTGATTCAACCACAGTTTCCCTTTAAATGTTCATCAGCAGACCAAGGAGGCATCTCACAAAACGCCCAGATAGCTCCAAACACATAAGCAGCTCGCCTGGGAGGCCACTCATATGACTCAAGTGCTTTGCCAGACTGGGGCATATGGCTCTGTTCCTGCCATCCCCTCCTTCTCACCAAAGCCGGATGACAGATAGCAATTTGGTGCCCTGCTTGAAATAAGTTGCTGATCCCGGGCCAGTTCCCAGCAGCATCAAAAAGCCATCTCCACAGTTGGCACTGGGCACTGAGAACGTCTTGCTCTGGCATGCTGAGAGCAGGCCAAGCCCAAGGCATGCTGGCAGTGAGCGGCATGGGGAAAGCTTGCCCTATCATCAGCCATATTGTCCCAGCGCTGTGGGGAAGGACTAGGTCCAGGAGCCTTTGAAGCCAGTGACAGCTTTTTTTTTGTTCCAATGGGCTTTGGAGCAAGCCCAAAGAGATACGTCATCCCTTAGCCCACCCCCACCTGCATCTTCTCCATCCACCACCTTGCCATAGCTCTTGCTCTGTTATTTTGGAGCGCTGATAAAAACCCTTCTGTTCCGTATCACGTGCCACCACCAAGCAGATGACATGCCACAGCCAATAAAGATGAGTCACCATTCACGGGACAGCACTGGCAGGTAGCCAGTGCTGCCAATTTTAGGTTTTGTAAGACTGTGGTAATCATTGGGAGGGCGGCTACATCATCAGAGCACCACACAAGCATTAGCCCATGCTGTTCCTAGGAGCTGCAGGCCAGCTGGGAAACTGAGGCACAGACGGAGAGGTTTGAGTAGCCTCAGGTCTTGGGGAGAATCTCTACACTGCAGGCTCCTGGGGAGCAAGTTCATGCTAGACAGATTCCAAGTGGGAAATTAAGGCTTTTTCGGGTAATTTTATGCTGCAGACTTTCTTGGAGGCATACCTCTCACAGCAGATTCATGATTAGAGTATAGGAAAAGGTGGCTGCACACTGCTGTGCAATTGGCTAGTAAAATCCATGGAAATTCAACTCTTTCGTCTTCAGGTTGCTCTAGTGTGTAGCTCTGGGGTTCACACCGGGCACCTAGAAGAGCATGCTAGCTCTGGATAAATGGAGAGTACATAGCCACTGAGGTGTGCAAAAAAAAACCTGGGGAAGATGCAGAGTGCATGCTGGGCAGGGACTTCTCTGGTGTTTCTAAATCTGATGTAGATGGAGCAGTTCGGGTTGATGCAACTGGCTCAAAATTGCTGCGTATTGAAGGAAAGAACTTTCCGTGTTTTAGAAACCATCAATTGTTTCAGATTATTAGTTCGGGGTGACAGTCCTGAATCTGGGAGTGCAGCAGATTTACTGAGTCAGTGGAAATCTCCTGAAATGACTTTTGTCCTAAGTGGCATTTGACCAACCTCACGCTCTCAGTGCCCTCAGTACGTCCATGTCTTCGCATGGGCACTCACTGATGGGGGATGTCCACCAGGCACGGCCATTTCCCTATTGCAGGAGCCCATATCTGAAATACCCAAAGGTACAAGCAGACGTTTGCAGTAGGGGAATGGGTGCACAGTTTGATCTCACCTTGTCCTGGGGGAAGGTGATGTTCATTAACCTGTTGAAGAGGCAGTCTCAACTCCGTCTTGTACACACATGAACTTCTGAGAAGGCAAAAGGACCCAGGAGAGACAAGCCAACCTAAGCATGACTTATCTGGTGGATGCTGGCGCGTCATTGAGTTCTGGCCTGCTACACATCACTTAGACCTTTGCAGAGCGTACAAAGCATGGGAAGCAGAGGAAGAAACAGGTTCCTGCTGTTATCCTTGGAAATCCGTGTCCCTGGTGCCTTCAGCTACCCCACTGCGAGACAGCACCAGCTGCACCACATCCGTTTTTATCACTTTGTCACTCCCCCGCACAGAAATGCTCTGCCAGACTCACTCTAATGATGCCAGCCCTGTGTACTCTCCAGAAGTGTTGAGATGCTCCTTCTTTTCAGGAGACCAGTCCCTCCACCTGTAATCATGCTGAGACAATTCTACCAATGGCTTCCTACACAATAACAAAGATTTACAAACCATAAGGTTAGTGCAGTATGCGCTGCTGACACATCGCCTCTAAACACATGGAATGAAGACCTCTTACCTTGGCCAGTGAGTGTGAACCACATTGGGTTTCCTTCCTCTTTCTCGTCAAGTCAAAAGCATTTCCAGAACTGGGATAAAGTTATTTTTCATTCTGCGTCCAGGCCAAACCATTAACCAGAGGTGGTTTGCAGGACCCATGTTTGGTACTGCCACAGACTGTTTGAAACATTGCCTTGATGCTGCCTCGTCTCAAGAAACTGGCATGGGAGCTGTATTTATAGCAGGAAGTTCCTTCACGAAGCCCTGGCAGACGATGTTGCTTTCTCAATCTGGTGACAAGTTTGTTGGGTTTCATCTGCGCTAATAAACTGAAACACATCAGAACATGAGCACAGCCACCAGATCTTGGTCATCCACGTGGTTCACTTATGAGCACAGTCCTTGGCACATTTTTAGCCCACGGCAGCTCACACCAACCCAAACAATTCCCAGGCTTGGCTCAGGTGTTAGCACAGGCCAAGGATGACTCCCAACAAGCAGTCTGGATTGGGCCACCCTGTTTTGGAGGCTGAAACAGAATAATGATACGGATGTAGCAGTCAACGGAATTAGGCTTTGCTCAATTACTGATCTGTAGGCACAGGGTCGCAGGTTCAAAAGCTGCCCGAAATCTGTGCGAGTGAAAAGAGATTCTCAAGGTTACATTCAGAAGCAAACAGCAGAACTCCTAGGGCTCCCCTCTTTTTCAAAGTATTTTAGTCCTATCTGCAAGATTACAACATCCTTTCAGCTTGTGCTAGGCAGATTTAAATTCTTCTCAATGGCTGCGGTTCTCATCTCAATTAAAAAAGAATGCCAGGATAAAGATGCTGAAAGAAATATCAAACATACAGTGTTAAAATGCAAGTATGTTGTATGTGTTTGCAGAGTTGTGTTGTTTCATGCCAACTATCCCTACTCAGAATATATAAATGGGCTGTCAAATACTTTACTCTAAATCACATTGTGCATAAGTTTTTTCCCCCATTTCAGGGCATTCTAGTAGTATCATAAGGTGTGTTTCTCTTCTAAAAGTTCCTAGCAGTAGAGTTCAAATATCATTAGGTCTGAAAAATCTCAATATAAGAGGCTTGTTCTCATCTTTGCCGAGTGTAAATCGGGACTGACTGCTGGAGTCTGTTAAGATATTCAGTATACACAAGAATCTGAACAAAGAACTGGCTGCTAAAAGTTGTGTCCTTCACAAAGAACCAGCTGTTGAATGTGCAATATGATTTTTCCTCCAAGAGTAATTCTTCTTGCCTTTTGCCAGCTTATTTTTCCCAATTAATGTAATCATGTGTTTGGAGTTTTTCTCCTGTTGCTCTGGGAAAGATTATTTTAAATAGCAGAGGGAAAAAAAAAACCTAGATCTCGGCAATCAACAACCACACACACCGCACATCTAACGTAGAGGCTACAAGAGCAGCACAGTCATACTTGGGTGCCTTTAGTCTCCAGAGATCCATGGTAGATCCATGTTAATGGTGATGCTTATCTCTCTATATTAACTAAAAAGGCAGCTTAGGTTAACTTTTCTCCATAAGATTTGGATGCCTCTGGGTCAAGCTGATGGCCATGTAGATACAAGGTTCTGCTCAGGCTACTCTGATTTCTGAACTGAGGTCAGAAACAAGTAAGCACAAGAGGAACCAGAAAGTACACCGAGAAAAAGCAATGGAAATATATAGAGATGACTTGTACACTTCTCTGCTGGCCGTTTTCCTTTCAGGTTGAGCCAGGTTTCTGTGATAGACTCTACTGCCCTGTAATATTGCCTACAAAGAGAGATTTTGCTCTGCGTGCATAGATTTAAACCCTATCCTTCCTGGAGGTGTTGTCAGGACATCCAGATGGAGCATTTCAAGTGAAATTTCTTGATGTCTCTCAAGGAGCTTCACATTCTCTTGTCTGTGGCTCTTCACTTTGGGGGATTCAGGTGGGGAGTTTTTTTCAGTGTGATTCTGAGACAGCGGTTAAAGGGATTCAGATTAACAGGAATTTAACTAAAGTCTTTATAATTCCAGTGATGACTGTGCAGAGGGTATCTCACCCTGAATGGAGTGGCAATTCGTACAGCCTTTGACAAAAATAGACACGTATAAGAGATCTCATGCTCTATTTCCAAACAACCTAAACTGTGCCCAGGAAATCCTGGCTGCTGCTCTCCCAGCACATCTCCACTACAGAATTAGCCCAGGTGATTGGTACTGGGATAAATTTAGACCAGGCTCAGATCAGACCATCTCTCATTCCTGTAGATGTGGCATCAGAAGACAGAGATGCGCATCGTTGTTGGTGCTGAGCATCTCTATGAACCTCGATGCAGCCCTGTCCACGTGAGATCCAGCATGTCCTTTGGAGGATGCACTGGGGAAGGATGCACTGAGGCATGGTGGGAAGATCCTGGAGAGATATTGGCACTTGTGTAAGATAGCCTGAGTCCTCACTGCAGGGGATGTGGGTTACCAGGTTGTGTAAACCCCAGTTTAAGTGATAACAGCAGCTATTTTAGTTGGAATCATCATCCAATGGAGCCCCACACCGACATCAAAAACCCTATTAGTAAGATTAATGAGTTTTCTGGTTTACTGGCCAAAAATCACAAAGGAAAGAACTTTTCTATATTAACACCCCCAAAATAGCATCCACTGAAGTGGAACTGTTTGCTTTTGGTCAGAGGGGGACAGTGAATTCTTTTCTTTATCTTTTCTGAACATTTAGGGGAAGTTTCAAAATGGAGGAGTGATTTCAAAATAAACAGCTACGTGTCATAAATAACGTCATACTAATGTCACATCAAAAGGGACTACAAAGGAAAGATTAGTCTGGTTGTGTGTCCTTCCTCTCCTCTACTCCATGATTGCCTCCAGCTTCTTTAGGACTGAAGCTATTCACCAAACTCATCCCAGATTCCTGAGTGGTCTTAGATGCCTGTCATGCATTGCTCCCCCTGAAAAGTAGGATTTTGAAGTTAATTTCCTTTAAATCCACCATTAGACTTCCATCAGAGACCCTGGGGGATGGGTAGACCTTTAGAAGGTGGCTTTTCTCCATAAGGTAGAGTTTGCCCATCCAGCTGTAGCAATAGTCACGCTGGCATTTTCCTCAGACATAGCTTTGAGAGCATAGCTGAGACCAGATTCCTAGAAGGATCAACCTATACTGCCAAAACAACATAAAGCTGTCTACACGTCCGTATTGCACTCTACCTAAGCTCTAGCTGCCATGCCTGGGCTCCGAAAAAAAAAAAACCCAGCCTGGAAAATCTGGTAATATGAGAGGCTCCGTCTCCAGGATTTGAACCACAGGTCTTCCATGTTATTTATAAAGTGATGAAGAGGGTTATATGACCATGTCTGTGATAGGCAGAGGGCTGTCCACGTTTTATGTCTATTCCTGTAATGCAAACAGTGCTGGAGCCCAAGCACTAGCACTCCAGTGATTCTGTTAACATGGTCCCTGGTACAGTTATGGCCAGGTAGCCCTTTCCCATAGCTTTCCCAGGCATGGGAAAATGAGTTCACATAGGCCAGGGCCCATTCCCAAAAGGCAAACTGGATACAACTACTCTGTTTTGGAGTCTGAGAGAGCTTAATAGCATGGACATGGCAGACTACGCCAACTGGGCTCAGGGTCAATGAACAGTCCTGGCTCTGTTTGCTAGTTTAGACGTCACCACAGTGACCCAGGTTCTCTCAAGGCCTGGATTCCCATATGCCCTTCTCCTCTCTACTGCTCTTTTTATAAGCCATAATCTGGTGGCAAGCCACTGCACGAGATCAAAGATCTTGGTTAGCTAAGTGAGGTGAGGCTTGTTTGAAGATCTGTGCATATCTAAGGACCGAGATTTCAGCTAAGCACTACCAGAAATGTTTCAGGTGTGGAGTGGATATCAGCAACTTTTTTGCCTACATAAATAGGTAAAGACTGAGATACCTGCGGTCACCATCCTAGGAAAGGGGCAAGGCAAATAGTGGACCTGCATGCCTATGAGGACTGTGTTTATACATGCTTGTCGAGATCAGTCGTCTTCTCATTGATGTAGCAGGGGGATATTGTCTTTCTGCTCCCCCTTTCTTTCAGATGGTAGTAACTGGCTGTTCAGGGAAATGCAACTTGAATATGTCCTCTGACTGGTCATGGCACCCTTCTCTCATCATGAGGGTGCTGGGGGGATGCTTTAGCTGCTAGATCTTCAGTGGTATAAAATCATTGTGTTGCATCACTCAAGTTTGCCCACGTTATGCTGGATCTGGCAACTTCTGCTCTGCAGAAGACAATGTCAGCTATTCTGCTGATCTTGGAGCCAGGAACGTGTTTCTCCAAGACTCCTTTCTCCTCAGCTCACCTTGCTGGGTCTCAGGGCTCTCCTCTGAGCTCTTGCGGGGATTTGGTGGATGCCAAACCACTGCTATCTAGAGTACTTTTCATCTTATCCACTTCTCCCTGTTTGGTCATTTCAGTTTGATCATCCACACTCCATGTAGAGTCAATGAGAGATAGAGAGGCATTTCCAGAGGGCAACTCATCCTATGTCTGAGACAGCTCTCCTTGGGTCAGACAAACATTGAGGCACTTGATGCAAGGAAGATCTTTTAATTAAGAGTGTTTTAAAACAGGAGGAAGCTTTCCCAATCCTTATCTGGTGGGTGATAGCCAACATTTTCAACAGGAGACTTGACACTTTGCTGAGGGTACTCAAGGACAATCCAAAACAGAGGGCAGATTATCCCATTTCTGCTTGGCCTAAGGTGCTTGTGCCTCTCACAGAAGGATCAGTCATTGGCTTGCATCCAGGAGAAGATACAAGACTTGATGGCCCCAGGGCCTGAGACAGTTTGGCAGCTCCCGAGTCCACAGAGGAGATGAATAGGAGGAGACATGACAGAAGCAGTGGAGATAATGAGAGCATAGATCAGACGAATGTGGCTGGTCACCTCTTCTAGCAGTAGAGAAAAAGGGGCATTTGGAAGAACTGAAAGGCAGCAGGATGAAAGGGGAGAGAAGCAAGTCCTTTTGAAACACAATCCTCAGTTCCTCCAGGCAGTGCTAAGACGAAGGCTGGAGGGGAACTAAAAAGAGATCCAATGTTTCTGGGGTCAGTAAGGACATCTTAATTGAGCAAAAAGAAAATGTTTTAGGAAGCATTCACATTTCAGGACACGAGCCAGCCTTTAACTGGCAAGGGGTGGGAGAGCAACTCTCCATGTGAGCAAGCTGTTCTGAAGTTGCCTTGCTATGGACTTTCACACCATCACAATAAAAGGTTTGGGAACATGGATGTTCCTCTGGTCTCATGTGGAAGAGCCTTCCTTGTGCTAGCTTGGATATGGACTGTCCTGTATAGAAACTCAAAGCAAGCCTCATGTCAGGATGTCCCAGTGCGATTCAGTGGTAGAAGACTCTCTTCTTGTTGTCCAGATCTACTTGGAGATTGATCCCTGAATTGAGTTATTTACCTTTGCTTCCTGCCTTTCCCAAACAGTCACCAGCAATTTTCTATTTCTTATGGACTGGTGAGGCTGTCTCCTGGGGGAGTCAGGTCTTGGGGAGAACAGGGCTGTGCATGCTCCTTGGAGGAAGGTCTCAGAAGAGCTCCCTAGCAAAGAAGCAAATGCTGAGGATTTGAAACTCACATCTTGTCCAATGAAACCACAGCATTTTTCATGAGAAAAGAGCAAAGGACAAGACACTAGTGTAACCAGTAGAAAATCCAGTGTCCAAGTCATGTCTCTTCCCAATATCAGCCTCTGGTTTTTCATCACTGGTCACTCCAGCTCTGAGTGGAGTACAGAGGTAAACTGGCAGTCCTGTATCCAAAGGCAGATCCCAATGTAGATTCAGACTCCCACGACAAATGTAGAGAAGTTCATCTCCAGAACTGTTTTTGTTTCAGCAAATCCCCATCCTTTATCCATCATCTCCTGAAGGTGCATAAATCCCTCAGCTCTCTCAGGCCCTGAGGATGGGATCCATCCTCCTCACTAAGCATCTGAGTTCATCTTAGACAGCTTAAACTTTACCTTAAACTGTCTAAATAAAGTTGACTCCCTTTGTAGTCACTGGGTAGAGACAACTTTCCATAAACATGACTTGACTCTTTTTCTGTTGTCTGAGATGTGTGAGATAAGTCAGCCCCAGAGGAGTGGTCCGTTTTTTTAGCCAACCCCATTCTTTCCTTTAAAAGCTTTAATGGAATGATGGAAAGTTTCCTTTCCATAGGAACGGAGAAGTTGAAAATACTGAAATTTTGCTCGGCTCATCTTCTGGGCTTGGTTCACCCACAGAGCATCTGCAGAGTGTTAAGTGACTGCAGAAATAGGTGGCACATAGATGGAGGCAGGCCATTCCTGGGTCAGACTTACGAATGATGTTCTCCATAGGTGGAATAGTCCTCAACTACCGTAATGAACTGGTGGCACACTGGAGAAACTGGTTAAGGAAGTGTCCTATAAGGAAAATGAATGTCTAAAAAAGTCCATGCAGCCCTTTATTATTTATATAATGGTAATGATCTGTGTTCTTCCATGTTCAAAGTGAAAAGCAAAGAGGGAGAATGAAGGAAAGGCAACAGAACCCTTTTCTTTCTCTGAAAGAAAAGAAAAAAGAAAGATCAAGCATCAAATTACAGCAGGAACAAATCAAATCAGGCCTGGGGACTGATTCTGACCCCTTTTACTCTGGTGCAAATAAATAAAAACAGATTTAAAAGAAAGAGGGAGCAAATTTCAGGCAGTGTTGTTACAAAAGCAGAATCTGGCTCGCTCCCTTTTGTATATAAATGCATTTTCACTCTGTGTGCATCAAAATGAAAACCCGTTCCTCGGTTCACACTGACCTTCAGGGAGGAACGTGCCACCCAAAGGGGAAAACACAATAACAGAGTTCACAGCACAGAGGGCTGAGCAGCCAGCGAGTGACGGGGAGGAACCCAGACGCGGCACTTGGCATTCAGGGAGCGCTGCCTTCGCGCGGGGGGTTGATGGAAGGTTTCATGTCGCGCTGAATATTTCCTGTCCAGCTCACCCGGGAGAAATGTTGGTATCTTCCCATTTTATTTTAGTGGAGTCTTCAGGAGAATTAATGTCACAAAAAGAAATAGAGCACCATTTAGGCATTCTTTTCAGCTTTAAAGGGACAGGCACCACAGTAAATACTTAGGGGATATCCTACAGTAAGTGCATTCAAATCACCTACAGCCAATAACCTGCAGCTGGATTCGTGATGGAAATTGTACATACCCCTCGTGAAAAACCTCTCTCCTCAGCTGAACAATACTGCATGCAAGGGAAAAATGGATCAATTGTTCATTTTAAATATTCATTTTTGTGTGTGTGTCTGTGATTTGTCTACAGCTTTTATTAGATTAGTTGTAAACCCACGTGTAATTGCGTAGCATGAATAGAGCAGAGAGACTGGGATGGCTTCCCATGCGCTGTTTTTATTCCTGCACATATATGGGCTTTAAAAACAGCAATGGCAATTTAAGGGGAGTCATTGTTTTGAATCTCTCTTGTGGATGTGGATTTTTCAAAGACTCTCATTATATTTCTGACGTAGCCTTTTCTTTTTCTGGGCCATCCGTAGAAACTAGAGGAGGAAAACTGAAACAGGCTGAAATTCAGTCTGCCCCTGCGAGCTTCAGCAAGGCTCCAGGAGCTTCCATTGAACTCAGAGTGGTTCATGCCCCTGTCCTCCAGTATCAGACCACTACCTGCATCATAGTCTAGTCCACTCATGTTTTCATGATCCCAAGCAATGGCTCTGGTTTCCCCTTCTCAAAGACTCTACTCCGTGGTCCAACACTCTTCTCAGAAAGTTTAATCTCTTATATAGCTGCCTTATCATAGAATCACAGAATGGTTTGGGTGGGAAGGGACCTTCAAAGCCCACCCAGTCCAACCCCCCTGCCAGGAGCAGGGACATCTCCAACCAGATCAGGTTGCTCAGAGCCCCGGCCAACCTGGCCTGGAATGTTTCCAGGGATGGGGCATCCACCGCCTCTCTGGGCAACATGTTCCCTTATTTCCCACTGCTTCCTCATTTTTCTTCATCATTTACTGTTGCTCAGTGTCTGTGCCACGTGTGTTTACCACTGAGGACTGTTCAGTAGGTCCTCCTGAGACAGGCAGGATTACTAAGGCAAGAAGTCAGCATCAAGACAGTTCAAGATGATGGGCGAGTTCAGCTCCAGATTCAGACATCTAAACAAAGGTGTCCCTGATGGAGGTGTCTCCACGTGATGGGAGTCTCCAAGCTTCCCTTGTATTCAGTGGAGATGCAGGCAATACACCCACACGGTCTAAACAATGACCTTCCTACAGCTCTGGCTGCACCGGCCATGATGACTAAGGAACCAGTATGGTTGGCTTTTGCCTTGTGTCATTTGAGATGCCCTGAGTACCCTGCCTCACTCCAGCTGCCAGCTTAAAAATCTTCTTGTCTTCTGTATGCAAGTTTGTCACATCTGCCAGCTCCACATGATGGCTTGCGATGTCCTAGAGCTTCTCAAATGTTGCTGGATTCCCATCTGTGATGGTTGCACTAAGTTATAATTCTCCATTGAGTAAAGTAAGAGACATCAGTCACTCATGGACACCCTGAAGTGAATCTCTACAGCAGGAGCTGAATCCTGTCTGAAATGCCTTGGCAAGGTGCACTGTGATGTTAAGATCTATTCCCTGCTTTAGCGTGGCTCTTATACGAGACTTTGGATAATCCTTCAAATCTTGGTGCTGCTTCTGTCAAATGGGGACATTATAGAGCTCTGCCTCACCATGCTGAGTGTCTGTTAGGAGATGTCTCACCGTAAGGACTTCAGGACACATTACTAAAAGAACCTGGCGGACTAATTCTTGTGATGTGTCATTCAAGACACATGGGCTTGACTCCTCAACGGTGCTGACTATGGCCCGTGAGTCACTCATTACTTCCTAGCAGGTGACAGGAGGAGTTCAAGGGCTGTCATACAGCTTGATACAGAGTGTATGAAGATAACCCCACATATGCCACTCTGACTTTTTACAGGCAGGCAGTATACAGATCCCAGAGATGCACCCCTAGGGCTTCCAGCCCCATGGTAGGTGATGTCCTGTTGGCTCAACACAGATGTGGCAGTGCATGGCAGGTATTTTCCACTCCCAAGACTAAGCACAGAGTGGGAGGAGTGGGAGTGGGTTTTTTGATGTTACTTCAGTTTTAAACCAACTCCAACCCTTTGATAAACAAACCTTGGAAGGGAGTTGAAACCCACTCATGCTAGATGAAGGTGCGTCAGTCACCATGTGCAAAAGTAAAAATCAAAATTAAAAAAAATACTTTCCATGTGTTTCAACTCATCAGGACTTTTTGTTCTAGTTATAATTGGAGAGATCTCTATAGTTGCTTAGGAATAAGGTCTGGAGAAGTGGAACAAAAAGGAACAGTTTATCCCACATTCTGTGAGAATTGTACATTGTATGAAGATGTCACAGGCTAGAAGTAACAGGGAAGGATGGGAATAAGAAACTCATGGTCAAGATGACAAAAGCCAAGGCATACTTTGTCATTTAAATCTGTATGAAATAGCCAGGGAATAACTTCTGTGGCAACACAGTAAGAAGTATTGCAGAAATCTTCATATTGCTCCATGGTTCCTGTTGACATCCACCTACTGATTGCATCCCCTTGACTCCCGGGTTCAGATCCTGCTCATCACTAAGATGCCAAAATTCGCATTCACCACAGAGTCATGAATTTTTAAACAACGGCAGGAATGTGTCAAAATGTCTAGAGATAGTTCACTCCCCCCCTCAGATGTTCATGCAAATGAGGAGGCAACACAGTGATTTGTAAGGGTAGGACTCATCCCACCTACTGCTGGTGCTCGCAAGCCCCTGCACTCCCCTGTCAAGGGATGGAGACAGACACTTTGGGAGTGTGAGTCAACCCCTCCTTGTCCCACACATGGATCTTAGGACAGGGTGAGTCACTTTCTGGGGGTGTCTGCCTCTCTCTATTGACTCGAGGAGACGTTCAGATGACTATCAGCAGTCATGGTACCATGCAATATGAGTGACTCAACACACATCCTCTCAGCCAGCTCTGCGCAAAGACTGTGATTAGTGTAGGTTTCTGCACTGAAAACGTTACAGTGGGAAAAGCCTTTATGTGTACACTGGGTTTTTGTTTCTGATGTACTTTATTCCTCTCTCTATTCTTGAATAAATGAACCCAACACAAACATTTTTAAGCCAGTGTGACACATCTGTCTCTTGTGGCTTGGCGCTGCTTGAGTTTCAGTATGCAGGTACATCCAATGCCGTACAAATTTCTAATATAACAGCACTAAAAGAAGACAATATATCACTTTTTTTTTCCTGCTAATCATGAAAAGTTTTAAAACTGAATAACTAGAAGATATTGCAACAAACAGTGCTTGTACACATAGCATCACTTACTTTAAGAATTGTGTGGCATTGCTCAGCTTTCCAAAACTGTTATGTCTACCAAAAATGTAACACATCTGATGGGTTAAAAATAAATCTAATCTACATCTGTTTAGGGCTGAGGCTATTCATTTTCAGAAGTTTCCATCCATTAGACTCCCCAAATCTTATATGCAAGTGTTTCTTATTAAGGACTTGAAACTTAGGGAAAATGGTGGTTTTCTTAAATATGGTGGCCTAAAGCTTCCCTCTTTGACAAGTCTACTGATCTTACTGGTTTGTGGTTTGTTGGTTTTTAAAATTCAGTCTGAACTGCTAATGCACATGTGAGCCCAAAAGCAAGGTATTCAGAGAAACACTTGAGAGCTGGTGGAAAGGCATAGTTTTGGTGGACCTGCAGGCTGGATGAATTTCAATGAGGGGCAGAGATGGAGGTCTGCCATCCTTCCTGGCTACCTTTTCCATGAACTCTCCTTCAGACATAGCTAGGCTGGAAGGGTGAAAATTTAACCCCACCGTACTGTGGGGTGGGCTCCTCAAAAAGAAGATAAAGTCTCTAGAGTGAGGTCTGAAGAGCCTTCCTTCTATCCCCATGAAGATCTTCCTTCCATCCCCATGGGAGCCAGGTCCTTGTGGACAGAGGGAAGAGTGAGAAGAAAACAGCAGCAGAAGAAATTTAGGATTTTGAGACATTTTAGCTTTTTGACCCCGAGCAGCTGCAGCAAGCTGCTCCTTGGATTTTCTTAAAATAGTAGAAGAAAAATAGAGCTGAACTTGTTTTCCAGGATGTTACATATCAGAGATGGAGAGGTGTTTGTTATTGTTTATTTTGCTTGAAACTGCTGCCTTTTTCCTTTAGATTTTATAGGTGGTGCTCCCAGAGAAATCTTTGGTGAAGGCCCAATCAAAGTATAGCTACCAAATTATTTAGCTTCCCAAACATGGATCTTAGTACCTAAAGGGGGTCTACAGGAAAGACAGGGAGAAACTCTTCAGCAGGGCCTGTTGGTAATAAAGCAAGGGGTAATAGTTTCAAAATAGAGGGAGGCAGATTCAGATTAGATATTAGGAAAACAGTTATTACAATGAGGGTGGTGGAACACTGTCCCAGGCTCCCCAGAAAGGCGGTGGATGCCCCATCCCTGGAAACATTCCAGGCCAGGTTGGCCGGGGCTTTGAGCAACCTGATGTGGTTGGAGATGTCCCTGCTCCTGGCAGGGGGGTTGGACTGGGTGGGCTTTGAAGGTCCCTTCCAACCCAAACCGTTCTGTGATTCTATGATCTGTTCCCTCACCTGCAGAGCAGTTGTCCAGTGAACAGCAGTGGGAGCAAAGGAATGAGATGCCAGTGGCCTTTTCTTTTCCTGGGAAACTGTCAATTCATTTTTATTATGATGCTTTGCTCAATGAGTTGTTCAATTTACCCTTGTGATAATCAATGTCTGTGATAATCAATGATAATTTAAAAGCTCCTGAAGTGTAATGAGGCACTATTTTATCCACTGGAGCAAATAAGTATTTGTTGTGATGAGGGATAAGATCAGGCCCTTTTGGAATATCATGGGGTGCCTGCCCCATGCCAGGGCGCAGGGGGGTGAGTTGAGAACCAAGGGTGACCCCAAGGCAGGTGATGCCCTCATGAATGGGAGCAGCGCTGCAGGGTCTGAGTGCATGGGGCAGAGCTGAGTGCTGGCACTGGCTCCCTCAGCAGTGTCAGACAAGGTAAGGGGATGGACCAGATCCGAGGTCCCTCCAGGGGGTCCCTCCAGGAGCAGAATGAGACAGGGCTGGAGACAGGGCTGCAGCTCAGATCTGTGGTCTGTTCAGGAGACCAGACTGGAGATACGCTACCTCCCATACAGGTCCTCGGTCCATCCTGGAAACAGGGCTCGGGAGTTGCTGGAGGGATCAGACTCTTTATTTTGGGACAATTTGGAGAGTATTGATGAGTCTTGGTGTTCCCTATGTTTATATATGCATCTGCATGTGACAACAGGGTGGCAAAAAACCTGACCAACTGTCTATTTTTTCCAAAGACAAATGCAAATTGGGATTTCTGATTAAGGCAGAATCAAGTACAAATCAATGTGAATGTTGCTCGTATGAAAATATTTTAGAATAAAAAGGATTCATTCAGTTACAAGGAATATAGATGTCCTGCTCTTCTGTTGGTGCACTCCAAGATAGACCCCTCTCTGCAGAACGTAGCCTTCATACTGGGGCTGGAGCGTTTAGATGGGATCTGGGTTTCAAGTTCTCAAATGTGGATCTCATCAGAATGAGGACAGAGGCTCTTTGCTGTAAGAAGAGCAGAGGTGGGACGGGGTGGCAGAGCCAACAGCTCATGAAGATAAACATAATGGGCTATGTCAGAGATCTCCTGAATACAGCATCGTTTCCAATTCACACACTGATATTTCTGTATTTCTCTCCTCTAGACTATAAGGACAACCTGACGTGAGTTGAACCTTTGGGCTACTGAGCCTGACCCAGATGCAATAATTTAGTGAGCAGATGATGTTTTCAACCAAACCTCCTGTCTAACTCAGTGGATCTGTGTGTCTTCCGGCAGGTGTGTCCTCTGTGGCCTCCCTGATGTCCCTGGCTTGGGTGCTAGCCTCCTATCACAAGCTTCTTCGGGACTCTAGGGACGACAAGAAGAGTATGAGCTACAGAGGGGCCCTCATCCATGTCTTCTGGCGCCTCTTCACCATCTCATCCCGAGTTATTTCTTTTGCTCTTTTTGCTTCCATCTTCCAGCTCTACTTTGGGATCTTTGTAGTGGTCCATTGGTGTGCCATGGCTTTCTGGATCATCCATGGTGGAACAGATTTCTGCATGTCTAAGTGGGAGGAGATCCTCTTCAACATGGTGGTAGGGATTGTGTACATTTTCTGCTGGTTTAATGTCAAGGAAGGGCGGACTCGATACAGAATGTTTGCGTATTACACGGTAGTCCTGACGGAGAACGCTGCCTTGACGCTCCTTTGGTATTTTTACAGAGATCCTGACACTACTGACTCATATGCCGTGCCAGCACTGTGTTGTGTCTTTCTTAGCTTTGCTGCTGGGATAGCTTTGATGCTGTTATATTATGGTGTGCTGCATCCCATGGGGCCAAGAGCTAAGATCCTTGTCAGCTCCTGTTGCGCCGAGCTGCTCTGGGGCATTCCTTTGCCCCCCGATGTTGAGCCCATGGCACCCCAAACCCCTGGGTACCGGGGGGCCCAGGCTACGCCCACCAGAGCGGTCACGGAGCAACAGGAGGAACTCACAGCTGACACTTGCTTGCCCGTTTTCCAGGTGAGAGCAATGGTACCATCTACTCCATCTGGGCGACCCTACCCCCCCGAGGGGCCTCTCATTAAGATTGACATCCCAAGAAAAAGATATCCTGCATGGGATGCTCATTTTGTAGACAGGAGGTTAAGAAGAACTATCAACATCCTCCAGTATGTCACCCCCACAGCTGTAGGTATTAGGTATAGAGATGGACCTCTCTTATATGAGTTGCTACAATATGAATCTTCACTTTAAAAGCTCCTTAAAGCAAAAGTTAAAAGAGGGGACCTTATTTTTGTTTACGGTAAAACACAGATCATGAAACAAACACAAACCTTCAGATAAGCTTTCTTTCTGGTTGCTGTATGTATAAAAAAAAAAAAAAAAGATATTCTCTATGTTTTGTAAGTAAAAACAAAAAGAAAAACTTTTCTTTTGTTTTTTACACACAAGAAACAGTATTTCAACTTCCACACCTAGGATTCACAGGTGGAGAAGGAGGCATCTCCACATCAGTTTTATACCGTACACCAAGTGTAGAACATTATATATGGGATTGGTGCTGATTGAAAAATAAAAAAAACAAACAAACAAACCTACAACTGCCTTATGCCCTTAGGTGCTGAGTTTCATTAAGTACTGTCACCTTTCTCATGCAAAACTCTTTGATGATTATATGCCAGGAGAAAAAAAAGACCAACCAACTTTAAAATTAAACTAAAAAAAAAAAAAAAAAAAAAAAGAAAAGAGGAAAATTAACAACAACAACAAAAAGAGAGAAATGTATGAAAAAAAATCTTGTTGCTCTGATTGGATTTAGCAGAAAAAAAACCACCAAAAGTCTAAGGATAAGAAAGCAAAGCTAAGACACCCCCAATGAAGTTTGATTTTTCCACCAGTTGAAAGACAAAATCAGGTCTGTAACTCCATTTGGCAATGCATTTATAACGCCATTTGGCCAAGCTGGCAAGCCTTGGCCAAGTCATGTTATAAACGCAGTCCCACCATGTAACCATCTTCCTGGTGCAAATGGGCCACGCGCAACGGTCGGTTCGCACCAGATTAATGTGGTAATACAGCATCTGATCTTGTTTTGAACAATCGCACACGCTAAATAACCACCATCCGAGCCCAGAGTAAGGCCTGCCACCTTGATTTCTGGAAAATAAGAAATCTGCAAGCATTGAAATGATATACCAAAAACGTTATCCTAAAGTACATTTACACATATCGAATAACTATTTCAGTAATAATAAAACTCAGCATAGTAGCAAAAAGCGAGTCAATTTAAAGGCACAATACTTGATCAGTGACTGGCAAAATAATTTGACCTACTGTATCATTTTAAGGCTGTGAAAGGCATACATGTATTATTTGTATTCTCGTGTAAGACCTGTCATGTCTCACTCAGTGCGAGCCTTAAAGTGATTGTAAAGCATCCTTCGTTCCATTTTGGGATTTTGGGGGGTTTTGATTTTTGTTTTGTTTTGTTTTGTTTTGAAGGAAAACAAAACATGAAAATCGGGATAAAAAAAAAAAAGCAAACAACAACAAAACAACCAACAAACTTCTTCAAACGGTAATAACCTGTAAACTGACTCATGTCTTGAGATGATTTGGTGCTTTGTATTTTTGTTGATGTTGTTGTTGTGATTTAGCTGAGAATTCTTCAACCCGGTACATGTGGGGAACTGCTGATAAAAACTGTCTCGTGTCACCCTCTACTGTAAGTACATGGCGAGAAACACCACCAGAGGAAATTCAAGAGCCTAGCGAGAGCATCGTGGTTTAGCTTAGCCTTCTCACCGCAAGGAGATGGTGCCACCTCCGATGATGGCAAAGCCTAGACGGTCACCTGCCGAGAGCTGTGTGGTTGTCTTGACATTTCCAAATAACCCGCTCGGTGTCTGAACATTCACATCTCTCGAATTCTGTTTCTGTGCTGGAATCTCTTGTTTCGAGTTAAATCATGGGTTCGCGTCTACCTAACATCCTTTTCCTTTTCGAGAGTATTGCTCCTTTAAAGGAATATTCCCATTTCAGGGCATCTTTTCAATCCCACCACCCCTCTACTTGGGAGGGGAAAAACAACAACAACACAATGACGTATTTTTAAGTGAATGCTGTAGTATTTTCTGTGTGCAATTGCAATTTTTTTATTCCAGAAATACTGTAACTGTCTAGGGTGCAAAACTCCCATGCTGACCTATTCTGATAAGAAGATCAGCATGGGGGAGATATTTTTTAATTATGATTATGATTTTTTTTTAATTTGAGGAATCAGTTGGTTTTTTTAATTATAATAGTCTTTAAAGAAATTAGTACAAATTTTATATAACAGTTTAAAAGAAGCTGAATGCTTTCTTCGCCTGAATATACCTGAAGAGAAACATTTTTTTTTTCAATCAGTGATCCTTTGCAGTGTTCTGCGAAAGTGTTGGGGTTTCTTCAGTTGTTTCATTTTGTTTTGTAAAGAAAACTTTTAACTGGTGCCTGTCCCTTTTAAGGAGGGCAGGACCCATTTACGCCAAACTATAGACACACAGCAAAATTTATAAGAAGCCAAATTGTCACTGGTACTGTAATTCCCAGTCAAACTCCATTTCAGGCAAATGTTTCTGGGCTCTGATTACAACTGATATAATGCTCACATTTTCACACAAAGGGAGGAATTTTGTGTTGTCATCCCCTGTCTAAATTCCCAATCCCTTGTTTCCTGTGCACATAAATATATATATACACACGCTTATATATATTTGCGAAAGGCTTTCATTTCCCTTCTCCATTGTCTCTGTGCCATAACCAGTCCCTTCTCAAGTCTCCTACTAACATTTCGCCGTTTCTTCCCTAATCAGTATGCTGTCTCCATAAAGAGGTAATTTGTGAAGTGAACTTGCTGTCTTCAGCCACTGAGTCATAAAAACACAGACATGCCCATCCTCCAGCCACAGGCCTGCATTTCTCCTCCCAGGACTTTCTTTTGACTTACCTTTAACACTAGTACAGATTTACTCTGATCCAGTTCTTTGAGACTCACACCCTGTGTAAAGACTCTCCTTGGCCCATCATTGAAGACCTCTCCTCGGTCCATCTTTGAAGACCTCTCCTCTACACATCTGTATTTCATTGGCATAAGCATGAGAAGGGAATGGATGACAAACAGCCCTTCTGTTCCT
The DNA here is from genome assembly GCA_009806455.1 of Tetrax tetrax. Classification (NCBI taxonomy): domain Eukaryota; kingdom Metazoa; phylum Chordata; class Aves; order Otidiformes; family Otididae; genus Tetrax; species Tetrax tetrax. The sequence goes on from WHYT01016711.1 coordinate 159,152, forward strand.
TGGTGATCTTTTCTCCAGGAGATAGCATCCTCATTTCCAAAAGCACCAAGAGAAGGTCCCCCTCCCCAAACCTGTCAACCATGAGGTCTGATTTGGAGATATGATCCCACTGAGCAGCCAGACCCTGCCGCTTTGCACCAGGACAGTGAAATGAGTCAATGAGCCAAGGCACACTCATCTGGAGTGAAGGAGGAGACCCTTCAGTGTTGTCTCTCATGAGCATCTGCAGCCTGCCTTCCCTCAGGAATGGGACCTTTGCTCCAGACCACCACACCAACAGCCGTCCTCTCCATTCCGTTACGGGAGTGGAGGGGCAAAACACTCTAGAAGTGACCTTACTTCTCAATGCAGTGCTAATTTCTCACAGCCAAACCAGCTTGACTAAGGGCTTGACACACCTCTGCTCCAAAGTCCTCCTTCTTCGTGGCTCGTAGTATGGATAACAAGGAAGACAGGTGCCTCCACTGCATGTAAAGACTGTTTCATTACACTTAGTTGCATAAACTTTCTGCCTCTGCTATTAGTCCTTGCTTTGAATGATATCCACTGGCATCTTGGTTTAGCAAAAGATTTCCAGTGAGAGCCTGTGTCAACCCTGAAGAACTATTTCTCTTCGAAGGACTTCATTACAGCCTTAATGTAAAACACGTACTCTACCACTACACCCAACGAGTTCATGGTGGACAGTTTGGTGTGGTGACCATTTCCTTTTGGGATTATCTGTGATTTTGTTGCCAAACAGCGCCTTTTGCCAAGCCAAAAGCTCGGGGAGGAAATTTACCCCCCGCTCTTTATTGGTACTAATCTCAATGCTGAGTCCAGTCTTCGCTTCCTGTTTGTTTGGGTTTTTTTTTTTGCCCGGGGTCTCTTTGATTTTTGGTGTGCATTTTGGCAGGATGGTCAGTGACTTGTTTTGGTTTCAACTGCCTTTTAACTCCTCAGTTTCTTACTGGTAGCTTAGATATACCATGTCCCACCTTCTCACCAGAAGATACTGCATGAGGAGTTTTTCAAACTGTCATGAAGGAGATTGAGTCCACATTTATTCACGTCATGGGATCAGTGGGCAACTTCTTTGGCACGTTTGTGCTGCTGGATTTACCCTGGGATCATCTAAACCAGCCAACTATGTCATGCCAGGGCAAAGCTGGAGCACGAGGGCTCCGCCATCCCCACTGTTATATTGTTCAAACCTTCTTTGGCATGGTTTTGACCTACTCCAACAAGCCCTTGGCTCGGGCACAGCTCGCACAGGCGTTGATGCCGGCCAGAGACCATCCCCAATCGGCATTTTGGATGCAGCTGTCCTGTATCGAGAGTGAAACATTTTAGTAGTTTGGATGTGGCCAGCGCTTCTCAGTTGGCTTCATGACCAGAATGGATCCTGGCAGTGCTTAATTTACTAATAAAGATGTAACTATATACCACAGATCAGGATTCAGGGCTTGGTGGAGTACATCGGCTCCGATCTGGCATTTTTCTTTTTTCTGCCCGATTCAATGGACAAGGTATTTTTTCAGTTCACTTTGTTCTTTTTGCTGAGGTAATTTTGCAAACAACGTCACTTTTACCGTGCTGATGTCAACCCATCCATCCGTCCCTCCACCCATGTCAGATGGCTGGCATGCTTGGTGTGATAGCGTTATACATCTGTAGGCAGCTATTTTGGAGACAATAATGATTCAGACCAGACCAAATCGACAATGGAAATACAGGAATTACAAGGTCCCTGCCCATGCCCTTGTCATGCTTTGCCACCCACACAAGGCATAACCAACCTGACCTGCAGAAGAGGAGCAAATGGTGTATAATTACCAGTGGAAAGTGCAAGCAAGACATCTATTTGAGTGTAAAGATATATATTTTTTCAGTGTTTTGCATTGAGGCTAATTGTCTGCCTCATCCTGTCCTTCTCTGCGCCTGCCAAAAGTCAGTAGTCATTCACACGCATTTTTATTTAAAGCTGACCAGATGAAACAGGACAAAATTAATTTCTAGCTTTAATCAGTGGTCTGCTAAAACCTGGCTGATGCTGCTCATGAGGGGAGCATTGCTAGTGACTTTCAGAGAGCAGCCATCCTGCGCTCTTCAGATACATTTCCGTACACCCAAGATTCACTTCACAATTTATCCCTGCTCCTCGCCCCTACACAGAAATGCATGGCACACCTGTCACCCACATACCTGCAGCATGAGTAAACCTCCTGAAGAAAATGTGGTCTGAGGTCCATCTGGTGTGGTGTCATTGAAGCTCAGAGGTGCTTTGAAAAGGAAAACTTAACTACTGTGCATTTGCAAAACCTTTTAGTGCCTGCTTGCTGGGCAGCTTGGGCAAGAGACAATTTGGAAGCTGCTGGAGTCGGCTAAAAATTGTGGAGAGAGGCTTTTCTAGGATATTTTCCTCTTTTACTGGGTTAGCTTTTCTCTGGATTCTGTTCAGATCAAATGCGATCATACAAAAATAAACCCAGAAAACAGAACCCAAATAACCACAACAAAATAAGGTCTATGCCAATCCCCATAGAAGCTGAGGTAGTTGATGTTAGGTGGTAGGGATGATGTGAACTCCTTTGTGTACCCTTGGCTTATTGAAGCTTGCATGTTGTTATTTTGGCAGTAGTCTAAAGCCCTGGGGCTTTGGGGATGGTAGTTTCCCAGGGTTATGATTGCTGGTTTTTATTTTTTCCTTGGAGCTCAGGTGTATTCTGGTGCAGAGAATCTCAGCCTGGTTTGAAGGAGAAGATTTGAGGCTATCCCAAATAGACGTGGGCAAACCTTTCACTGTGTGCAGAATGCATTTCCAGACCTTTGGGTACTGCTAGAGATTGTTGCAATCCGCTTATTTCTCCATGAGCACATTCAGAATCGCTTCATTGTTCTGTTGTGTTTGAACTTGGGAACAACGGTGTGGTGACTCTTTTCTGTGGAGCTGTGATGTGAAGAAAGCTAGGAGCCTTCCTGCTGTGCTAGATATTGCCTGTGTTCAACCCTTGTTCCTTACTTGAAGCTCAGACAGTAGGATAATGAGAAAAATGAGAAAATGAGATGACAGATAGCTGCATATGTTCCACTGGCTCTTCACTGATGAGGAGGGCGGCAATCGGTGACAATTAAAATAAATCTGCATAAACCATCTGGACCTTAATGTATGTTCACAACCCAATTGGAAAGTGATGTTCTTGATAAAATAATGTGGACTATCAATTCCCGTTGTATATTTGAAAAACTGAAAACCAAACCAAAACAAAACCACAACAAAACAAAGTATTGCAAGCAGACAAAAATTATTTGAGAGCGTAAACTTTACTCCCCGCTCCGCCGCTTTGGGACACATGCAGCAAGGCAACTGTTTGAAAACCAGGCACTTGGTAATTCGCGGAGTTATTTGGATTTGTGCAATGCTGTGTTTGTCAGCTGGTCTTTTACAGCGAGCATACAAAGTGGCCACGGTCTAAAACTCATTGCAGATTTCTGGGTGACAGTACTGCTGGGTTTCAACCCCAGCTGTGCCACGAAGTTGCTGTGTAACCTTGGGCAAGTGATTTAACCTTTCTGTGCCTACAGTTTACCCATCTGTACATGGGTATAATAATATTTACCTACCTCACAGGGGTGTTGTGAGGCTTAAGTACCTGCGTGTTAGAGGTGCTGGACGCGCGCCGTAAAAATTTCATTCTTGTTGGGTTTGTGCTGTTATCAGGAATGAGCAGAAAAGGGGTTTGTTACAACACGCAGAAGGAAAACCTGCTGGTGCGAGCGTGTGTTGAGAAAGTGATCTTAAGTCTTTTCTCTCCCCAAAAGCAAGGAATTGAGAAAATCATTGTGCGCCAACTGGATAACCTTGCTTTCCTGGTCAAATGTAATGGCACTGTTTGCAATATTATTTTCTTACCCAACAGGTGACCTTTCCCTTTTCCTTTCTGTTTCTGGAAACTTGAAACTAAAGATCACAAAAGTATTTCTGAACAGAACAGATTACTGGTGAATACTTGAATTTCTTTAAAAGTTGCTGTCATCCACCACGGTTAATGTGCACTAATCTTTCAGTCATCAGCTTCCATCTGAATACAGTGAAAAATTTGCTCACGCTGTTTTGGAATAGCCTGGACCTTATCTGGGAGGCTGGTATACTGTTTGCTGAGGACTCTTGTAGGCATGGGAAAACTAGAGTCTCAACTGATAAAACTGATAAACATGTGAAAAATCTTGTTTTCTTTTTGTTTTTGCCTTTAAGTTTCTTGACTGCCTAGGACAGCACAATAATTGCAGCTTACTTGGTTGTACAGTAGCTTTTTTTTGAACTGTTTCCTTATGCTGAGGGCCAAGGTGGGTTGTGAAAGGATAAACTAGACTCAACATTGTTCATGCGTGACTCTTCTCAAAGTACCCGCTTTCCTGGAGAAAAATGTGAGTCACATCCAGAGAGACTAGACCAGGCCTGCCTTCACCGTCCTCCCACAGGCAAAACTTCCCTTGCCGTCCACGGGAGTTTTGACTGTTGATTATGTGTCCATCGAGGTGGATTCATCCCTGGTTGAAGCCCAAGACACTCGGGTGAAACCCAGGATAATTTTCTTTAGAAAGAGGGAAGGGATCCAGTTCATTGCTTCAAATATTGCCACTGGTCAGGTAATTCAGAACGGGAAAAAAAAAGCATGTGATAGAAAGCCTGGGGTTTGTTTTCTTTTTTTGGTTTTGAACCAAGTGGTTTTTTTGTGGAAGTGTCCTGACCATTATATTATGTCTCTTTTGGAAATGTAACGTGAGGCAAGACTCCCCGCTCCCTTTTAGAAAATCTTTTTGAAGCCTACTCATGCACTCCTTACTCAGGCAAAACTCCTGGGTTTTGTTGTTGGGTCTCATTTTCTCTCCTGAGTAAGGACTGTGAAATCTGGCCTGTTCTGGATAACCGGATGGTGTTTCAGGCGGCTGTTGTCTCCTCTAACCCAAGACTTGCCTTGCATGAAGCAAGACCGAAGCTAGGAAACCCTCCTCCTCCAGCTCCGTCTTGGTCTGCCACGTACCTTCCCTGTCCTTTTTCTGTATCCACCACGGGGAGGTAGTTCAAAATCTTCTGGCTACATGAGCCAGGCTTTTCCACATGACTAACCAGGCAGCTGCATATCTTCCCACTGGGGCAGAGAAAATTCAGAAGCCTTGCTCTTGAAGATGGGCCACTGCTCGTCTTCATTGGCTTTGGGTCTGCTCCTTCTCCATTCTTCTCCCCAGCTGTTTATTTGCCCTGTTTTAAGCACTCATCTCAGTGCTTCTGGGTTCTTTTTACTGCTTCTGTTCCAAAAAGATCGAAGCTGGGAAACAAAACAGCAATGTAACTCCTTCGGTGCTATGCTAACTGCTTTGTTCGACCCAACCAAATGCTGGCCAACATATCCCTCTTTGTCCTAAGAAGCACCACACATCTGTGTCTTGAACAGGGATGGACTGAGAGGGGTGAGAGAGGGCAAGTGCGGTTTTGAAAGCAATTAAAATCTTATGTGTATCTAGTAGATTAAAAAAAAAAAAAAAGATGTAAATACAGACTGCTTTCAAAGCTAGTTGTCGCCCATCTCATGGAAATAAATATGATATAGTCTATAAGGTATTGAGGGCATTATATATATATATATATGTATTTTTTTAAAAAAAAAAGACAAAAGTTTCACCTTATCAATAAATCACCCTTTAATTTTCTGAAAATGTACCATTCAACAGTAAACACACCTGGCTGTGCTTGCACCTGGTTGCTTTACTTTGACTCACTTCAGCAGCAGTGGCTATTTTAACTGCAAAAGTCAAAACATGGGAGGAGAGAGAGACCTCCTCCAACTATATCTTAGGCTGGATGAAAAGTGAGTGGCTATGAATTTTCAGAATTAAAGGGACTAATCAACTAATGTATGTCTGTGTCTATATACACAGTCCTGTGGAAATATAGAAAAGCATACATGCCATGTTACTGCAACAGTATATATGTTTTAATAGATAGAAACATATTGTGAATCCCAAAGGGCTTTTTTGAGATGAGGAAGGTAGTTTCTAGGGTGAAGTGCTAGCAATTTGGGATTTGCAAGCAGAGTTGAAATAAATCTTCCTTGTATGTTGTTTTTTTTTTTTTTAAAGTAAAAACAGGGACAAAAGAGCATCAGAAACTTAAGGTCCTTCTGAGGAAATGACATACCAGTTGATCTTCCATTTCTTAAGAAATTTGGAAGCCAAAATCAGATGAAAAATGAGGGCCAAACACAGTATCAATGTAAATCAGTAAAGTTCCATTGGTGTCCAGGTGCCTCCTGATATTCCCTATGATAAAAATAGTCATTTCTGCTGGTGCCAGGGGAGCCCAAACTGGGCCCTATTGTCAAGCCCAGGCAAAACTGCAACAAAATCAGGAATTTCTTTCCAAGCAGAGACATCTGAGTGTGGTGTACCCCTGCCATACATGGGGGCTTTGTAATCTCTGGCCTTAGCTGAGATTCCACCAGTATCCACCAGAACCACCAAACAGCTCTGTTCATGCACACAGCAAACTAGGCCCACTCTCCTTTGCAGGGATTAAACTCCCCAAATCCGGCTAAAAGAACTCAGATTTTTAGAATTCAAATGCCACTCAAAGGGAATGATTATTGTTTTCTCTCCAGATGTCATTCCCGTTCATCAGTCACAAGGACAAGCAGCTCATATTTTGCTTTCTGGCTGTTATTTACCAATAAAACCCGCTGCCAGTGCCAGAGCCTCCTTCCCTCAGGCCAGCTGAGCACCGCCTGCATCCTGCCCTCATCTTTTCCTCCCCTTCTTCCACCTTAAAAACAAACACTGTTCCTTCCCAAGTAGCAAAGATCCAGGACAAATGCCAGCTGATGACACCTGCAATCTGTTCGCTTTAGGATTTTATTTTGGTTTCTGAGGGCACGCGAGTGCACAGAGACACGCACCTGCAGAAATTGCAGTAGCCTGAAGTCGAAGCCACTTGACCTCAATGGACTTGGTCTGAGCTGACACTGCTGCAAGAGAAACCATACACCCAGTGTTCCCCAGGCAACCCCCTCAAATTACTACAGTTTCACACCATAATGTGTTTTTTTCAACAATTACTGAAGGCTGGGTATCAGTCAACAAATTTACGATGGATAAGTAGTAGGGGAAGTGGACTGGTTCGCACTTATCCATGGACCTCTTAGCAGTACTAGAGCAATTAAATAAGCCTTAAATTGGATGTAATTGCAGCCATTTGGAGGAGACCTGTGATGCATGTTTTCTAAACAAATGGCTAAATTGGTATAACAGCCAAATCCATTGGCCCCCATCTTCTCCATGTAGGAAATTTGGCATTCAACATCAAAGTTTGCCAGATGGGTGCCCTCCCAGAATGCATCTGAACCTTTTTTTTTGGTGGACAACATTTTCCTATGAGAAAAAATCTCAATGATTTTGGCTAATGTTTCCACTCTGCACATTGTTTTACCATTCCAGCCTTTTCTTCCAATGAGGAATGGGAAGTAGTTTCAAAAGTGATTAAATTACTCAGGGAAGGACTATTTCACATCTAGGTCTGGTGACTTCCACTGACGTCATCGAGACAAGTTCAGACCATTCCGCTAAAACCAATGTGATTACCCATGGTATGAAACCAGTACGAGATAATAGCTGTGGTGAGTCCCTTGCACTGTTCTCCTCTGTGTTTCCTACCACAGACTGATTGTGATGTGCTTGCGAACGTGACGTGGCATACCCCATCATGGAGTTGTTGCCCTAAAGTAGGATTTTCACAGAAAGGCTATATATTTTGGAGGCTTTGAAAGAGGAAATATCATCCCTTTGGTGTGTGTATTTTTGGATGCACTGCTGTATATGGAGGGTAAAATCATGCAGCCTGAAGTTATACATTCTCTCTCCATCTCTTCCATGGGCTGTTAGTTGGGAAAGCCAAGGGGATTTTGGGGTTGTCTCTGCTGGCAGGCGTAATATATTCCCTAGTACCATTGGCCTGTGCTCCAGGCCATGTGATATGCGAATGGTCAGGCTGTTGCCTGGCTGCCACCACCAATCCATCCTCCAGCCCTGCCGTACTTGTCCCAGGTGTTACAACATGGGTTTAAAGATCCTTGTCTACACTATGAAAGTGCTGGGACAACAGACCAGATGCATACTTCTTGCAAAGCTCTTGAGCACCTTCCAATTGAAAAGAATTCCAAAAGTTCAGGATATCGTCTCAATTTAGCTTTCATCCTAGGAGCATTTTTGATTAGTGAATTTTGATAGTACTGGAAAATTGGCACAGCCATAGAGAATAGCACAATTTAAATACTTATATTTCAGAAGTGCCACTTTTCCCATAAACATTGAAATTTGACTAATCACTGCTGGAACTCGTCGTTAACATTCAAAACCCGAAAAATACTCTTGCACTCGATTCCTCAGATAAACCTTATTCAAGGAGAACAAATTTCCCAATCACTACAAAATGGTAAAAATAAGCTATTAAAGCAGGACACCTGGCTTTTTCTAATGTTTTTGAGAGTAATAAACTGTATCCACTGAATATTGTCCATCTGCCTTGCAGTAGGCATATTAGGACTGCAACCAGGCTTAGGACACTCTTGTGCTAAGAACCTTTCCAAAACAGAGAGACATGGACCTGCCACAAAATAGCCTTCAGTTTCACTGCGGGTTTTTTTGTGTGACCTTGGGCAAGTCATGTAACTGCTCTGTGCCTCAGTTTCCTCATCTGTAAAATGGGAGGTGTAAAGCCTACAGAATTATTTAATCAGTGTTGAGAATTATTTAATCAGTGTTGATGAAGTGCTTCAAGATCTTAACATCAAAAGTGCCGCAGGACTCCAGTGGTGTTGGGCAGATCAGGTCAACGCAATGCATCATGTCACCTTCCCCCATCTACATGCAGCCCAGCAGAGACAGAGAGGCAGGCTGATCTGAAATTGGGTTTCTTGAGGAGGACTAGCACAACCCATTGAAGATGCCACACTAAGATTTTGGGGAGTGCTTTTCTCCATCCTATGAAGTGCTCTACTCTCCCTTTGGAAAGCATTCAGTGAAGCCAACTGAGAAGCAAGGGATTTAGCATAGTCCCATTGGGTGATGGAGTTGGAGAAAGCAGAGATGGAAAGAGCACGTGGGTCATCAGGTGCATTCCCAAGAGCTAATGCCACAGACATCCCTGTGTCTTGTTCTCCCACCCTAAATCCTATCTTATTGGAAATCTTCCAAAGAAGGAATCTGCTCACCCTAGACCCTAATGCTTTCCAAGTAAGGGTTTCAAGCTGTTAGCTCAGCTTGAAACTCAGTCATGCCCATGCCTTGAATCTTGCCTTATTAACCGAGCTCAGCCCATTCTGGACCCAGGTCATACATCTGAAGTTGTCCTTCCAGTGCCGTTCTGACCCAGCGTGGCTTGCAGGTGAAGACGCCCATCCATCCAAGTTAGGATCAAGGATCTGCCAGTTCAGCTTTGTCCTAGGTCACTTCTGCACTTGAGCCATCTTTTCTGGGGGTCTAGAGAGACTGGGATCCATATTAGATGCCCAAAAGTAGGTGTGAATGAACAAGGAAAATTGCTTCAAGCCCTGTCGCAGGCAACTGCGTTTCTCCTCCACAGTGGTGTTTCAACACCATTTCTAGCTTCTGCCAGCACCACATGTGGTGCTTGGGAGATACAAGGACTGCCAACAAGCCCTGCTCTGAGCTGGCCAAGAGAAGTGGCCGAGGGCAAACCTGACCCCTCCTCTCCTGTCCAGTGAGCACATTTCTGCTGATAGCGGTGGTGTTGCCCTTGATTTGGTGCAGTGCTGCGGAAAGCAGGGGCAGGCTGCTTGTCCGCAGCTGTCTGAAGAGCTAGGCTGGTTTAGATGGGATGGGCTGACAGGTGTCAACACGATGCAAAACTGGTGCTATTAACTTGGCATAGAGTGCCTGCGAGTCTCTTCTTTTTCTTTTTCGATCACCAAGCAATTACCTTACGCATGGGAAGCCTGTTGTTTATAGACAGTGTCAGCAGTGACTTCTGGTGTCATGGGAGGGCTCTGAGTACGTCTTCTCTCTTATTCCCCAGTTCTTCCTCTCATTTCTAAGTCTTGGAGTGCAAGGTGTGCATGTGTGTGTGTATGCTTGAGCGTGAAATTATGAGGGAAAAAAAAAAAAAAAGAGCAAGAGCCAGCCCAAAAGTTTAGTGCAATGGACGTTTTGACTGAGTAAGGAGTGAATGAGAAGCATGGGCTAAGACCTCAGAAGACCAGACGTGCAGATTTTGATCTTTGTCTCGGTCCAGCGGGAATTCTGTAAAACCATCAAGATCGTTGTCTGTGTCCAGGACAATTTCTTCTCTGGGCTCCCAGGGAGTGACAGATTGAGATATTCAGGGCAGGGCTCCGCAGAGGGATGAGGTCAGACTCACTTCCTCTGGTTTAGTGGAAGCTGAAGGTGTCCAGCACACCCCAGGAGGCATTCCACGTCAGTTTGTGCCCTCTTTATGTTTGATTATGCTTTGAGCATTCAAAGTTCAGTTCTGCTTTCCTTACACCGGTGCAAGCATGTTGAAAATGGCAAGATGTGGTCATTTTAATTTAGGAAGGCTGTTAAAAAGTGCCCATAGTGCTAGATAAGAGCTGGCAAAATCCACATGCCCCTTAAAAGACCAAATTCTGGTCTTGATTTCGTCAAGGCACCAGCCACCCTACATGAACCCCACTATTTTTTTTCTGGGAACGCCCTGGTTTTTCTGCCGTCAGGGAGGCCAGAATTTGGTCTGGCCCCACCTGCCCTCATTAACTCCAAAAAGCCCTTTGTGTTTCTTGACGATGGCTATGTTAGGGCAGTGACATTTCAATTCTCAAAACCTTGTGGTGCCTTTCCTTGTGGTGCTTACCCTTCACAGGACTTCAGTCAAGGCAACCACTTGCATCAAACAGCAACGCCGGTACTTTTCCTCTGTATTACGTGCCAGTGCAGTAACAGACTTTAACACATACGTATATAAATATAGATAGATAGATAGATATATTGCTATAGTTATAATTATATGTATAATTGAGGTTCTGATGCCGCTGTAAGGGGAATGGACCATTCCTCTGCAGGATTACACACTGCTCGAGTGAAGCCAACAGCTCAACGTCCTGTAAAGCGTTACAACCTTGGCAAGGAGCTTCTCTTTCCTGCGTTCGCTTTTCCGGCTCCCTTCTCTCCTCCAGCCCTTTTCCTCCCCGCTCCCAGAAACGCGTTCTGTGAAAGCTGCTGTTTCCCATCGTAGCAATTTCTCCAAATAGCTCTCCCCATCGCCAGCCTATGCCGCAAGGTGACATCTTCCTCCTGCCATGGTATGGGGAGGTCTCCCCTCACCGTGAAAGGAGGACGATGGAGCAAGTGGGGCGGCATCCTGGGGTTGCATCCCGGGGTGGCATCCCGGAGCAGTACCCTTGCCTTTTCTTTGCACCGAGGCGATGCAACCTGGGTTGCAGTGTTATTCCCCCACTAGCAAAACCATTTGCTGGCGAGCCTCTCCATCTCAGCTTCCCCAGCGAGACAGCAACTTGGTGGTTTTTTTCTCCTCTTCGGATGCTCGGTTTCCCACGCTGCTCTGAGCAAGCTGAGTGCTGCAACCTTCGCTGGCGGGGAGGAGGAAAGCTGTCGAAAGCGATTTGCTTTGCTCACACGAGTAGTTCTGCCTGACTTCACGGGGAGACTATTTTTTTTGTCAAGGGACTGCTGGGTTGGGTCAATCGTCACCTTATCGTTACCTTTGAAGTATTGCTGAAAATATAGATAGGTGATAGAACGGATGTTGAGTGAAGGTATTTTCTACTAAAGGGAACAACACCAATAATACTATTAAAGGTGCTAGAATCAAACCTCATTTTATATACTTTGGTTCTTAAAGAAAAAAAAAAAATACACAGAATTCTTCCTGTGCAGCCTTACTGTAGATTGTTATAACCAACTCTTTATCCAAAAAAACAAAAAAAAAAGTGAAAAGGTTAAAAAAGGACAAAAATGAAGCGATCCTGTATAAAGTGTAACAAATACGACTTTCCTATATAAATGTAAATGATCAGACATATATTAAAATGCACTTGAGGCAGGCAGCAAGCAGGAAAAGCTTTTGAAGTATCCTTTTTAATGCACAACACCTGTCTTTTTTTTTCATTTGGCTGGTGCAAGAGGGAGTGTGCCAAGTCACTTTTATTTCCTTTTATTTCTGTTTGTGATTTTTGGGCAAAGCAAAGAGGGATGGAAAGAGGGTGGGAGGTTTAGGTAGCATGGAAACCTGGAATATTCATCTGAATTTTTTTTTTTTTGTTGTTTTATTGTTAGTTTATGACATTGGCACCAGTGTTTGGACTCACTTAATTTCTCAAATGCTTTTGAAAGCTTTGTTGCCTGCCCCAGGTGCTGAGCATAACTCTTACCTCAAGAACGCTTACAAAAAAAGTCAATTGTTTTTTCCCATCTCTGGAAAATTAAAGAGAACAAATGACAACAACAACTAAAAAAAAAAAAAAAAAAGGAAAGAAAAAGAAAACAACCAGCAGTGAATGAAGGAATAAAAATTAAAAAAAGAAAGAAGTCAAAGCAGAGGTTTGGTGATCAAACCGAGCCATTCTGGTGCTTTTCCCCTTTTTGTGTTGCTAATGATCAAAATTACATGAGATGGGCTTAGACAAGTTTGTGGTATTAGGATGTAGCAAAAAACGTATTTAAAAAGAATACAAATTTGCATGGAAAAAAACTCTGATGGAACATTTAAAGAATGGCTGTTTCAATGTCAGACGTTTAATGTTAGCATGTGTGTGTGCTGTATATACCTTTTCATGTGTGACATGTACAGTTGACTGAGGAAAAAAAACATATGGAACCGAACAAAAAATAATATTCAAATGCTATTTTATCAGATGATGCACTTTTTCACCTTGATGAGAAGCCACTGTTCACAACTATGCAATCTTCCAGTTTCTCTCTCTATCTCCTCTCTCCAACCTCAAATTTCCCAACTATTTTCCATAACCTAAACCGTTTTTTCTTTTGTACAAAGAAACACAAAAAGTTCCAAACTCTGGTTCAAGGTGAGAGTGCTACTGTGACTTTTCTCAAATGATAAGAGCTAACAAACAGACAAACAAAAGGGGTTTGGTTTGGTTTTGTTTTTAAGAAAAGGGAGGTTCGGACATGACCCTCTTTACGTTCTCTAAGTGAATCGATGTTTTCTACATGTGCCAGGCTTCTGTTGACTGTTTCTGGCTTCTGTTTTGTTTCTTGGTTTATTTTTCTCTCTCTTGGGTTTTAGAAATTTCTTCTTATTTGTTTCGTTATGTATTTCTTTTCTTTTTTTTAATTCTAGTTTTGTATTGTAGGTATTGGGGATGTGAAGATGAAGGTGCAATTTGGCTTAACTTCAAGTGTTTGAGTACATGTGTGTGCTATATGTATATAGTTTTCTACATAGAAAATTTTACGCGCTTTTTAACGCACTTTACGACTTGTATGTACAAAGTTGTCTATATAGAAAATGTAGTGAGTGTTACCCAACCTTCAAAGATGAGAATTTTGATTAAGCGGAGCTAAGATGTTTGAGTATCTCACCAGTGTGTGTGTGTGTATTATATACTGTATTATATATTATAGAAATATATAATAGCCTATGTCCACGTTAGGGTGTGTATAATATATACACACATCCAAACACATGATCATGCCCATCTATACCATAAAAGTAGAGGGTTTTGTCTTTCTTTAACATTTTCAAGCTACAATAAATAGCCTGGCTCTACTGGGTAAAAACTTGGATGAAAGGTAGAAAATTGTCCTCCCCTGTTATTCACAGTGCATGTTCCTGGCGGGGCTTTGCCTTTATAACCTTTCTTTCCCCACCCTAGTTTATCAGCAGGTGACAAGGAGAAAGCGTTGGTGAGGAAACAGGGTCATCCAGTGACTAGCTCAGGAAACGATGAGACCATGAAATGTGGCTGCCATGTCCCCCACCCACCACCGACTCACCATGCAACTTACAGCGCATCGCTCCCACTTCTCTGTGCCTGTCAAACCGGGGTTGCTAATGCTTACCAAGCCTTTAAGCACTTTGCACTCATGGTCCCTCTCTGCAAATATCGCAGGGTCCCCCTTGATACCAGTGGGAGGTGATCCAGCCAGTTTACGGTGAGATCTTCGCCAATCAACCCTTTGTCATCCATCTCTCTTCTGTTCAGGAAGGTCACTACTGCATTGTTGGGCCATGCTTTGACTTTCATCTCCTCACCGTTATGTTTTAAATGAGCACTGTTGTGCTTCTCCTTCCTTCCACTCAATGCTTCCTCATTCTTGAGAGCCATGGTCCACCACACTAACACTCTTCAAATCCCTTTATCAGACTCTCCTCAGCCATGGTACCTCCAGGCACTAAAACAACTTGGAAAAGGGTAAATCCCTGGGTTGCTGCCATTAGCCCACTCTTGTCCTACATTCTACATGCAGACCTGATGGTCCTGATCCTTACGGTTCCCTTCCAACTTGAGATATTCTGTGATTCTATTACTTCAAGTATCTTGTGGTAGCGCAGATGAAACCCCATTTCTGACTCAGTGGACACCCGATTTAGTGACCAAGGGACAGCTGGGTATTGTACATAGCTGTGGATACAGAAAGGGCCTTTACTGGAGCCAGTAAAAGTGAGAAGGATGAAGGGAATGGGTTTGTGGCATCTCTTCCATGTGTCAGTGAGAACACAACTGTCCACGTCACTGTGTGGCAGCATGGGTGCTTCTTTCAGCCAGTCTTTTGGGCTTGACTCCTTAACAAGAACGTCATGTCAGCTTTACTGTGAAATTAAAGCCACATTTATCTGAAAACAACTGTAGTGAAAAAGCTGAGGGCAGTCTTCCCATCTTGCACAACCTCATAGCGGCAGTTCTTGGCAGTCTCTTCATAGATCTGTAAATCCAGCTGTGCTCGGAAAGCTCCTGTGAGTGCTTCGTGTAATTCAGCTCTCTAGAACGCCACATTCACACCTAAATAATTTATTGCAGGACATCTCACCCCACCTTACACGTTACACATTGTCTATTTGATGCTATAATAGGTCACACAGCTGTATTACCTCAAGTGTCTACTTATCGGCTCTTCCTGCACAAACGTGGGCTCTTCCATCTACTGGCACTGAGAGATTTTAGGCTCTGGTTGTGGCTGGTGTTTGCAAGGAGCTGCAGTTGTCCCTTGGACTTGGATTGGGATGCTGGTGTCTGTGGGCTGTGTTAACAGTCAATCTCACACACAAATTAAAGACAGTATTTCCACCCGTTGGCTCACTTTAAGGCAGAACACCTAATTTCCTTCCCTGAAAATGCAGTGCTGAGAGGTGCCTGCCTAAGGAGGCCGAGTGGAGTCATCCTCTGCCCCAGTTAGCAGTTTATACTAAAACCTTAAGGCAAAAAAAAAAAAAAAAAGATACTTTTCTAATTGCTGGATTCAGCAAATGGAGGAACCTGGAGGGCAACTTTGACTCAATCTATAATCTTGCAGCTAAACTCTTTTAAGTTCATACACTCTAGTTTCTTAAAGGGAGTAACTTGCAAAGGCTTCTTCCTTTCATGACTCACCAAGAAAATCTATGTAAGGGAAAGAAATACCCGGAGGATGCTTCGCAATATATTCTTCCTCTCCAGGTTACCCAGCCCCTTCAAAAAAAAAAAAAAAAAGCAATGCATCCATCAGAGATAAAATGAAAGCAGACCTATGTTTCAATTCAAAATGCCTTTTTGTGACATGAAAAAAACAAATCTTTAAGAGTGTGTTTGGCAAACAGCAGGAGATATTCACTTTGTGGACAAGTATAAAGCCACTTGTAGCTTTCGGTCCCTAAGAGGGAGTGTATTTCTTGACACACACACCCCCGCCCCAGTTGGGGATTTTTGTTCAAAGTACTTTGCCTACTGGCTTTATGAGTATGGGATCCAGTTCTCTAATTTAGCCAGAAGAGTTGGGTATCCAGTGAATTACCAAGGACCCTTCCATACTCAAGATACTTCCAGGTAGGGATTCACCCCAGTTGGTTTCCAGTTTAGATCAGTTGTGTGCCCTTTTGCTGGTTACATTTAGGTGAGTGGAATCCCACCAAAAGTGGACAAGATTTACCACTCTTCCAAACCATTTCCCACCATGCCTTACCATGATACTCGTCTTCTTTCTGCTCTGCCAGCAAACATTCCCAGTTATCTCCTTCAGCAGGGCTCCATGGTTGCTCAGCAGCCCCTGCCCAAGTGACACATCCACATCAGACATTCCCCTCCCAGGACTAAGGGTATCAGGCTACAATTCAGAAAAAGAACCACCCAAGAGAGAGGGGAAATTGATTTTCTTAAGGAATAGAAACTTTCTGAGATAGTCTTCTAGTCACTCTAGGGGTTCACAAAAAAAACCCCAAACCCTTGAAAAATAATGCACAAGCAATAACCTTCTGTGTCTTTTCCTAAAGGATAAGGTCATTCTTAAGCGAAAAGTAAAAAGCAAAAAGTAAAAAGTAAAATCTGAGCTATAACAGTGACTTGTTTAGCAGATTCACACAGCGAGCTGGTAACAAACACATTGGCTTCTTCTCCTGCTCATTATCAATCTGTTCTGGCCAATTCTCCTAATTTTCTTTAATTCAGCCATGACATTATAAATGATATGAGAATAAAGCTCAGATTGTCACTGTTTACAGAACAGCTGGGGAATTTTAGTCCTTCCAGCGCATCACTTCCTATCCTTTGCAAGATCAGGAGATGTTTGAGCAGCAGCAAAGGGGCTGCCTCATCCAGAGCTTCAAACTTGTTTTTGTCTGTGTTTCATGTCAAGCATTTGAGAGCTCCTCACAACCCTGATAATATGTGGCTCCTGCATCCTGGGATATAAGGATGTCATGCCCTTCCTTTGCTGCACATACCACCTCATGGATGAGGATGGTCTGATGGCCCAAAGAAAAGCTTCTACCAACCATCCCTATGGTCAATCTTATTGGACAGATTTTCTTGTATCCAACCTGGTTCCTCCTTGCTATAGTTAAATCCTCCGTTTCTCATCTTCATGCCTTTTCTCTTGTGGAAGCACCAGGTACACATTGTCCTGGATTGACAGACTAAATTTAAAAGCCAGGAAGCCGAAGGCTATTGCAGATCCCTCCCAAGCTATTCTGATGAGGATTAACTGAAGAGCCCCAGTCATCCAGGTGCCTTAACAAGTCTCCTTGTGGGACCGCAGACCAAGCAGCCAGATCCCACCAGGTACCAACACCGGTCGCATCAATGCCTGGTCACTTCACTGGTACTGTCTTTCTTGCCACGTATCCGCTGTTGCCTGAAAAGAGCAACAGAATCCATCAAGGGGCTGCCTTTCTACCAAAGCCTTGTTTTGTTGGCCATTGTCAACAAGTCCAAATTGTTATTCATGAGCATACGTTGGTGAATGTATCCTCAAGCGTTCCCAGGGTGTGCTGCTTCCCTTGGCCATCAAAAAAGGGAGGGGAAATGGCTTATCTGTCTTTTACTTATGTTCAACCCCAGTAGATTCCCCTACTGGAGAGTCCTCCCCCTTTGTTTGCCCTCATGCACTACTAGTACCCCTAGAACACAGGCTATTTCTCAGAATTGTTTTATCAACATTAAAAGTCATGAAAAATCAATGGAAAATTTTCCCTTGGAGATGACTTGTTTGTAGGAAAAGCTTGTGATTTACTTTCTCCTTTTTTGCCCCCAAACAGCATTATTTCTAAATGGGCTGTAATATCAATATCAATATCAATGTTAGTAGGATCCATTGATTAAGCTGTGAATCAAAGCTCACTGCTGTGTTGGATATACATATGTTAACAACAGTTGCGTTAAGCCAAATTTAGCAGCTGGATTCTTCAACATCCCTTTGTTTTGTATCTACCTCACTATGATTTCTTTGATTTCTTGTGATTTAGTGTTGTATACAATGTCAGAGGTGATATGTAGATAAAAATATATATATATATATACAAATATATATTTTTTGCTTTGCAATAAAGCTCAAAGCTATAACACGAATATTCATAAAATGTCATAATCTTTATTGTAATGTTCCCTTCTTAGTTGTAAAATCCTGTCTGGATCCTATTTTCCTGTACACTGGAATCGATATCGTGTTCATGAGTGAATGGTTATTATTTCTGTTACTTTTCCATTTAAGTGATATTTTTGAGATGTGAGATAGACACCAGAATTGTCAAACATGAATTGGTTTCCTTTTTCTTCCACCCAAATACAGCCTGTTTGTAACTGGAACCAAACAGCAAAATTGAAAGGAAATGATTTGCAGTCCTGATCTTTCAATTTTGGTTTGTCTGATGTGAATTTGGCAGGAGGCGGAGAGGAAGAAAACAAAAAAGGGGCTGTTAGGACTGTTGAAGGAAAAATATGTTCATCTGTTTCCATTTGGGTGAAGAATTGGGATGGAGAGAGAGAAAAAGTTCCCTAGGACAATTCACTCCATGCTAAGACATTTGTCTACGACATGTGAGACGCGTCTCCTTCAGGACAGCTGTCTCTCCCCATCTCTGCGGATGGAGCTGAGGAGATGAGCTCACATTAGATCCTTCAACTTTATGGGCTAAAACCAAGTTCAAGGACTGCCATCGTCAGTGCACAAATATCATCCTGGCAAGGGAAAACTGTCTCAATTTTTGTCCATAAGCATTATTCTGAACCACGTGGCACCTTGTGCTCTGTCAATGGAAGGGACGAGGAAGGTGGGACCTCCTGGTACACTGACTAGGATTTTGCCTACTTCTTCTATGCTTGTGTGGTGGAAAATGTCCTTGGACTCAGTGACTAGCCAGCAATAGCATAATGACCAACATCCGGCACAGAAATGCTGGCTGAGCCCTACAGTGTGGGGAGGAGTGTCAGGAAGGATTGCTGAGGTGGATGGGACCTCTCATCTGTTTATTCCCGGTAAAGCTTTTCCAAGAGCCTCACAGCTTGATCCTGCTGCCAAAAATGTGAGGGGACAAAGCCCACATCTGCCCAGCGCAATCCTTCTTCAACCCCCACGCTGCTCCCATAGGCTGCAATTAGAAAAAAAAGCATCAAGCCCCAAATGCTGCGACTCTTTACTTTGTTACAAATTTTTTCAATGGATCTCACACATTGACTTTACTGGGAGCAGAACGAGGGGAATCCTCTCCATTTCCTTTCCACCAGACTGTGGGAAAAATAGTATCCATTGCTTTGTCAAAACAAACAAAAAATTAGTGACCAGAAAGAACTGGACACAAATGGAGTATGACATATTTTTTAAAGCAAGGAGAAAAAATACTACTGAACTTAAATCCAGCTAGTCCATCAGGGAAAAAAAAAAAAAGAAAGATACAGGAAATGAAACCCAAATCTAAATAAATATGAGTGGAGAAAACACTATTGGTTTTCACCTAAAGCACAAGACAGGACTGCAAAACACATATTTGGAGTTGGTTTCACGAGACGCCTTCTGCGTAGCCTTCACTCAAAAATTGGCACAATTGTTCAGTACAAACAGCATTTTTTTTTCCTCATTCTGATCTGGTGTCTGTACAAATCTGGCTTGGTTTTTGGTTTGTTTTTTTTTATTATTATTTTTGTTGCCTGTTCCCAGCTATTTCTATTTTTATGGTGTAGTATTTTGTCTATATGGAATGAAATACAGATGTGTTCATGAAATTGTATAGCAGATGGAATTATAGGTTGGAGTTGATTTAAAAAAAAAAAATCTAACAGTGAGAAAAATATCTATATGAAAAGTATGCTTCCAAGGTGTGTGTTTGAATTTGAGCATTTTGTCATTCTACTGAGCTTTTTGAAAGGTTTATTTTGAAATAATGAAACTTTATGAAGGTTGAGGGGTTTGAGATACCAAAAAGCACAATTATCGTTAAACTGTTATAATTTTATTGAGGTTCCATTATGTTATTCCATTTTTTGTTTCTATCTGAACATTATAATCCCAGAATTTTGATGTGAAATATATAATCCCTTAGATCTGTTCATTAATCATCTTGCATTAGGCAAAAGGAAGAGATGCAGCTGTTTCATTTCTGCTCGGACATCATGCATAATTCCTGGCCTTATTTGTTCTTTATTTGCTTTAAAAATAGGGTTGAATTTTGCCCTTAGTGGTTATTCTCTTTGAGATCTACTGTAAAGTCAAAAAGGTCTCCTTTTAACTGAGTGACAGAGTCTATCCAGTAAATGGAAGAGACAGGTTGGTTTTTATCACATCTGCAGTGAAATGTGGTTTGTGAAGGACTAGGTCATGCAAATTGCTTGTGGATCTGATTCGATCACGTTGATAAATGTTAACGAGGGGCCAGGTTTATCCTTGTTGCAGCTGCAGGCATAGGCACTGGATGAAGTAAATGTCTGAAGTGGTGTTAATGGTGTCCTCAGATGTTCAGAGGGTTGGTTGGTTGTTTGATTAAATGATAAAGTCTTAAGCATTTCTTTTTCTTCATCTCCTTGAAAGAAACCTAGATTTTCTTCCCTTACCCTCACAAGTATTTCCACTGATGCTGATGGGATGCCTTTGATTTTGGTCATGGAAGCATTTTCTTGTCACAGCTTCTTGTTGCTTTGCTACTGTGATCACATCATGATGGTTCGCAAATGCTGACTTTGAGGTTTTATGTCCTTCTGTAGCATCGGCTCTGCTTTACCGAGAAGCTCTGTGTATCTTTTCCATCATGTGCAGTATCTCTGTGGAGGAAAGAAGGGTTCTTCTAGCTTCATACTCACTGCTGTGCTATCTGCTCTTTTTGAGGTGGTAAGACTGTTCGTTTCTGTAAAGGTCCCATTTATTTTGGCAGCTGTATCCTGAGCAAAATTTGCCTCTTACTTCAGCTCTGTAAATTTAGGAGAGCTTTACCAGCTTCAGTGGAGCTGACTCAAGATTTATCCTGGCATAGCGTAGCAGCATGCATTGGTGAGAAGGGTGTGCTGTTTCAGCGGGAGTTGCCTCTCTGTTGACTGTTGCATGACAGATGGATTATAACAAGTGGATATAATAGCATTGGGAATGTCTTCTGCTGTCTCAGTTACTAAAGAGAAGATTTGGGTAACGGGTAGAGCAGGTTCCAGCAGTGAAGCCCTTACAGAAACCAAGACTCATTTGATTTGTAGCAAGGGTCTCCTGAGATCGTTTAGTATTGACAGAGGCTTTCACTTGTGGGGGTCTCTTTTATTTTCTCTCGGTTATCTCCTGAGGTTTGGAGGCACAGAGCCCTACACAGAGTCAGAGTTGGCTCACTCCCTGCTCAGGTCACTTTGAGATGGTTGGCAGCAGGTGAGGGAGATGTCCATGCTGTTAAGAAGCAGACTTGTGTCCAAGGTATGAAGATGAAACCAGGGTTGAGGGCTTCTGAGTCCCTTAATGGCTGTATGGTTGGGCATCAGGACATGCCCAGGCTCATACGCTGAAGGGGAAACCAGTGCTCCACCAGAAGATCCTACAAAAGATACCAGAGCTTAAAATATATAGAAGTGGTGCTGTAATTTTAGCCCATTGAAATCCTTCTCTGAAATCTGGATTCACTTAGCAAAGGGGGCTAAGGATATAATGCCTGAGGTGGCAACTGTGAAGCTTTGTTATGGCCATTTCATTGTCAGGAAAAGGTAGTTGTTCAAACAAGTGATGGATCATCTTAAACCTGAAGAGAATTAGCCTGGAATCATCAAAGTGGTCATGCCATCCAGCCCACAGCCCTGCCTGACATGACCTGGACTAGATGTACAAGGAGGAGTTGTAAGGCTGGTAGATGCTAAAAGAATAATCTTCCTCCTACTCAGTGGGCCTGTCCCGTCTTTGAGCCTGGCTTGAGTCTCAAATATGAACCTTGAATTACTTTTCTGAAGTCATATTGGCATTAGCTGTGAGGACACTCAGCTTTTCCCGGTGCCAGTCCCTCTTTGGATCATTAGCTCAACACCGATGACATCACTCGGCAGTGAATTTCTTACAGATCTGCCCGGGCACCAGATGAACATTGTACTGCCCAGCTAATTTCAGTCTTCAAGATGAACAATCAAACTTACCTTCTGAGGGACCTACTTGAGGTCTTATCTCAGGATCTAGCATGCTCTTTACATACCACTGAAATGCAGGGTGAGGGGTTGAATAACATTTGGATGTAGTCTAAAGATGTAAAAACTCTAGACTAAGCCACAGATTATTATCCCATTCCTTGTCTACGTCCACACTAATAAATTAAACAGTACAGGAACTGGGTACACATGCTGGCACGCAGTTGTCAGTATTTTTTCAATTGTTAAGATCTTTGGGACGGTTTTGGCTGGGGACAGCTAGCATTGAGCCAAACAATCCCCTACTTGAGGATTTAGCAGGGGGTCTGGAGACAACAGGCACTTTGGTTGTGGGCACCCCATCTTGGAGGCTAAGGGAGACAGAATGGGCCCTGGCAGTGTTTTGTTTATTACAGATACAGTCCACACGGACCTCACCAGCTGCTGGTTAAGTGGCAACCTCTGGTGTGATAGTCAAGAGGAGGTAATATTAGACTAAACCTGCAACCAAGTCCCTGCTTAATAAGAGAGACAAGGTTTGAGGGAGGGATCATATCTTTTACTAGAAATATATATTTTATTATTAAAATAGCTCCCCCTTGAAACCATGCCTCTTATATTACCTTAGACTATGCCAGCTACCAAAACGTGACTGGGAAGTGTTTAGAAATGTCTTGCGATGGATTTTGCCTCAGTGTTGTCATTCTAGTGTTAACAAACTTTTGTGGCCCTTTTAATCCTCATGGCCTGCACCCTGTTCTTATCCCAGGGCACACACCAGAGTGAGAGACTTCAACTTTGCAAGGTGCCAAAGGTTTCTTATTAAGTCCAAAAATACCATCCCTGCTTTCTGTGGGAGCTGAGGGGATCAGTATGTTCCAGGAAGAGCCCAGAATTTTTTTGCTCCATGCCTTCCCTTTGTTATCCTGCCAACAGAGCCTCAAGGACAGCATATGGCCTTGTTATATTAGCTTTTTAAAAAAAAAAAAATAATAAAGACTCCACAGTGCTGCATGAGTTTTAACAGTGTAAAATGTGCTGTGTTTATGTGCATTTCCCTCTGACAAGCAAGATATTTCTGCAGAATTCAGCAGCTTTAGAGCTGCCTCTTCCCCCTCCAGTCCAAGATTGATTTAAAATGTAATTCTTTGCCTTCTTCTCACAATACTTCTTCAGCTCCAGTGCTCACTAGGAAACTCAGCCTTGGGCTTTATCAAACTCGTAGCCAAGAGTGCTGAAAGAATTTGCATCAGCCGACCCCTGAGGAGGTAATCGGAATGGCAACTTGAGATTGGGTTAAGAGTTCACAGATCTGGTAAAGCAGATGGCTGCACAGCTCTCTGGACCACTTGTATTTGCTCGCTTTATGGGCTCCTGTATTCAGTCCATCAGACGCTTTTGCATTATTATTTTTTTTCTGGAAACATGAATTTTTTTTCATTGGAGAAAACAATTTGCCTCTCCTTATACCGTGACACAAGCAACCTTGGTCCATATCAGCCAAATACAGGTAATTCAACAGCAGAGATCACCTGTAACGCTTTACTGGAACCATCCAGTTCCTCTCCCAGGAAAAGAAGTGCCTGGTTTACATGGAGCAAAAAGACAGTTGAAATGAATCTGGTATTAAAAATTATACCAAATGGTATCACTTTTTTTTTAAATGGAGAATTTCAAGGCAATGCAGGAAAGAGAGGTTGGGATCAGTGAGGAACATAGACGAACGTTGATAACATCAGTGCAGTTATCTCTGCATTGCCGATGTACAACATTGCTACTCTAACACAACCGCTTCAGTCGTGACTTTCCCTGCATCGAACTATTTGGCTGAAATTGCCAACAGAGATGTTCCTTGGAGCCCATTGTTGCTTCACCCTTCCTGATGGGATATTGGGACACTGGACAAAAATTATTTAGCTCTGCTGTTCCATCCATTAGCACTGCCATTTCCAGCCTACTTGCTTTGAGAGACATTTAATTTCCTCTCAAATATATACCACGTAACTGAAGAAACTATTCTCTGCTCAGTTCTCATTTGGTCTAATCTGAGAGCTTCCACTAGAAATAAGATCTCTTCCATGTAAGTGATTTTTGGTCCTTGACTTTCTGTTTGCTCCATAACATCCTGGCTGCTGTGGGAGGCAGGATGCAAAAAATGAATAACTTTGCTAAGGTGAGGTTCATCTCACCTGACTTTAGACATGTACAGTGTGGATGCTCTACAGGAGTAGATTAATGAATGGAGGCCACTTTTACAGCCTCTGGAAAGGAATATGTGCTTCTGGGATGCAATTCCTGTCATCGTAAAGCAGCCACCTTCACTTTGTCAGATAGATCATGTCCTAGAAATGTCTATGTCTTAACTTTAGAAGAAGTCTAAGATACTAACTCAAATGCAAGCATCAATCTCTGTTTGTTCAGATAATGATGCTCCCAGTCTCTCAAGATAAAAGTCAATTTTTAAAGGGTACTGCAGACTGCTTACCTGTCAAGGTGATCTTCTGCTTCTTACACTCTTTACGGGTGTGGAAGGAAGAGACCTTCTCACTTTCAACATTAAGAGTCAAGTTGATGATATTCAAATTTCTATTTCTGCAAATATCTCATTGGAACCTCAGTGGCCAGTTTACACCTTATTTGTACAGTAGCACTTCCAAACAATATAGTTTTCATCTTCTTCCCCAACTCAGCATTTCAGCATAGAAGTGTCACCTGCAGAAACTTTAGAGTCACTTTCAATCTTGATCTTCTATCCAGACTTCGTCATAGACAATTTTGCTTAGCTTGTGAATTTAGCTGAGCTCGCAGCACAAGGTAGCAGAGCCTTAAACAACTAAGATCAGCTTGCCAAGCCCCTCCAAAGGGTTACTACAAGGTCCGTCAGCAACTCTTCTATATTTTGACTGCAGTATTTAAAAACATTCAAAGGCTTGAACTGCAGTGTCTGCTGCCTTACAGTTTGAGAGGAAATCTTTCAGTGTATCCATCTCTCTTGCACAAAACCGACATTTTTTTTTCTGGCAGAACAATGACATAATTTGTTCTCATCTTCCAAAGAATTTTTAGTGGACTGATGTCAAGGATCCAGTGCTGACGCACTCCCTCTGTTCCACAAAACTCAGATCTTGCAGATTTCTTTGTGGTCAGCTTGCTGGAATCTGGATGCAATAACCTGCTCCAGCCATCAGTGTCCTTGCGTGCCCCAATGAACAAGATGTGTTCGGTTCCCAAAGCCACAGGCCAAGACTAAAGTCAAAGGCTGCACACAGGTGACTCAACTGAGAAGACAAACTGCAAGTACATTTAGATGAGAGGAACTGTTCTGACAACTGCTGTGGAAAAAGAAAACAACCCTGTGATGGCTCAACATGAAGTGAAGGAACAAAAAATTAAGGCAGCTGTTACTCCAAGATGGATTGATAAATTCAAGATGGAATAGAACAGCATTTAAATGTGTCACTACTTTAGAAAGTCCACAATTTTTAAGAGCTTAGACAGAATGAATATTGTTGGTAAGATTCACTTTATCTCACCTAGGTAACTAAAAGTTAACTCTCCAAACTCAGCTTAGTGCTGCTCAACTTTGTCTTTGATTCCTGGAGAATAATACTCACCTCTCCTTGCAGAGATATCTAAAGTACAAGAGATGAATCGGTCTCTGGAAATGCCTACCTCTTTCCATTGACTAAAAAAGGAGGCAAGGGTGATTTTCTAACACAATGTGGAGATCACAGGCCATTTTCACTAGGCATGCAGCAAATTCTTTTGTGTAAGAATGAGGCAACATTCCTTCTTCCATCCATGATTCATCAGACAAGTCCAGACATTAATATCCAAGGAGCAAAACCACTGCAGACAGTAGAGATCTTCATTGTTTCCTACAATAACGAAGCTTACCCCTCTGAAGTAGCCTCATAGTCTCATATCCCAAAGTCTAATTTTAAGCTACTTGGTTTATCAGATTTTAATAACTTGGGAGCTTGTGCTTTAAGTATCTCAGTCTTTTCTGGGTGGGCAGGAAACAAGTCTTCATGGATATCCTGACATTTCAGCCTTTTGGGATTAGGCTTGTGCTTTACTCTCTTACTGTTGCTTAGAGTTTGGGAGCAGTGGTGCTGTTTCTTCTACAAGAATTTGTTTTGAGTTGCATTTATCTTTGTCTTGCATACTTTGACTTTTCACTGGTTCATCAAGATTCAAGAGGAATGCCTTATTTAATGAAACCCCAAGGTGAAGGAGCACTGTGATGAAATGTGTCTAATCCTTGAATCTTTCCACTTTAAAGAGAGAAGCATTCTTCCTGACCAGGGATTTTGTCAAGTTTTTTATTTTTGTATGAGCCAGATTGATACGAGCTCCCATGGTGTTAGGTAGACTGCACCAGCAAAGGCAGGCTCCTCTGAAAGAAAGGAGGTAGTTTTTAAAAATAAGGTAGCCAAGGTGCAGTGGCAGGTTTGTCACGTGGAGGAGCTCCTCAGGCCGAGGAGGTGTGAGAGAGGTGTGAGTGCCTACATGGAGGGGCTTTGCAATGATGAGCTGAGGAGCTGACTGCAGGAGTCAAGCCGGATGGGAGGATGTAGCATCTGACAGAATGAATGTGTGGCTGCTGATACAACCAAGAGCATCCCACTCTTGTGCTGGGCTCGTGCTGTTTCTTACAGTCTCACAAGTGTTCAGAATAAAATCTAAAGGGCGACAGGGATGGAAGACCTTGGAAAAAACATTTGTCTTTATCTCCACTGAGCTCACAATGTTCATCCAATCTCTCTAGCCTCTGGCTGGGACTTCATTTAGCTGAAGATTGCAGATGAAATTTTCAAAATATGAAGGTTTTCTTTTCTTTTAATATAAAATATTCCTTCTAAGTAAATCTGCAGCCTTCCCCACCTGAGTAGTGTATATTTACTTACCTAGCCGTTTGGAGTGGGGAGAGAAGTTGAAAGAGGGATTAATCCTACTTAATTTTCACTGGCTAAAAATTGAAGTGCCTGGTCTAACCTCTTTGCATCTGCTTCCTCTACCACCAGTGGAAGGAGAGAGGCACCTTTGGAGAGGAATTCATCCCACATACCTCACACCACCTTTTTGGGACTAACTTTCTGGTGGATAACTTGAACTCAGATGAAACTCATCCTGTTTACCTGAGTAAAGGCAACTTGAGGAGGTGGAAATTGCATAATCAAGCACTAAATAAACTTCTGAAATACTCTTCAAGGCACAGGGACATTTCTGCTGTGAGCCTGTACTTTAGATGGTTATGAAGTCAGCTGGATACCTCTTCTTGGAGATGTGATTTAATCTGCAGCCTCAGATTTTCCTGACTATTTTATGATTACTGTGTTTTCTTGCTGAGATAAAAGTCTAGTTGGTTATAAAGTAAAATCAATGTGTTTGACTAAATTAGCAAGTTACCATCATGCTTCTACTATTTTAAAGCTTGTTTAACTCAGAAAAGCCAAAGCTGGTTGCAGAAAGTCCATAAACATAAGCAGAGTTAAATAGCGTGGAATTCTAATTAAAAAACCAACTGCTCAGCGTTGGTCAGAGCATCCTCTAGTTCCTCTTTTATTTTCCTCATAAATCAGTCAATGAATTCCGCTATTTCATCATGAGCCAGGTACTGATAATTAACCAATAAGAGAGGTTACAGTAACATTTATATGAGTACATCAACAACTGATGTCCTATGTCTAGTGGACAGGAACACCATGTTGGAGGGAAAATTCAAGTTGATGGCTTTGCTGCCCTTTCTTTTTCCTGTGTGAGATCAGAGATCAACAACTGGTCTTACCCGTGCCAGCATGAGATGCTTTTTAGCCCCAGAGAGCATGTGCAGAAATCGAGCTGGCATGAGACACTCTAGGAGTCCTTCATTCAAAAAGTAGCTCATGGACAATGACTTGGTGGGGAGTTAATCTCTTAGAAGGGCATGTGCAGCTTTTTACAGCTTTTGGCTTCAGTAGTTGTGGAGTAAAGCTTAGGTGTTGTCCTTCTTGCTCTAACAAATGTAAGTGGTTGGACACTCCAAATTTAAGTTGTCCTAATGCAGACATCTAATCTAACACAACTGTCTAGATCCCCATTGCAGTCAACATGCACCAACAGGAAAAGGCTGATACTTCTTCAAAATGATCCATCTCACATCTGTTTTAGGATGGGAGAAGGGACCTTAGGCAACCATGTAGACATTTAACACCTGGTTAACAACTGAACTTGTTGCATATACCCCTGCTATAGCCAACTGAGCAAAACAGGCACTACCAATCTGTGATTCATCACATTTTGGCCACCTCTGTGATAGGAAGCGGAATCACAGTGTGTAAGTGGCTGTTTCTCTCTGTTGATTGTTAAACCACAGAGTTTAACATCAGGTTGTTGATTGTAAACATCTGGCCAGCAGTGGTTTGGTTTGGCAGGATGGGTGTCTCTAATCTTTGGGCATCTTGCATTATGTCATTAGACTGTGACCTGCTGCGTCTGGTGGTGCTTGGTGACCTCTGCCAGAAGTCCACGCTGGATGGTCCATCCACTCAGTGCTTCCCTGGGAGCTTAGTCTTCACTGTTAATAAGAGTGGAAGAATACTGTGTAAATACTGACAAAAAAAACCCCAAACTTTCTAGGAGGGATTTATTTCCAAAGGAGACCAGAAGAATTATCTATACCTTTTGGCAGAGAAGAAGGAGCAGCAGGGTCTCCTGTCCATATGTCCATTAAGTCATATGTGTGTGTCTAGGGCATGTGATAGGCCAGAAAGAGAGATGTGCGAAGTCAGGGAAGAAGTATATTAGCAGCGTACCACAAGTGACAGACAGGGATAGTTCTTCTCCAAGCGCTGGGATGTTTTGCTGTACTTTCAAAGGAGACATGAGTATAAAGTTGTGGGACCTCAGCTGCTCTCATCCAGCCCACAGAGACAGGGCAGTCGGTTGCGCTAACATAATTCTGGATTCACTCCGTTGAATCAAAGGGCTGAATTTGGTTTTGCCCCAGCTATTTCCTGAGTCGCCTCCTTTGTGGTATGTTTTACGTGCCACCTTCCTTAGCTGTGAAGTTGGCTTTTTCGGGTAGGAGCTGAGCATCGAGCTGAACATCTTCCTTGAGTTAGTTGCACACAGTGGGTTATTGCCAGGGTTGCAGTCATTTGCACCTCATCTTGATAATTTCAACAAAGAAAGAGCCCCTTCCGAATACATCTGTGGCTTGGAGTCACGGGGCCAGCATGGCTGATCCTTCTTTAGGGAACTCATCCATGCAAAATGTAGATTATTTATAATGCTAAATGCACAAACTCAAATCCCAGTTGCGGGAAGCTGAACACCAGTTTGCCTGGCCAGAAACTGGTGGGTGAGCCAGAAGAGGCAGTTTGACGACACAAAATCACCCGTGAACTCCTGGAGCTCAGTGGGGTGGCAGAATGCCGTGACTCAAACACACCGTCGCGTCCCTCATGAATGGTTTTTACATTTCTTTAAATGTCGGCGTTTCGACAAAGTTTTCATGCTTTTTATTAAGGCAAAAGTACGTGCTTGTGAAATTGTGAAATTGATGTGTTATTTTGTATCTGTTTAAAAAAAAAAAAAATGTATTTAAAGCTAAAGAGCCGTTATTGTGCGGGGTTTTCTCTCAAACTGGTGCATACACTTTACATCAGGGACCTACTATACATAACAAAAATCAGTGATACAGTTACTGTAAAACCAGATACACACCTTTTACTGTAATAATAACTTTTAAAACCTTGCACTGTAATGGTTACTATTAAAAAAAAAAAAAACAAAAACAAACAAACAAAAAAAAAAACCTCTTGTCAGAACTGATTTTGTATCTTTGATTATATCTGAAATTTTAGCATTTTTGTATACTTACCATGTCAACGACAACATCCTCCATGGTTAATTTCCGGGTTCTGTTTCCTTTCCGTCTAATCAAACACGTGCATTGCTACATGTCGATGGGCAGGGTATGGCCGTGGGAACCGAGGAGGTCAGCCCCCGCTCTCGTTCCGAGAGGTGCACCCGAACAAGCTGAGTAGAAGGAAAAGCAAAGACCCCCAAACCATTTGGATGGTTCAGAGTTCAGAGTTCCAGCTGCCCCGATCGTACGATGTTTCTTTATCCTGGCGTTGTTCTGGCCACGTTGGCTGTCCAGCTCCATCACACAGCAATGCATTGCGAGTAGGTAGGAAATCCAAACCAACAAGACGATAACTTTGCAATCACTAAGTTTATTGTTGGTTTTTTTTTTTCTTCCCCTTTTTAAACATTTTTTTAAATAAGATGTATTTGGAATCAGACAGCATGGTGTTGCAATTCTTTCTATTTTTAAATACTGATACATTCTGTGTGTAAAGTCTTGTTTCTTAGCTAAGAGAATCTTAAATGTGGAGTTGAGTTTGAACCTTTTTTTTTTCCTCGTTGTACTGTGATTTGGGAATTATTTTGATATAATCCTTTAATTTGGTAGAAGATTTCCCACACCTTCTCCCTCCTTCCTAACATCATTTCATATTTTTTACAAAACTGAAAAAAAACCAAACAAACAAAGGAACAAATAATCTTTTTTTCTCTCTTTAGGCTGTGTAATGTTGTGTTGTCCGGATTCTGTATAAAAATATGTATATGATGTATCTGATATTTGGCAGTGAACGGCTGCAACTTTAACCAATATAATTAACAAAGAAATGCATAATGTTGGTGTTTTAAAAAGTAAAAAAAAAAAAACCTAGTTAAGATGTTTGTGTAAACTTGCATGGTTTAAAATGTACTTAGTGCATTGAGAAATGTTGTTAGGGTCCTAAGTGAAAGGCTGGTTTACTTTTTGATTCTAATGGTGATTGGTTTGTTGATCAGAATATCCCCTATACTGTATGTCTTAGTTTATTTAGCATATTTATTTATTTTTTTCTCAAGATCTAGCATAGTGTATCTATCTATATGTAATACTGTTCCTTAAAACCAGGTTGTGGAAACTGCGTTTCGTCCGGCAAAATGATGTTTTGCATCACAGTTGTGATTCAGTTGCGTTCTATTTAATTTGCTGTGAAGTCCAGGTTTGACTTTTCCTTTGGGATCTCGCTTGCCGGCGGGGAGATGCTAGAGGCCAGGTTGCCAGTGCCACTGGGACAAGGAGGACCCAAGTGGTTCGCTCCAGTCAGACATCAGGATATCAGCGTCAGGCCTGGCAGTCTCTGATTGAGGGGGTATGAGGGTAGGATTTGGTCCCTCCTTAACGAACGGAGGCTGGGTTTTTCCCCTCGGCAGCGTGTGTTTTATCAGGATCACAACAGGCATCCCCTGGGGTTTCTCCCAGCTCTCTAATGGATGAATTTGGCTTTTAGTGGCAGCCATCCAACACTCCTGAAATAACGGGGTACTGGCAGCAAAGTGTGGACAACCAGCCCTTGCCACCATGAGAAACACAATGAACCTTCAGCATTCGCAATAAGCTCCATACTCCCTTCCAGAAGCACAAACCTGCCACGTTCAAGAGGAGCTGGCTCTAGGCTGAGCTAAGTCTGGCCGATGGACATGACGAGAGCTAGGACAAAACGTCCAAGTGAGGAGCACATGGGCAATGGTCACAGTTTCTTTTCATGTCTCCCACCCCCACCACACCTCTTACCAGTTTTCTCCAAGCTTTGCTTCTGCCGAACCATCAGAATGGGGACATTTCCAAGCCTACAGCAGGAACTGCACTGACACCATCAAATGTTTCTGGCTTTAGTGACCATTAATGGCTCCTGGGATTGACCCTCCTGCACTGGTCAATGCAGACACATTCTTGTCTCTTAATGCCTGAAAAACCTCTAGTGGTCTTTCCCAACAATAAGACAGAGCTAGACTTAGACAAATAGAGCTATCCAATTTCTTAGTGTTCTTCATCCCAGAGAGTCTTAAAGGACTTTTCCAGATTAACACCATTTTACTCATGTGGCCTGTAAGTGGCAGAGCGCTGTCACTAACCTGCAGCCACTTCTGGGGTGAACCTGCTCAACATCTGCCAGCTCATGGCAACTCTGCCCACAGTCTAGCACAAGAGGTGTGGCTTGCGCCTTCAGGGGAATTTAGCAAAATATAACATGTACAAATCCCAGCTAAGTCTACACCAAGACAAGAGAGGGCAGGTTGACTCATTTAATTTTCCGGTTTTGGGCAGTTCCTCTCTTTTATCCTGTCCTCACACAATGCTGGGCATTGAGCTGTCCAACTAACCGACACCTTTCCTGTTTGCTTTCACCAGCTTTTTCTTTCCTAAAAGCATTGAAAATATTATTTTCACACAGGAGAACAGGCAACAAGTCTGCCCCTTCTTGGCTCCAGAAATAAAACAATTCCATCTCTTTCTCTTTCCTTGCCTCCCTTCTTTATACAAAGCTATTGGCCAATTAACTTTCAACCTTCTCTGATCTCCTCCACTTCGTTTAAATCACAGTCACACTCCAATTTTGCTGCTTGATGTTCTAACTAGTTTTAATCCAGACAGAAATAAACAGCCTGACTTTAGGCGCTGGCAGGAATCCTTGCTTGGCATGCAGATATATGCACTGTCCCGTGGCCAAATCATACAGCTTGATGGATGCCGGCTTGTGGCCTTGATGCTGACTACAAATCCTGTGATTTGTTGCAGGATTGGCTGCATCTCTGAAAAGCTGCTCATGGCAGTCGTCTCCCCAGCTTGGTAAGCTTTATTCTTACTTTGTTCCAGATCCAGAGTTTCTCCAGTAAAACAGTGGAAGTGCTCAAACACTGGCTGTCTGCTGAGAGGAGGAGATCACCTGGTTGATGTTTCATGGCATGATGCTCAGTGGTTCTTTCTCTTTACGAGGGATTCAGTCAGTCCTGAGTCCTAAGGCTTTATATAGAACAGCTCCTGGTGAAATCAAGTTTTGCTTTCAAAGGCTGTGAGATCAATTATTTCAGATCCCTCAAGGATGTATGTGGAGCATCCTCAGATGGAGGACATCAGTATTCAATTCCTTGCACGAGCCTTTCCTAATAGTCACTATTTCGGTTCTACTAAGCTGGCCTTCTGTGTCTTCAGTATGTCTGGGAAAAGGAGCTGTGCCCTATCAGAGAAGAGCTTATTCCTTGAACAGGCGTGATCTGAAGGTCTGCTCATGTAGCGTCATCTCGCCCTTGGTCTATCTGCCTCTTCAGGACCCCACATACATCGAGGGAAAGCTGGCTTCTAGAGTAGTATCCTGCAGAGAGTCAGCCTCTGATGGTCGTTCCTCCTCCTCTGTCTCAAGGCCAGCATGAAAATGTTTTCATTTGAGCAATTAACCATGCATCTGATGTAAATTATCAGAGTCCCACAGAAAAAAAAATGGAGCTATCCTAACACGCACCAGCCAAGGGCATGGCACAGCTCTCTACCAGCTGCCAGAAAGATGTTCATCTTCTTGTTTCCTACCAAGCTTTGATTTGCTCAATGGGAGCATGCTCTAGGATTAGATAAAAACCCTCTTAAAAATATTACACTAGTTTACAAGCTGGGCACACTGCTTTGCTCACCCTCTAACCTCACCCTCGCTAGCAACCCATGAGAAGAATCTCTCTCTTTAGACAGATTTTCCCTTTCCTGCCCTTAAGAAGAACAAATCCTATGACCAGCTGTAATTTCCATCCTTGAAACCAAATAAAATAAAAAAAAAATCCTCGAGCCCTAAACCCTGAAAACATTCTGCAAAGGGAAGGTGAGGCTGAGATTTTGCAGGCCAGAGCTGTGGATTTATGCAGGACTTTACATGACTGTTTTATTTCCAACGCAATAAAGAATAACCAACTTATTGTAGCAAACCTTGTGCCAGGTGCTATCTGCCAAAACCTTCTGCATGGGACAGTCTGCCCTGTATCTTCTCCACCTAGCAGTACTTTGCAGAATGTTGGAAGGGAAAATACCCCTCTGTCCCAACAGGCGCAAATTGCAAACAGGGAAAACTATGTGGCTTTGCATGTGTTTTTTCTTTCTCTTTCTTTCTCACTTACTTTTTTCTTCCTTTTCTTTATCCTCTTTCCTTCCTTCCTTGCTTCCTTCCTCTCTTTCTCTCTGTTCATTCTTTCCTTCTTCCTTTTTCCTTTCTCCTTCTTTATTTCTTTTTCTCTCTTTCTCTTCCACCCTCTCTCAGTTTCTCTCTTTCTTTGTCTTTCTCTCTTTCCTTCTCTTCTTTCCTCTTTCTTTCTTGTGAGATGAGGAGGTAGAAGGTTCACTGGAAGCCACTAGATCTTCAAAAGAAAATCCCTTTGATTTTTTCCATCATAGTTTCAAAGTTCAGTTGAGGGTGTTCATCTGGAGAGCCCACAGATGTCCCTTTAGAGCTACCTTTTGGTTGTGCTTTTGTTTGTGTCCTCCCCTCGACTTGGTTTTTTACCTCTTCTGGATTTCATTGGTGTTATGCCCAGTGTCCTTCTTTGCCCTTTAACAAGCTGAACCCGGGACATCAACCAGGAAAATGAGTATTGATATGTTTTCCCAGGAGCTCATTGGTCTGTCTCTCCAACCGTCCAGCCATGTGTCTTCTTCAGAAAGGAAATGCTACTCAAAGCAACAGAGTGGCATCAAGGATCCCTGGATCCTCGTCTTAGCTTTTCCTCTCACTTGCTCTCTACTTTGTCTATGTGTGCCTCAGTTTACTCACCCAGGTATTATAATATCTACCTCACAGGGGTGTTGTGAGGCTCTGTTACTGAGATCCCTGTCTGGAAGGTGGGGTAGAAATGCCCCTCGTTCATAGATTAGCTCATCAGCGTTGCCTGCACAAGCTCTTTCTTGAGACACCAGTGTTGGCAGAAGTCAACATTGGTATGAGTTTTATTCATTGCTTTCATCTGGTGCCAAAGTCTGGGACATTTACAGAAAGGCAAGGCTGGATATGACAT
Organism: Tetrax tetrax; assembly: GCA_009806455.1. Classification (NCBI taxonomy): domain Eukaryota; kingdom Metazoa; phylum Chordata; class Aves; order Otidiformes; family Otididae; genus Tetrax; species Tetrax tetrax. Next base: position 194,080 of record WHYT01016711.1, read on the forward strand.
GTGGAGGAGACCAGATATGGGAAGCCCTGCTCTTATTCCTGACATAGCTGAAATCACCAACGCAACCGTGGACAAAGGTTTTTTTGCCCTACTGTCCCAAGCCTCCACCAACCACCTGATCAATCTCTTTGCCACCATGAACACTCACTCTTTGGATTGCAAATTCTCAACAGAGAATCACGCAAGTGCATATTTTGGCTGCATATGAGATGCCAGTTCTTTCTGTGACACAGTCCAGGCCGTCCTACAGCACCATGGGAACATCCAGGGAAATGCTTGCTGGTTGCTATTTGAAAGAATGTGCAAAGAAAAGTAATTTTTAAATCATTTCTCTGCTTTGCTAGGAGTTTAGTGTCTTGATGCACAGAGACAAGGTCTCCTTGACCATATATTCAGTCAATGGATTCGGGCTCTAGCAGACAGGATTTACGACATGAAACTGGCACAGGAGGAGAGGAAAACCTGTCATGTTCCTAGCCTACCCCATAGTCAGTGAAGGATGCTGTTTTATCCCAAGCTTCATCTTAACCAGAATGAATGGTTAACAGGATGAAAAACATTCTGTCCAAGTGCAGGAATTTCTACTACTTCCTTTAAAAAAGTCAGTAATCAAAGGACCTCCATTGAGGTGGGCTTTTGAAAGCTGATAGAAGATTGGCTTAGGACACAAAATGGTGTAAAAAAAAAGAAACAAAACAAAATAAAAAAAAAAAACACAACCAAAGCTAGTTATCCTCCCAGAGGTGGAAAGGGAGTCACAAAAGACCCTTCTTGTGCATGAATTTGGTTAACAGCAGGACAAATTATCTCTTTTAACTCACACTGGTACATTGAAATTCTTGCAGCAGCTTCAAGTGGGTCCCCCTCTCTGGCAAGCAGCACTCAGAGAAACTCAAAAATACAGAAGGGGAGAGCTTTAGCTAAGGTGTATCAATCTTTCTGCACAGGGAAGTTGGACAGGAAAGAACTCTTCCATCCCTTAAGAGTTTTTGTGAATTTATTTTTCTAACCCGCATGGAAACCTCAAGGCTAACAGCAAACATGAAACAAAAATATGCAAAACAATACACATGCCAACAAAACCCATTTTGGTACCTTGGAGGGAGGTTGTTTTGATCTTTCCCTGTTTGCATCCTCCTTTTTTTTCTAGAAATTATCCTGCATTTTGAAATGAAAAGTTGTTCTGAAATGAAAAAAAAAAAAAGCATGCAAGTGTCAAAGAAGACATCCAAGAGCCTCAAATCACGTCCTTAATTTCCCCATGGCTGTGGTATTTTTCAACAGGAAATGGCTTGAAGCTAGCATTTTTCAAGAAGTTTTAACTGGGTTTTTTTTGGGTAGACAAAAAAACAATTTTTCCAAACCATACCCTTTATATCCCTTGACCCTCTAGCCCACACGCCCCAAACCTTACACGCCTCTCTTTGCAATGGGATTGGCTTTGATATAGGAGCCCTGTGTCTGCAGCAACGTTCAGAGCATTGCAAAGAGCTTGTGCCAGGAGACCCTCCCTCGCAGGACAGGAAGAACCAGGTACCCAAGAAGAGTTTGTCCCCATCACCCTGCAGAGCACCAAGGAGAAGAGCACAGGGAGCACTGCCTCAAGTCCTGCCTGCCCTTCAGCTGAGCCAGGATGGGGCTGATGGAGGTGATAAAGTCTTCTACTGCCTTAAAAACAGCCAAACAAAAGAAAATCCGCTCTTTGGTTTATGCAGTTTAACTTGCCAGCAGCAATACAACCCACAGGACCAGTACCAGGCATTGAGAAGTTTTACCCAGAGGCTGGCAGGAAGATTCTCTGTAACACTATTTTTAACGTAACTGTGTTTCTTTTCCCCTTTTGAGTGCAACTTGAAAAGTTCCTGGAATATTGAAATTTGGAAGAAGTCACCATTACCCAACAGGGAAGTCCACGCTCTCGCGTCCTGCTCCAAACAGCACCCAGTCCGTTGCCCCAGAACAATAAGCACACGGTAGAGGTTAGAGGGACCATAACGGCCCATGGCTACGCTGACAAAGAAATAAGCACACTGTTGAGACTAAAGCACACGAGCAAGCCTGCTCCATGATCCTGATAAAAACCGCTGCTTGGGAGCGAATTCCTCACCGCCTGTTCTCAAAGGTCCCAAACCCACATCCACACTCCCTCTCCTCCCTTCCCGCTCCGCAATTTCTTGTCCAGACATCACCCTCCCTCTCCCAGGCCAGGCTTACACCAGTATATTCTGCTTAGCGCGGCTCTTGCCTTCACCGCGAACGAGAAAGAAGTCTCTGCAGAAGGTCTCCATGAGCCAAGAGGTGATCTTCTTGGGAGCACAAATACTCCTGGGAGCTGCAGAGGAACCGGTGTCAGCAAACAGGCTGGTCCGCACATCTACATGCTGGTAGACCTTTGCAGGAGAAGCTGACCAGCTGGCTTATCCTGGCAAAAGCTTGTTTTGTTAGACCTGGCCGAAATGCCTAGAGCTTTGCATCAGATCTGGGCTTGTGCACTTGCCTCTTCCCTGTCCCATTTGTACGCTTTGTTTTACGAGCTGTTTTTTTTTTATTTTTGCACTGTCGGGAATTTTTTAAACCATGTTAATTGTAGTCCGCTGCATAATGTTTGTTAGGCCTCTCCACCAAGCTCTTTAAATGAACGTCAGTGGCTGTCTTCCCTTGGACAATAATGAATGTATATATCGTAAGTGCAGACTATACAGAAAAGTGGCTAAGTCAAGGATCAGAGGGTTTTGTAAAGCCTGTTTATTTTTTTAAATAAGTTTGAGCATTTATATTTTACCACCATTTACGTGGTTTTGGGGAACCCAGATTGTGTCAAGATCTCATGCCAAAACAAGCCAAAAGTCGTTTGATTTCAACCTTTTCTTCCATGCACCATATTTTAAATGATACTTTGTCATTTTAAATGTTTTATTGAAACATGTACTGATGAAAAAAAAACAAACAAAATGTCATCTTGACAAAAGATTTATACATGAATCAGAAAGTATTTATTTCAATTTTGTACCTTTCCATTTTAATACATTATAATGTATTGACTCAACTGAGATAATATAAACAGTTCATTTTAATAACACGTTTGCAGTGTGTTGTGTCTTTTTATTCTTTCTTTTCAACTCCAGACTGGACGTAGAGCCTACGAAACCAAAAGCAGATCTGCTTTTTTTACTCACTCAAGTAAGGATTCACTCTCTCCTCCACCAAACCCCCAAATTCAACTCCTATTCCTGATTTTCTTCCTTCATCTCCTTTGTCACCTCCTGCTCCTCCATGCCCCTGCTCAGGATGGTGCATAAGCCCACCATACACACAGAGGGACATGAGCCATGTCCCACACACACGGAGGGACACGTCTCTGTGGCTGCCAGTGAGCTGCGCTTTGGCTTCTCTGCTCCAGTTTGTGCCTCTTGTTGAGTTCCTCTCCCAAACCCCTGAAGAACCCAAAGACGTGTTTAGCCCAGTTAATGAGAACTGACCCTTTGATCCATCCCTTCATAGAGAAAGCCCAAGTATGAAGCAGACTATGCAAGCTGTCCTACTTCAGAGTCAGGTCTACCATGCAATGGGTCACTCTTCCCTACAGGCACCAAGGATGGATGTGCCCCATGTGAGGAGAGAAACTTGCTCACGAGGCCTCCATATTGGTGCTGGAGAGCAAATCTGCTTGTGACTATGAGGTAAATGTTGACTACATCCTTGGCTCTAAGGCACCATCTGGCCAGGTCCATGCTACCAAACTCTCTCAGTCTCTAAAACAGGGTGGTAACATCCAAACCATCTATTGGGAATCATAGAATGGTTAGGGTTGGAAGGGACCTTCAAAGCCCATCCAGTCCAAGCCCCCTGCAAGGAGCAGGGACATCTCCAACCAAATCAGGTTGCTCAGAGCCCCGGCCTACCTGGCCTGGAATGTTTCCAGGGATGGGGCATCCACCGCCTCTCTGGGCAACCTGGGACAGTGTTCTACAACCCTCACTGTAAAAAATTTCTTCCTAATATCTAATCTATCTCCCTTTATTTTGAAACCATTATCATCTTTGTGGTCTCCTCTGGACCCTCTCCAACTGGTCCATGTCCTTCTTATGTTGGGGGCTCCAGAACTGGACTCAAATTGTCTGTTCTAACTCCTGAGCCAAGTCCAAGGACTATTTGGGACATTTCCAGCTGACTTGATCCAAAACTGTACTCAAGAGTGTGTTCATAAACCTGTCCAGGAGTTGTTTAATTTATTGCTATAGACATAACCACTGTGGGACACCATGTCCACTTGCTGGACTGCACAGGACACTAACAACAAGGGAGGGTGGACACTCATTGCTGAGGCCCAGCGGGATGCTGATCTCTGGTGATAACTTCTGAGTATTATTAGGAAAAGCAGATAATATTCTCCATGACAGAAATACATAGATATTCCCCCCAGTAAACTGCTGTTCTCTTCTCTCTGGAGAAGGTTTTTGTAGGAGCATGGGAATTTGAACCTGCAATTTCTCTGCCCTTGTATTCCAAAGCAGAATGAAGGCTCAGTACAGACAAACTCGAGGAAGGTTCCTCCTCAAACTTGCCAGGCCATTAAAAATAAACATGCTTTGTGGTACCAGTTCTGTTGTCAAACACCTGACCCCTGGAAGGTGAAGAGGACTTCTTATACGGTGATGTCCCAAAATCATGACCTTCTCCAGAAGGTATTAGCTTCATCTTAAGAAACTTCCGATGATACAAAAAGAGTAATTTATTCTCTCGTATCTGTGTAGTTTGCAGCAGACAGGACTCCAGAGCTAGCCCTACACAGCTGTGAAGGTCTAGCATTTCATTGCTTACCAAAGAATACACAGTGGGAAGAGCGGTGTCTCATACACAACGGTAGCTCAAACCAAACAGCCTTCTGCTTTCCGGGTGCTCTGGGCAGGACATGAATTTCAGGACACTGCTGAATTTTGTTTGGAGGGCAGGTCTGGGAGATATTGAATGAAGAAGGAAGGGGAAGGGGGTGGGGGCTGTGCAACCCCAATGTTACATCTAAGGGACATCAGAGAAGAGAGTACATGGGTTATTGAGAGGCATCTGGAAGAAAAACAGGTAAACATGAGCACTCACTGTAGATATTTTCCTTTATTCTGACTCAACTTATCCTTTTTTAGCTAGGAAACCACTCTCCTGGGCTTGGGTAATCAGCCCTGAGATGCAAAGAGGATCTCTTCCTACCCCTCCACGCTGTCAGCTCCACAGTTGTGTCAGGAGTGATGAGATTCCCACACTTCTCTGCCTGCAGTGAGAAGTCTGGCTCACAAGCATTGGCCGAACACTTTAGCAGTGTGGTCTTTGAGGTTGGGATGTGGAGAAGAAGGGAAGGAAGAAGGGGAGGACATAGGGATGAGGCAGCAGAGATCCCGAGACAGTGGAAGAAGCTGTGAAGGGACCTATGGAAAGAGATACTGAAAAAAAATAGCCAGGGTGGGAGGGAGCCACTTTGAGGGTGGGAAGGGAGGCAGAAATAAATGCCAAGGGTTTTTAAGCCACATCAGCACCAGAGTAGAGCAGAAATCTTGGAAAGACTCACTTTTACCTATTAGGGTGGGGAAAAAAACAAATGAAGAAATTGCTTCATGTACCTGTTTTTCTTCCTAATACCTGTCACAGGACATTCTTCTGACAAAGTAGGCTCCACGTTCCGTTTCATCAATTTGCCAAGTTCCCTTTTAACACTTTCCTTAATACTTTTCCCTGGCTTGCTACTGACAAACAACCTCTGGAGAGGGCAACTTCAGCCCCATCTACAACCTGACTGCTTTTTGTGCTGCTCCTCATCTGCCTGCAGAGCTGACTCCTGCCACATTATAGAACAAGGTAGGTAGGGGTTGCCTCCACCTAGACCAGGTTTTCCATGTGAATTTTCTGTAGACTTGCCCAGTCTTTGGTTCAATAGGAAGGTTTGGAAGTAGCTTCTTTCACAGGAGCTGAGGCACATATGCCCATGGACCCATGGTCAACATGGCCATACACAAACTGCATGCTTGGACTGACCCATGACATGCTAGCTCCTTAGTAGGATGTGGGGATAGTTTGGCTCAATGCTAGTTGGCCTGGGTTGAAACCATGTCTAGAATCCAAGGCTAGTTGGCCTGGATTGAATCCATGCAAATCAGAGTAGAGTTACAAGCACCAGACGCCAACATCTTCATCTTCACAGAGAAGAGTGCCAGGCCATGAAACCATTGTTTAACTGAAGACCAGTGTGTTTACACAATGCCTGACACGAGGGTGGCTTAGACATCTTACTGTGATAAGATAAACAGTCTAGAAAACCTCCCAGTAAGGAAAAAGTGAAAAAATGGACTTCAGACTGAAAAGGAGCATGAGGTAAGATACCAGGAGAAACTTTCTCCTGGTAGGGTAATTCAACAACGAGTATGTTATCTGCATGAGAGATGAGCATTCACAACTGGAGATGAAGAAAGGGTTAGACATGCTTCACTAGGACTGGCTTAGGTAGCACTGGTCCTGTCCTGACCTCTGGCAGTGCCCACTTTCTAAGTAGCACTGGGAAGGTAGAAACTATTCCAGGGTTTATTAGAGGTACACCTCAGTAGATTAAGCTCTGATTTTCCCAACTCCTTGCATAAAACTTAACAAAACATCTGATTGCATGTGCATTTTACCTGTTTGTAAATCTCTCTCTCTGTCTCCGTAGAACAAGCTGGGACCCCGGTGCTGAGTTAAAACGGAGATTTTATTTTCAAGCCGAGCACTTTCCCAAGTGCTTCAGAGAACGCTAAGTAAACAATGGTATTTCTAACTGGTATTGGTACTGCCAGTTGCGCTAGATGTGGATTTGAACGCATCCCCGGGATAAGCGTGCCATGATACATTCCTCGGCTCATTGATTCTACGACGAGTGAACAAATGAAAGCTCCAGCACAGCTCCTGTTTTACGAGGAGCATGTGGAAACTAAAAAGTTTGCAGCGTTTGAAAGGGAAATGTCCTGAACAATGTGATGTTCTGAGTGTTTCCTGGCTGCTTGAGAAGCTGCAAGAACGTGAGATCACTCAGTCATTTGTTTTATTGTTCCTGTTGTAGACCAGAGATGCTGTTGTTGCCCAGCTTGCCACCCCATCGAGGTACGTAGCAGGGGCAGACGATCTGCAGGACCTCAGCAGCCAATGCGCTGTAAAAACCAACTGTTTTTTTGTCTTTCAGCTCCACAAAAAGCACCACTAATGTGCATTCAGTAACATTTGCAAAGAAGAACGATCATGTTAAATCAAATTGAAGGTCTACCTAGCCCAGCACATGGCCTGAGACAGTGGCCAAAAGCTGATGTGCAGAAAAACTGTGATCCTTCTGTTTTGCACATCTCTTTGTCTGCTATAATCACGTCTTTAAGGACTTCCTCAGCTGGAAGTAGTAGCATTCCATTGTGTTTAATGGCACCTGGAGGACTTGTCCTTCAGCAAGGTATCTGACCCCTCTTCAACCCCTGTATCCTTTCACAGCATCCTGTCACACTGAGTACCGCAATGGATCCATTGTGATATGGGAAGAATGGTGGCAAACAGGAGGCTCCCGTGTCGGCACCGCGGAGAAGCCGGTAGATTGACAGGAATCTTGATTCAGCCAACTCCAGCAAGTTCCCAACGTAGGAATGATGAGGTTGGGTCTAACCTCTCCATGCAGAGATGCACTTGGTTTATTCAGACTCACTTTGCCAAGTGTCCCTGGGTAGCTGAGCTTGGAGGTGCATTCCTACACTTTTAGGAGAAGGTGTCCCTCTTCAGAAAAGGCACCGCCACTTTGCTTTGGTTGATGGGCATAACGCACACTTCTCCTCTTCCCTCTGACCTGTCCAACGCAGACTGCAAATCTTGGGGACAATCCTTGTGACACTGACAAATGGTGGTATGGAGTTGCCTGTCCCTCTTGCTGCGCCAGAGGCGGCTCATGAGCCCTGTGGCTGCCATGGTCCTCAGCTTGCTCACGATATAGTCTACCAGTAGTACACGCAAGGCCTGTAGCAAGCTCAGCAAATCTCAGTACCTCACCATCCCTGTCATACACTGGGGCAAAACAAGACGTCTGCATCCACATGGCTCTTGGGAATAATTCCTGGCCTTTGTTGACTGCTGAACTGTGCTTGAGAGGATCAATGCTGGTTGGTCTAGGCCAAAACCAAGCCAAGGACCCTGCTGACAACTGACCAGTGGGCAGAACAGCTTTCCAGATTCTGAGTCCAGGTTAGCGTAGTAGGATTGGTGCAGTTAGGAAGTCTAAATGATGTAGCAGGACAGACCCTACACATGTCCTCTGCCTTGCTCAGTCTAGAGGGTCGCCTTTGTGCAGACAATCCCGTGGTCCAGGATGGTGGAATATCTTACAGATATGTTGTTCAGCCACACCTGTTGAACTGGGTTTAAATCTAGAGCTGTCCTGGGGAACGTGGGCACTGCTGTAACCTCAGCTTCATAGATGTCTGTTTAGACATCTATCTAGATAGAATCATAGAAGGGTTTGAGTTGGAAAGGACCTTCAAAGGTCATCTAGTCCAACCCCCCTGCAAGGAGCAGGGACATCCCCAACTAGTTCAGGTTGCTCAGAGCCTCATCCAGCCTGGCCTTGCACGTTTCCAGGGATGGGGCATCCACCGCCTCTCTGCGCATCCTGTTCCAGTGTTCCATCACCCTCAGTGTAAAAAACTTTTTCCTAATATCGAATCTAAATCTATCTCCCTCTATTTTGAAACCATTAAACCATTGAAGATGCACCTGGATTTCATGTACTGGGACAGGCTCTGAGCACTTCAGAGGGTGCTATGTTGTTTTCCCTGCATTTTCCATTCCTTGATGCTTGTCCTTGGGCTTCAGGTGGGGATCTCACACTTCCAGTCTGTGGAAAAAGGAAGGATAAGAAGATGGACTGGCAATGAATCCCACTTGTGCCCACCAGCCCACCAGGCAGCTCCTGGCATTCCCCAATCAATGTCAGTGGTGAGATCACAGGACAAAGTTGCAAGTGTAGATGAGAGAAAGGAAACCCAATGTGTAATTAAAGAGCTAATGAGCCCATGTTGGCTATTTTTAGTGCTCTTTTATTTTCCAGTGGTTGCTCAAACAGCCCCAAAATGACAGTACTGGGTCAGCCTTGAAAGTGCAGCTACGCTTTGAAAAGTGAGCAATGTCCTTGTGGGCTTCCCTCTTTATTTCTGTTCAAAAGCCCGAAATCTAATTTGCTGTGTTTACAGAGCTGAACCCTGCTGAGACTGTGAGCAACGTGGGTTCTGAAACCTTCAGAAGTAACCTCGATCCTGCCACGGGAACTTCCCAGACAACCAGGGCTAATGAATAAAATGGGCTATAAACTGGATGCATTTAAACAGTTTAAAAATTGTTGCAGATCTATTTGCTTTTTCTTTCGCTGCCGACTCCTGTGTGCCGCCGCTGGATTTTGACTAGTCCTCAGCATATAATTTCTTATGAATAATACATCAAACACGCTTTACTGGGCCTGGCATTTTCGTTTCCTCACGGAAAGCGATGAACTTTCCTTGCAATCATTTGCAAATTCAACAGTATTTGATATCTGAGGCAGGAATGCTTTTTTATTTCAGCAGTTTCATCACTGATATTTTTGGGGGGTCCTGTTGAACCGAGCCGTATTGCTTATACGCCGCTCACCTACTCCTTGCTTCCTGAGCAGAGGAGAGGTTCTTGTATCTACAGAAGTATAATTTGCTTCTTATCTCACGTGTGTGGTAAATAACACTTGAACCTGGCTGGCAACAAATGTGTTGTCTAAATGAAATTTGCTGCCTAGCTGCTTCTCAGAAAATGAACACAACTACGTCGGGAGGGAATCAATTTTGAAATCCGAATGAGCATCTGCAGGAAATCCCTTTTCTTTTCCTTTCCCATCTCATTTTGAACAAAGTGAGCGAGTCTTTCGTAGGATTAAATGGGACACTTTAATTTGCAGAAGAGCAAACTGCACTTTATGGAAGAGTAAACAGCACAGGATCGGTTCACGGTTAAGCCATCGCATCGGACCTGAGGAAAGATGTGTTCTGAGAGGGCTTCCTAAATTCATTCATAAAGTGCTAATCATGGAGAACTGCATGAACTGGAGAAAGTCGCCTAGCTCCTCTCCCCGTTCTGTGGCCAGGTCAAACAGTCCATCTGTGACAAGTTTGACCATCAAAGAAGACAATCCCACCACCCTTAACCAGTCCCAGGTGTTCTGGTGCCCAGCGTGATCTCCAACATGCCAAGTTATGTTGACTTCTGTTGGTCCCAGTGGCAGTGGACAAGGAAACCAATCGCTCACCTTCATCCCTAGCAGCCTACACTGGAGTTCCTGTATGTTTTTTATTTCTGGACCAAACAAGATGAGTTCCTCCAAGCTCTTCCTCTGACAGTCTCTTCTAATTATCCAATTGTGTCCATTCCTCTCCTCTGTGTCTCATATCTGGTTCATCCCTAATTTCGTTAAGGGCAGTGGCCAGATACGGGGATGGTATTACAGCTTTTAATCTCTGAGAGATGGAGCAATTATCACAGATAATGTGGTCCAGAAAGAAACGGGTCCTTTTGAACCAGCATTTACTATAGGTTCTCATCTGATGTCTCAGTTATGTTTTAGCCTCTTTCCTCCTTTTTTATTTCCCCTCCAGTGTTGGTGCCTTCTACTCATTCCCACTTTCCCCACATGTGATATTTCCCAGGTTTAAGTCTTATCCTACTGTCTTGCTATCTCATCTTTTTCAGACTATTCTGCCACTCCAAAGTGATCGGTTGAGTTTTGATCCTGCCTTTCACACTGCTTGCAGCTCTTCTGTGCACGGTACATCAACAGATGGTCTGTCCCACACCAGGTTGTTTACAGAGTACCAACTAGACACGCTGTGCACCCATGCTACGGGGAAGCTGTCTGGGGCGTAAGTCTGCACATGGGATGGTGCTGAAAGTCTTGTTAAAGTCTATTTTTTTTTTTTCCCCTAGGAATGCTCAACTTGAGGCTCTTTGTGTTGCAGATAACCTGTGGGAAGACCAAGAGCAAATCCCATACGGCACCTTTGTTGATTGCATGATTGGTCATGCAACATTGGCCAGCAGGTTGAGGGAGGGGATTCTGCCCCTCTACTCTGCTCTGGTGAGACCCCCCTGCAGCACTGCGTCCAGCTCTGGAGCCCCCAACAGCAGAAGGCCGTGGAGCTGTTGGAGAGGGTCCAGAGGAGGCCATGAAGACGATGAGAGGGCTGGAGCAGCTCTGCTGTGAGGCCAGGCTGAGAAAGCTGGGGCTGTTCAGCCTGGAGAAGAGAAGGCTCCGGGGAGACCTTCCAGTACCTAACGGGGGTTGATAAGAAAGATGGGGAGAAACTCTTCAGCAGGGCCTGTTGTGATAGGACAAGGGGTAATGGTTTTAAAATAGAAGGAAGCAGATTCAGATTTGCAATAAGGAATAAATTTTTTACACTGAGGATGGTGGAACACTGTCCCAGGTTGCCCAGAGAGGCAGTGGATGCCCCATCCCTGGAAACATTCCAGGCCAGGTTGGCCGGGGCTCTGAGCAACCTGATGTGGTTGGAGATGTCCCTGCTCCTGGCAGGGGGCTTGGACTAGATAACAAACCCAAACCATTCTGTGATTCTTTGATTGGCAGCAAGCTGGGGCTGCTGTGGAGGCTACTGGGTTGTCTGAGTCCATGAGCATTGGAGGACGTGATCTGACACCTCTGTGTCACCCTGAGACCTCATCACATGTCTGAGGCTTCAGACCAGACTTATCCTGCCATAAGGCCAGGGAACCAGTCCGCTCCCCTCTGTGAATGACTCCCAGAGTTCCCCATACCCTCAGCATTAACGTGTGCACCATGCATCTGTGGCTCTTGGGGACATGAAAAATCTCGCTGCCTTAGTCAACAAAGTCAGCTTTCTGGTCAGAGACAAAAATTAGGTTGGTTTGTTGAGAATTGTTCCCAGTGAGTCATGTCACTCTGTTGTCCTTCAGTGTCCAAATATTGAATCAATTATGCAAGAACTTCTGCAGTGTTTTCCCAGGGACTGGAATCAAGGTAACCATGATGAAAGTCCTCTTTCTCCCATGATAATGATTGGCAATTCAAAGACTGCTTCATGAAATTTCTCAAAGTTTCCAGGCTGAGCTATACCCAGGTTACAAACCTCCAAGTAGACACGCCAGCCCGCTCTTCCTACCCTTGAACCTGCACTGTTAAATTGCACCGTATATTCCCTCGGGATTTGGGGGAAGACTGAAACAAGAAACACGCAAATCTGTCCATCTGCTGATAACACTTATTATGGGCTTGTTACCATCTCATCTACTCTAAGAACTGGCCCAAACTGGTCCATTTTCCTCTTATCTCTCCTGCAAGGTATTGATAAAGCCTCTGTTTGCTAACAGGTGCACTCTTTGCCTGCTGATTTTATCTGTAGCTGATGGTTTCTGAGAGGGCATCTGTCCAAACATTCCTGACAGATCTTGTAGTTCTGCTCCGTGCCTTGATTTCCAGCCCCCTTCCCAATCATATCTTCTCTCATGTCAGCCTTGTCCTTAATGGTTTCTAACTCTGCTTCCCCTATCTTTTTTAAATTAACCTGCCCAAGGATGTGCCCAAGCCCTGAGCTTCTGTCCACATCCTTGGGCTCCTCATCTTCACCCCACCCATGGATTACACCCCATCGTGCCCTCGGGCCCGATGGCTCTGACTCTTTCACTTCCTGACCTTTGTACCAGTACATTTGGGACCCTTTGGTGCCTGGCCTCGCCCTGCCACGACCGTCGCTCAGAGCAATGCTTCCAACCCACATTCAGCACAGCCCAGCCAGGAAATCTGATCACCAGAATAGAATAGAACAGAATGGAGTATTTCAGTTGGAAGGGACCTACAATGATCATCTAGTCCAACTGCCTGACCAATTCAGGGCTGACCAAGTTAAAGCACGTTGTTAAGGGCACTGTCCGAATGCATCTTCAACACTGACAGGCTTGGGGCATCGACCACCTCTCCAGGAAGCCTGTTCCAGCATTTGACCGCCCTCTCGGTAAAGAAATGCTTCCTAATGTCCAATCTAAACCTCCTGTGGTGCAGCTGTGGACCATTCCCACACATCCCATCACTGGATCCCAGGGAGAAGAGCTCCACTCCCTCTCCACCTCCCCTCCTCAGCAAGCTGCAGAGGGCGACGAGGTCACCTCTCAGCCTCCTTCTCTCCAACCTGGACAAACCCAAAGCCCTCGGGCGCTCCTCACGGGATGTGCCTTCCAGTTCTTTCCCCAGCTCTGTTGCCCTCCTCTGGACACATTCAAGGACCTTCAAAATACCAATCATAACAAAAACCCTCCCACTCTGTGCCCATCAACATGAGTCTAATCCCTCAGTAACATCCAACTCCTTTATGTTTTAAAACATCTCCACACGAAATGCAAACTGCTAGCACCTTGACTTTCACAGCATGCCCATGCCTCAGCTTTCCTTCCTAAAAACCACTGCTCCTCTCTCATCAGGTCCCCAACTCCTGTGTCTGTGTGGATAACAAACTGGTTACAACAGGCCATCAGTCTCACGTCCCGTAAAGCTGATGGAATAACAACAATAGCAATAATAACAAAAACGCACTGATGGAACAGCAGGAAAATTAGCTGGATTTCTGTCTGCTGCCTCCTTTGCCCACGCTCCCTCCAGCGTTGCCTGCCAAGCACTGCACGCTGCTGCTGAGCTCTTCGCTGGCAGCATTTCTAGGAACATCACCCCTTTGCCTCCAGCCTGTTTCTGCTCCTCGCCTGCCCCAGTAGCTGTTCTTTGAACCCCTCATCTCCCGGCTGCGGGCGCTCGTTCTGACATCTTTTGCTCCACGGGTCAGACGTCGTTAATCTCTCGCTCCCCGCCCGGCGCTTGACGGGCGGCTTCTCTGCTGGGCTAATGCAGCTTTGTACCAGAGCTCACCTCTAATCCGCGTGTTCTCTCGGATCATTGTCCTAAATCAAACCTGTCTTTTCGTTTTAAGGTCTCCAGGCAGTCCTTGTCCCCAGTGCTTCCATCACACCTCTCCCAGGACTCGCTCAATAAGCATTTCTAGCCTGGCCTCAGGCCATTTAGCACACAACAGAGGCTGATTTGCCTCACAAATGACCTGTTGCACAGCCAGGACTCACATCTTATTTCTTTACTTGCTGTTCCTCTCCTTTTTTTTCCCCCCATTTCTCTTTTCTTTTCCTGGCTGCCTCTCCTCCCCCTCCTCACATCTCCCTTGTTGATGGGGCATTTGAATGAAGCGTAGAAAGAGAAAAATTGATGTTTTGAGTGATGTTGTTTCTTCTCCGTTTGAACTCAGGGCAATGCATTCAGACCTAGACAATTCTCGCAGGCATCTCACGTTAGGTGACCTGAACCCCACCTGGGAGTGCCTGCCCCCCTGTCAGCTCCAAGGGGGTTATAACATCTTCACTGATTCCACCCCAGCGTCCTCAGGGAGCAGGAGACTGGTGTACTTCACCCCTATTAGCTGTTCTTGCTCTTGGAAGAAAAAAAAAATAGATATAAACATACACATATATGCATACATGTATTTTTATTTCCTGTGACATCAGCTTTTTCTCAGGTACGTGACTGTGAAATACAATAATTGTCCCTAGATGGAACCTCCCCCTTGTGTGCGTATTGCCTGACCTCGCTGACCCTGCGGATATTCATGCACTTAAATGTTTTTAGGATCAGCATTTAAACTACTAATTTCCAAGAACTGTGTCTACATCTGTGTAGAATAATCTGGACCTTGGCCTCAAGCCTACTGTTAAGCAGATACAGCCAGCAATAATTAAAGCGGGTATGATCTCATTTGTTTTGAGCGGTGATTATTTGGAAGCAGGGGAGTAAGACAGCTTTGGAAGTAGAAGTGTTCCGATGCAGCCAAATATTGAGTTTCAAAAACAAACAAGAAATAAATCTCAACCTCACGGCATCCTTCAACAGAAATTATTTCCAATCTTCCACCTTCAGTGATGTTTTCACAGCACAGCGAAGCTGACTCAAAGGTGTGTAATGCTGCGACCTACTGGAGGGACCAGCTGTTACACTCCGTCCTCAGACAGAAGCCTTACACCTCTCCAGAATCAAAAATGGAAGCAGAATTTGGCTGGTGTGAAATGCCTCAAACAAGCGACCACGCAAACAGTTAACGCATAGATGACACCGACATTTAGCTGATGGAGTAGAGACCTCGGAGGGATAAATCATAGAAATGGCGACGACTGCCAGGAGGAGAACTTTGGTCAGGAGACAGAGGTAGAAGGATGATGGAGAGGAGGACACATCACCTTAAATTTCAGATCCAGACGACAGCAAGGAGAGGCCGCTGCTGAGAACGGCTGGGTGATGACGAAAGGGGAGCAGGGTCCCGCTGGGTGACCAGCGAGCACCAGAAAGCAGCCGAGGTGTCAGACTGAGAACCACCGGCATCACAGGGCTGGTGGTGACGTGAGAGCTCCTCTGGCCTGTCCTCCCTCAGGAAGGGAGCAGGGCTGATGGGATTCAACTAGAGCTTTCCAGAGAATCCGCTGGGGATCGAAACTCCCTCTGGGGTAGAAGAAGGATGCGCACCAGGAATTCAGGTTACAGGCTTGCTTCGTGCGCAGTGAAGGGAGGTGAGGTGGACCCTGCCCTACGCTTCCCAGATCTCTGCTGTTTATAAATTTTGTTAGGACAGGAAAAAAAGATCACAGGAAGAAGGCTATGTCAGGGCTGATTCTGATCTCCAGGGATCTCCTCCTGGAGACAAACCTTAAGGGAAACCTTGAAAGCTGCCACAGAGCTGGTTATTTGCAGGTGTAAATGACGGTTCCACTTCCTAAGGCAGCAGAGTAGAAGAGCCAAAAACCAATTTGATAGATTTCAGGTAGACCTCAGTAAGCTCAGAGAATTACCAGGCGGTCTCTTAGGAGCCTGGTTTGTGAATTAAAGACAATAACCTAACGCCACTGAGCGCATCGGTGCGTAACACCCAGCCGCAAGCCAGAAGGACGCAAGACACAGAGGTAAGAGCAACTTACGCAGAGCACAGACAGGTGTGTACCAGCACAAGAGACAAAACGAGCAAATTCAAGGCCCTGAACGAGATACAACCTGCAGTTGCAAAGCTTTATATAGTGCAGCAGGCATAAGAGCAAAGGCAAGGCTGATCCACTACACAGCAGAGGGAGCAGGGCACGATTCATCCAAAAAGATCTCGCTCCCAGGCAGCGAAGGATTGGAAAGTATTTCTTTGTTTTCACGTCACTCAAGCCTGATGAACATGACCTGAAAGTACAGAGAACTGGCAAAAAAAAACCTAGTGAGAACACACACTGTGAGAATTTAAAGAGGGACAGTCAGGACAGTCAGATTAATAGGAACTCAATGGAAACTGTTCAAATAAATCAACAAGTTGTTTGTAAGTTTCTACATTTGCCAAGAACAAGCTCCATCGTGTCAGTCTCTCTGCTGACTGACAGAAGGGTCTTGCAGAGGAAAAGACATGGTTATCATTTCTGTTTTCTTTTTCTATAAAGTCTTTAGAAACTGTCTTGCGCAGTGTCCTCATAAGCAAATGGCAAATGTCATCTAAATCAAAAAGCACAGAAGCAAAGCAGTTTGAAAAGCCAAACTGAGGGAGCCGTAACCCAGCTGCCATCCAAATGGAAGGATGGACAAAGAAAGAGTTGTAGGCAATCTGTTCTGATCCTGGGAGGACTCAACGCTCCCATTAATGACCTGACTTACACACTTAGGACACTTCCATGTGATTCCCAAGCTGGGAAAGAGTCAGCAGAGACACTGGCAACCTGCAATTCAGAACAATACAACAAAATGGAAACACAGAACCAAGTATTGATTCAGTAAGGGAAAAAAACCCAGGAATAATACAGTGCATGAATATAGAATATCAAACCCTACGTAGCACTTCCCTGACAGGGACAGGGAGATGAGATAACAAAATATTACACTCAGAGGCAAAACATGCCAGAGAGGAGACAGAGCCTACAATTCCAGCTAAAAGTGCTGCGAAGAACTCAGGAGCGTCATGATGTGTGTCCTGTCTTGGGTTCTATACTTCAAATAAAACAAGAAACAACCGAAGAGTGGCTGAAAACCAGAAAGCATGAGTGACCGAGGGCTCTAAAATATAGAATCATAGAATCATAGAATGGTTAGGGTTGGAAGGGACCTTCAAAGGTCATCTAGTCCAACCCCCCTGCAAGAAGCAGGGACCTCCCTGACCAGATCAGGTTGCTCAGAGCCCCATCCAGCCTGGCCTTGAACGTTTCCAGGGATGGGGCATCCACCACCTCTCTGGGCAACCTGT
>WHYT01016712.1:0-10450 GCA_009806455.1 Tetrax tetrax
CACCATCCTCACTGTAAAAAAATTCTTCCTTATATCCAACCTAAATTACTCTCTTTGTTTAAAAGCATTGCCCCTTGTCCTGTCACTACAGGCTCTGCTAAAAAGTTTCTCTCCATCTGTCTGATAAGCTCCCTTTAGGTACCGAAAGGCTGCTATAAGGTCTACTCAGAGCCTCCTCTTCTCCAGTCAGAACAGCCCCAACTCTTTCATCCTGTCTTCATAGTAGAGATGCTCCAGCCCTCTGATCATTTCTGTGGCCCTCCTGTGGACTCACACCAAGTGGTTCATGTCCTTCTTGTACTGAGGACTCCAGAGCTGTATGCAGTACTCCAGGTGGGGTCTCACGAGAGCAGAGTAGAGGGGCAGAATCACCTCCCTTGACCTGCTGGCCACCCTCCTTTTGATGCAGCCCAGGACGTGGTTGGCTTTCTGGGCTGTGAGCATACGTTGTCAGGTCATATCCAGCTTTTCATCCACCACTATCCCCAGGTCCTTCTCCGCAGGGCTACTCTCAATCCATTCATCACCCAGTTTGTATTGATACTGGGCATTACTTCATTAGGTTCACATTGTCCCACTCCTTAAGCCTGTCAAGCTCCCTCTGGATGGCATCCCTTCCTTCATGCATATCAAATGCGTCACTGAATTTCTTGCAAATGTTTAATTATATGCAAATACTTATAAAATGGCTCCTTTTAAACCTACAGAATATCACATCTGGATTTCCTGTTGAAGTTGGTTTTAAAAGGTATGTCCTTTGGAGGCGGCATAGACTTCTGTTGTCTCATTGTGTAAATAATATTTCTGTCTTAAAAACATACTGTCATTTTAATCTTTTTAAACAAAGATGAGGGGAGAACACAATAGAGTACTACTGGATTTAAGGCTAGCATGAATTTTTTATTGTTTTCTTAAAAATTCCAAACTGACTGGAAATGCCTTTCCCCTACCCTATTCCCTCATGCTTTATTAGACCTTGCTGAAACACTTAACACAGCACTCCTTCACTAATCCTGACTTCTCAGACAGCAGCAATGCTCAATATTATTGTTCTGCCTAGGTCAAACCTATGTTAAAAAAAAAAAAAAAAATCTTTCATCACAATCTATTTAAAGCCTTCCCAACACTTTTCTTCCTTATATTAAAGTGAACATCCCACATAACAGCAGGAGGTGTCAGCTCTGTATGTCAATCCATACATAGTTTGAAGATAGATTACACAGATGATAAAAATTAGTTTTTCAAGGTTTTCTTGGGAAGGGCCTAGTTCCTCAGGTCTTCTTTTATATATCCCCTCCTATCCTTGATATAAGTAATAAGCCACAGATTTAGAGTCAGACATCTAAAATCCAGTTAATAAGGCAGATAAACTTGTCCTCACTCAGATATTTACAATTTGCACTCTATTGTTTTTTTCACATCAGTTTTCAGACTGACATTCCTGTGTCTGTTACGAAGATTTGCTGGGGCAATTCCTGCGGTTCCTCCAGCTGCAGCTCAACCACTCCATGATGCTTTCCATTCAATTGCAGGAAGACTTCGCGAACTGTCTGTGCACTTGGAGGGAAGTAGAGATAGGTACTAGAAAACTAGCAGCACAAGCAGATTTAATCTGTGTCCTCCCCCTGAGGTGAATAGGGGATGTATAGCGGCTGACATGAAAGCAGAACGGGGGCCTACTTTATGCATATGTCTATGTCATTAGCCTGGGAGAGTTGAGGGTCACCACCCAAAAAAGATCAATAAGTAAGTCCTCAGCTGCAGCATGGACATATGGAAATATGAAATTGTAACAGAGCTAAAAACTGACCCAGTCTGGGCTTCCTGTCTCAGCACATTTGCATTTAAAAGATAAAGTTAAACCTGCAAAATATTAAAAATACAACCACGTACCAAAACTTTAACATGATGCTTTAAACCACAGCCAAATTTTGGCATAGTAAAATATCTGTGAATTATTTCATGCACTAAAACAAAATGCTCTGAATATTTGGAAAATGTGGTCAACACATCTTACATGCTCAAAGTTAAAATGATAATGTCCATCTAGAGAGGATTTAGAGGGTATTTTGTGGAGCAGTCCTTCTTAGTATAAGCATAGTCCACTTCCTAGTATCATTTGCAATTTCCCCAAAAAGAATTTCCTGCTAGTGCAAGGACACTAGCAATTTATCTCCCTCATTCTGAGTCATTCTACAGGCTTTTATGATTTTTGATATTTTATACTATCTTCCTTAAATATTTTATGAGATACTATGACTCATTTCATTACTTGTATAATCAAGATTTGGAGAGTAGATGTTCCTGGTACCCTTCAATGAGCTACTGGAACATCATCGCTGGAACTATATTCGAGCAACTGTATTCAAGATCGGAATGGGTCCCTTGTTCTTATCTAAATATCACTACTAAATTTTGCATTAGTTTCTGCTTCAGGACAATCACTGAATGATGTCTGAGCAGAATCTGCTGTTGATGCCTCATGCAACATTTAAAGCCTTTTTTTTTTTTTACTTCTTAGAAACGTATGTGCATGTCTGTCTGGACAGAAGTGTGGTAAGGGAGGAAGAATTTAAAAAATAAACATCGTAGTTATCTTGTTACAAAAGCCTATGAAGAAACAAGGTACCTGCAGTGTTTACCCTAAGGTAGCTAGCAAGATCCTCACTATAGCCTAAGCTATCCACCATATCATGACTTTTTCTTTCCCAGAACAGCTAAAATATAACCGTAATCCTGGGATTATAAAAAAGACCAATTTTGTTATTACTGGGGTCAGGAGATCTGATCAGATTAAGTGCTTCTTACTACTGGAGACTTGTTCTTCAACAATGAAACACAAAAATTTTTAATAAAATTAAAATATTTTGTATTTTACATTTCATAAGTCTCTTTTGTATCATCTGGTCTGACACAAAATTTCACAATGAGATAATGTTTTTTAAAATTTAGGGGAATTCTTCACTTCTTCTTTCACCAGATGTTTTAATTCCAAGGAGTGGTTCAGCCTCACCCACAGATCACAGGAATAGATAGTGTTTTGGGTTTTTTTGATAGAACAGCTCCCTGTTGAGAAGTTCAGTTTCATAAAAATATACACATTGTACAGGAGTCTGTCAACTTGAATGAAATGTTTTAAGGAATAAGCCCAAAATAATTATTTCAATTAATTTGCCATTAAATGCAAATATTTTTTGTTTACATATACTATGTAGAAGAGCATACTTAGTGCTTTAATATAGTCAAGTAAAACAAAACAATAAGTCAGTCCAGATACATCCCAGAGCACAATAACAGAGTCTTATTTGGGGGTTCATCCGAAAATTAAACCATTTTAGTGGGTCGATTGGTTTGGAAGGTTAGGTTTTGGGGTTTTTTTTTTTAGGGAGCTGGGGAGAGAATAAAGATTGGATATAGCTGGGGAAGAGAGTCCCATTTTGAGAGAAGCATATTCCATGAAGATATAATATACATTTCAACCGTACAGGAAGGAGCTCTCTCCTATGCATTCTTAAAACATCAATATCACCAGTTCTTACTGCTTTTTGTAAGTAAAACTGTAAGTAAGTAAACTTCAAAACATCTTTCAAACTCATTATTACAATCTCCATTTCCAGGGTAAGACCAAGGCATGACAAAATTTTCCAAAGGCTCTCCAGTATGTCATTGTCCAACCTCCCTTCCTGATTAACAATTCGTTTCAGCTAGCTGGTGTGCAGTGGCTAGCAAAGGATTTGCTGTTCTTGCAACTTTCTTAGCAGCTGTACACCAGAAAGTCGTAGCTGCCCTGGACCACACATTGGCTAATGCCACTGACACAAAAAGCATCCTCTCCTCCAGCTCTCTATGGAAACAAGCCTAGCCAACAACACATATCATGAACAAAAACCAAAGGTATGATGTTATGTCATCATTTTTATCCATATGCAATCTTTAATATCATCGGTGCCTCCTCATACAGTACCCATCTGTCAGCCTAGGGCACAAGTGGCAACAGCCATAGGAATTTGTTCAGTTATTCCCATTCTCCTAATGTGTCTCTCTCAAGCTTCTCCTGTCTGCAAAACAAAGTAGTGTGGCATAGAGAGTCTTCTACTTCATATAAGCAAGACTTTCAGCAAGAACCTTCCCATATTTCCTTTTTAAAAAAATGGAGTCTTTCAACAACAACAACAAAATAGAAACCAAACCCCAAATGTTACAGTTTACTCATTTGCCATTTTGCATCCTGTTTCTGAAACAAGAGTTGACAAGCCAACATATGTGACCAATAACTGCTGTTCAGAGTTAAGCTCTGCAAACAGTGATTGACATGGAGCCAGGCATGCCATTAGCCAAGGGAGTTATCAACTATAGACTAGCCAAAATAAACT
Organism: Tetrax tetrax; assembly: GCA_009806455.1. Lineage (NCBI taxonomy): Eukaryota > Metazoa > Chordata > Aves > Otidiformes > Otididae > Tetrax > Tetrax tetrax. The sequence goes on from WHYT01016712.1 coordinate 4,374, forward strand.
CTGAGAAATTTCCTCTGGGTGTTAATCACTCTGAGTATCATTCTTTCCCACACACTAGGCAAAGAGTCTTGACCTTCTGGTTTAGAGCAAAACCACTCCTATTAATTAAATAATTTGTCCATTATCACCTGAAGGCATACGTAACCTTTTCACCCTGCACAAGAAAGAGAACAGAGTAAGTAAACAAATGTCTACTGTAAATATTACTAAATCCCCAAACTTGCTGGATTTGCTACAGTGCATATGCGATCCTAATACCACTTAGCGTATATCTGCACAGCAAAACACATTAACACGTTTTTTTTTAAATCTCTAAAGGATAAGTCTTTGCACAGCACTTTCAAATTAAACAGTCCAAAGTTGGGAAAATTAATTAAGTCAGTCACCTTTCAACTCTGACGGCTGCACTTATGCCTGGCCTGAAGTCCAGCATCATACAATACCTGTCCATATCATATAAGCTTTTAACTTGTGACACATCTTTAATAGCACTTTCTACTGAGATGACATATCACAACATCAAATGTCTCTATCATAAAAACCAGCTTTTCCCTTGTAACTGCAGTTATAAAATGGTGTGGGACAATCTATTTAAACACACTATGTAATAACCTCAAGACTGAAAAAGCCAAAAGCCTTGCAGTTTGATCAGAAAACTAAGCCTTGTATTTCAGCTGCTTTTAGAGATGTTAAAAACCCAACACCCCAGAATATTGCAGAATATTGCTCATTAGAAAGAAGAGCTTACTAGGAAAATAGTTTTCCAGAGGATTTATAAAACAAAACTCCATTGATCATTCCGCTACCCCCTTACACTGCAACACAAAGGCGCCTGAGGAGGACAGGTACCATCAGGATCCATTCTTTGAAGAAGAGATAGGTCAGACAGTTTAATGGAGAAAGAATGGGAAATTACAATGGCTGTTGTAAGTGTTTAAGCCATTTTGTATGCCTTCAGAGGTCATCTTTATCCTACTTACCTTTCTGCCTGCTGCCTTCCTTCTCTTTGCCTCCAAGCTCTTGATGTTTATGAATTACTCCTCTTCCTCGCAACTGTGCTTACCAAGCTAACTTCTGATTCTGTAGCACAGAAAAGTCCTATTTTCATCCTCAAGCTTTCAAACAAGCTTCATTCACAATTTCTGTATAAAGACTCCTTTCTCTGCATTCCTAATGCAATTTTAAGAGTCTGGTAATCCTTTCCTTCTCTGTAGGCTCCTCCTGGTCTCCTCTCCCACATAGTTGTTTTCCCTCTGGGCCTCTCTCTGTCCCTCTCTTCTGTACTTTATTTTCTGAGTAACCTAGTCTAGTCTTAGGAATGCACCCTGGTATTTTAAAATGTACTGCTGTCAAGAAAAATAGAGAGCTGCTTCCCCTGTTGTTATGCAGGAATAGCACACAGCCAGAGCTGTCCCTTTCTTTCTCTTTCTCTTCCCCTTCTTTTACCTCTTCTCAAGTACCTCAAAAAGGCAAACACATTTACTCATCACCTGGCATAGCACCAACCAATGGAACAAATATTGGCCAAAAGATGTTTGGAAAGGCTCAGAAATATTTTCAAGCTTAGGATTTTCAAAGAAAATTTCCAATTCCAGTTCAATGACAGAAGAAAGAGAAGATGTTAAAAAACGCTACCAGCATTCTTCTTTGTCATACTCAAATTTCCAGCTGCACACTGACCAGGACAGGAGTCCCAGGTTGGCAAAGCCTAGCTCCCTGATGAGGTTAAAAGCACATTTGAAAAGAAGGATTGAGATGGCATTTCCCCTCTTTCTTTAAAATCCCTCTCTTCCCTCTGGGCTCACCCTACAGTTCTGTGAGCTCTAATGTTGTCCAGATGGCTGGGGAAAGAGCAGGAGGTTAAAGACAGAAACAAAAAAACTGGGGTCAGGGAAGTGAGGCGGCATTAAGAGAAATCCTAATTAACAGGGATAGGGTTGGGGGCAGCGAGGCTAAATCCAAAGAGGTAAAAAAAAAAAATCACTGGACTAGGATAATGTACTGGAATTAGTCTGAAAACTCAAGGAAACCTTAGGAAAAAAAATCAGTACCATTGGTTTTTAGTCTCTCTTGGGGCATACCTACCTCATCAACTCAAGACAAATGAGAAAATAAAGTGCATTTCTCCACAAACCTGTTTTCTCCAGTAACAGTTTCCAGATTTTCTAGACCACAACAACACAATCTGTCTTCCTAAAGCTAACTCCACTACAATATTTAGAGGTATAAATTCACAGAAACAGACAACAGAAAAAGTCATGGAAATAGACAAATTAGACAAGATCCATGATCTAATACCCCAGGATTTCTGGTCCAGAAAGACAGATGATGCTTGAGAAACAACTAAAGCCTTTTGTGGGCAATCATGCAATAAGATCAAGCTAAAGAGGAAAAGGTTTGGGTGGGGTTTTTTGGTGGTTTTTTTTTTTTTTTTGTTATGTTGACCAGCAAGCCTCTCTTGGAGGCTGTAAAGAAACTTTCTCAACATAGCCATAAGAGCTTTAACAAAGATAGATGTAATGTCCTGCACCTGGAAATAAGTAACAAGCAACATCACGAGCTGGGTACTGATGAACTGAGGAGCAGCTCTACTGAAAGGGACCTGGAGGTGGAGGCAGGCAGCAACCTGAATGGGATACAGTGGTGGGCCCTGACAGAGAAGGTGGCAGAGAAGAGCCCAGTCTCCTGGGCTGCATTAGCAAGAGTACAGTCTAATAAATCAAGGAGTATGGCTATTTCAGTCTACTCAGCACTTATTAGGCCACACCTGGAATACTGTAACCGGTTTTGGTCCCCCCCACTTGGAGACATTGGGAAGGGTTCAGCAGAGGGCTACCAAGATGATTAGGAGGTTGGAGAACTTGACGTATAAAGAAAGTTTGGAGGAAACAGGTTTGGTTGGCCTGGAGAAGAGAAAGCTCAAAGGGGATCTAATCACACTTCTTGAATATCTGAAAAGCCAGTTATAGAAGAGATGGAGCTACTCTCTTCACAAGGATGCTCGCTGACAAGACAAGAGACAGTGGGCACGAGCTGCTTTGTGGGAAATTCTGTCTGGGTATAAGGAAAAAAATTCTTCCTCATGTGGAGACTGGAAGAGAATGCCCAGGGAAGTGGTGGACTCTTGCACGCTGGAAATGCTCAAGAGTGTTTAAGTCGCTGTGGTGCCCTGTGTTGAAGAGAAGTTTGGAACAGATGATCTCCAGAGTCCAATCTGAACTTTCTGTGAATCCCTATCTGTGCACAGTCTTGCTAGCTATACGATTAGTGCTGTCAGTCCACAATCATCTTCTCCCTCAACAATCCATCTTCACATTGATTTTCACAGGTTAAATATACTAGGTATTTTCTTTTGAAAATTGGTATTGGCTGTTCCCACCTTTGATACACAAGATACAGCAGTACTGTATTTTGTTGCATCCTTCATAGTAAACTTGAAGGGGCAGCAGACAGGTTTTTTTTTTTGCTTATAGTCCATCATAGTCCTGCATGATCAATGTACAAACATATGCACGCTCCCAAGACATTGACTACCGCAGCTTTTACTACTCTGGGGATATATGATATTTATTTCCAGTCATTGCTAATCTTCCATAAGCAGTTTACACTTTAGTTCTCTTTAAAGGGAGGAGGAACATGGGAGGCAATAGCAGGCTTCTCCCGTGACAGTATCTTTTACAGTCAAGACATTCAAGGAGAGTTATATTATGGGAGGATTTTTTAACCTTCAGTAACAAGGCTTAATTAGGGATCAAGAGCAAATGTTATAGCCCAGAAGAGGCACCTCTGAACGCTCATTCTTATCAGGCTTTTGTTCCAGTTAAGCTGGTTAACAAGTGATGTAAGAGCATTTGCATCTGAAGCACACTGAAAGACTTCAGAGAGCTATTATAATTTTAAATTTTACTGGAGCTGAAAAATCTGAGTAAGCAGTACCTTTTGAAGATTAGATGTGTTTGTGAAGAAATGGTGAGGAACCTGTACAGCTCTTAACTCACTGAAATATTTCAACAGTGCGAGGAACAAGCTCATGATGAAACCCAAGAACAAATTCCTTATTATTCAAGAAAATATAAATGAAATTTAAAATTGTAAAAAAAAAAAAAAAAAAAAAAAAAAAAAAAGGAAAAAAAAACCAAAACAAAACAAAAAACACAACAACTCCAAAAACAGGGAAGGCAAGTTTTATAACATCCGGCACAGCACAGTTTAGCTTTTTTGCTCAGAAGTCAAGCACAGTCCATCTCCCCTTTTTTTAAAATAAAATTTTCACGAAACAATGAGATAGGAGTACTTACAAATAAAAATTCTGAAAACAAAACCATCAAGAGGTTAAAAGCATGGAAACTACCTATTTACCTGTTTCAAATCAATGACCCATTCAAACCTCCTTTCATACTTTAGAAAACAGTAAATCAAGTTCTTTACTATCTCCAAACCTAAGAGTTCCAGCTTAGACGGATTGAACAGAACACAGATACACGATATTCAGTTGTCTGAGTCAGTTACCAGTGTCCTCTTGAAAGAAAGGTATAAAAAGATCTGATACCAGATGTAGGTACCTAGTAATGCCTTGCAAAGTTGTTAAAAATCTTTATTATTTAGACCAATTACATAAGACGGGATCATTTGGACACCACTGCCTCCAGCCAACAGCGGAGGGTCCCCTACACTGTACCCACTGCAAAAACCACAAACGCTTTCAGCCATTCTGCGTTCCACGACAACAGATTAGCAGAGATAAAACCCAAAAGGCTAAGCAAGATCATCACATAACACAAAACATGTGAAACATAACATCTGACTTTTTAAGGTAAAGCTTTACACCATCCATATTTCAGTTCTTCTGTAATAATGGCAATCTACATCAGACGAATGATAGAAACAAGATAATCAGAATGCTTCTGTCAAGGCTATTGCATGAGAAAACAAAAATGTGTTAGTTGTGGATAAATTAAATTAAAATCAGCAAAAATATTTATTGAGGTCTTTCTAAAATCTAGAATCTAGAAAAACTGTTTTATTTACCCCTAAATGGAGCTTTGAATTCCAGTCCTTGCTTAATGTAAGACACATATTCACTATAGAAAATCAGAATCTAGACCAGGCTGGTTGTATTCATACAACATGAAACACCATGAGGAAGCAATCTATACTTACTTCCTTTTGCCTAAATAGCAACGTCAGCAGAGAACAAGGAAAAAGTATACTCTTGGATGTATTATAACCCTACTAGTAAAATCCTAACCTACATTATTTTAGGAAAAAGACCACTTGCTCAGATATCCACAGATACATGCTTACTGGCAAAAAAAAAAAAAGACAAGCCTATACTGTTTTCAAACCATCAGCCTCATTTAAACCTCATTGTGCACACTCACAGTACTGCAGTGATCTACTAGTAAGTCTGGCTTACTTTCCAGGGCAAACTAATTAAAATTAAATACATTTGATTTCTAGTAACAAAGTTGCTATTGGTGCCCAGATTATATAGTTTGTCTTTGTAAGTGGGGGGGGGGAAATAATCGACTTTCCACCTTCCAAGTGGAACATGTCTTCAGGTATGCCAATGGCATTATTTAATAGCACTCAGTCACCTCTGCTATGGACGCTCAGTAACATTCGGCCAGACTAACCCGTCTACCCACACGTAACTGATTCTCTACTCTCTCTTCCAGCACTCCCTATCACCTCTCTATCAGGTACTTTTCGTTCATTCACTCAGGCCTAAATATAATTCTGTAAGCCCATTACTAAACACATTCAGAGGCAACGAAGATGTAAAAATAAAGAATTGTTTTCAATTGCATTCACTCACTATTCCATTCCTATTTTTAGATTCCATTTTGACTTGGAAATGAAGTGATGAGTAACAGCAATTCTTATTCCACAAATTTACCACTGCTTAGCAGCAAAAGTACATCCTGCACTTAAATGAGAAAAATACAACTTCCTCCCTCCCCCCCCGAAAAAACTCTACTAAATCTTAAATAAAACAGAATAATGAAGTCTTTTATTCCCTTCACCTCTCTTCTCTTCTCCCTTTTCAACCTTTTCAATCATTCTAAAGAGGATCT
>WHYT01016712.1:11416-21922 GCA_009806455.1 Tetrax tetrax
AAAAAAAAAAAAAAAAAAAAAAAAAAAAAAAAAAGCCTAAACCCAAACCCGAAGTCTTTAGACTCTGCCCAGGAAAACCTCTTTATACAACTGAGAATTTGCTAACATATGTGACTCATGATTTGACTCACAAGCTTCTGGAGTTCACTGGGGTTACTGTCAAGGTCAGATTACCTATGAAACATCAAATTACTATCTCCTCCCACTGCTTCAGCGAGGCCCTTGGTAGTGCATATGTAATATATTTATGTGGGAAGTTTTACAGAAAAAAAAACCACAAAACCTCACGTTCTTCTAATTTCAAATGAGAAAAACAGGCAAAGAATTCAGAAGAAAATCAAAAGAACCTTTTTACCAGAGAATTTTTAATTAAGTAATTCAAGGACGTGGGCAGATATCACAAAGCACTAGTCACAGCAGTAGAATAAGAGACAGTTTCAGAGACTCTTCCCTACACATTAGGGCTTTTTCTCACCAGGTGCATTGCTTAAAATTATTTATGTGTGCAGCAGCTAAGGAAGGGTTTGAAACACTACACTTATAAATAGGCCCCTTGGGAGTACTGCCCTGGGAGGACTGGTCTGGTCAGGTCTCACCTTTCTATCTGTGCCAAGCAGCCCTTTTTTAACCTTTAAACTGTTTTCAGATGGTACTTTTATGAGCCACTGAACCTCATTCCTTTTAATTACAGACATATATAGTGTAGGTTTACCAGTTTCCAAAAGAATTTTTACTTTATTTAGTTCACATTTCCAGATGTGTCCCCTCTTCAGGCTTCTCATTTTGTTAAATGGCACTGGCAATAAAAGACAATGACTGTAAAGATAATGTACTTCTTCAGGTTCCAGGCAAACCAGTGTTATAATCCCATCCTTTTATTCTCATTTATAATCTACCCTTATAAAAAATACTATAATAAAAAAAAACCAGACTGCTCCATGAAAACTGTATTTTCATAGCTGGTGTTAAGCTTTTCCATGAAGATACTCAGAAATGAAGTAACTTAGAAAACCTGATTCAGGTAAGACTTGTGGAATGTGAAGCCCAGCACAGAAATAAAATATTAACCACTAGGCTTTAATTGTTGCGTCTTTTACTTCCACAGTTTATTATTAGTCTGCATTTGTCACTTCAATGCTGAAATTCTCAGATATTGCCAAGTGCATCCTATTCCATGAGTCTACATGTTTTTATAGGGAGACCCAACCATTCTAACCCCTGCCTGCAACACGCTCTCCAACATCATTATTTTGCACCAACAACAGCAAAAAAAAAAAAAAAGTACAGAAGTAGTTGCTACTGCACGTTACCCCAGCAGTGAAGGTTAATGAATGCTTTCTAAGCTATTTCATGTAGATTTTGATCCCTCAGGCCACACTTTGTCACATATGCTCATAGTCTCTCTCCTTCTTGTTCCAACATCTTCATTAGCTTGTATTTTGCTGTAATACACTGTGAAAGTGCAATGATATGCAAAGGTCCCAACGCCCATGTCATAAAGGCCTTTTGCACACCTCTTGGGCACCAAGAAGGCCCTTTATGTCAACGGGAATGGGGAGTGATGTCCTGATAATCCTGTCCACTCCAGCCACCCGTGCTTTCAGTGCTCTCAGTTTCCTATCTATCACCTGCAATTAAGAGTGAAGAACTTGGTACTACATGGCACCGCAGACCAAAATTAGACATGGAGATGCCTCAGCACTTACAGAGGAATTACAGGCTGAATTGTGCAACCATGTTGCCTGATTACCAAATCACTTGGTAACCATCAATTTCACTACCCTCCTTCTATATGCCTACTCAGGAGTAGAAGCATATACACACGATGTATTGCACTTCACATGGAAGTGAGAGAGAAAGAAGAATTATACTGAATATTTGAAATGAATATTTCCATGATTCAAACACAATGTCCGTATGTCTTTTACCAAAGGAACTCTGAATTCACTGGGATCTTCAGATAACTGATAACCACCTGCCTTTCTAAGTAGTTTATAGACTGAGAAAATAAAGTCCACCATAAAAAAAAAAAAAAAAAAAAAAAAGAAAAACGGGAAAAAAAGCTTTGTTTTGTTCTCACACTGTCACCTGATCTGTTTCTGTTCAACATTTGTCACCAGAGTGCAAATTTACTCACAGACATACTTCTTGATTAACTACAATAACACAATATTTTGAAGGAGGATTCCATCCTACCTCCTCAATCCCACTGACTTCAGCAGAAGCAAAAATCAGGCTTCAGAGCCACCCATTTTGGATCAAGCAAGGCGAAGAAGCAAAAGGTGCAACCTTGCAATACCCTACCTTGGTTACACACCAGTAAGGGTTATAGCTGTGGGTGGACAGGTAAAGCTAAGGGAGAGGCAGAGCTTTCCTTTGCTAGCACTTATCAAAATATTTTAACAGCAACAGATTATTTTTCCATTACAGCAAGAAACAGTAGCATTTAATCCTGTAGTTGTCCCCTGATGTACCACAATTTGAGTCCTGGCAAACGCGAATTCTTGCCTTACAAGTTCAGATGGTAGGAGAGAAAAATAACAGCGTAAACATAAATATGAAGGAAAGTCCTTGAGATTTTGTTGAAGACTAAAAAAACAACCTCAGTTTTTCCAAGAGAAATACTGATGACTTCATATGAGATCTTATATTTCACAAGGAATGTATATGGCATGATTCCTTTACTCCACTCTATTTTACATAAGCATCCAGGTAAAACTAAAAATGTTATTTTCTAGTGATGAAAAACCTGTACGGGAAAGGTGTCCATAGCTACATGAGTTAGCACAGTCATTCTTTATTCATGAACTTTAATGAGCTTTAGATGCAAAAAGGACAAGATGCTTTCCGGAACTGGTAGCTGTAATTTTGCTGTGAGTAAATTCACTCCTTTTTGTTGCACAAAGGACATATATAAAAGTTTCAAGAGATTTGTTTTATATCAGTTTTTCCCAGATCTCTAGAACTAGCCCGAAGGATCCTTTTAGAGAGTAAGTAAATACATATAAAATATTGGGACAACACTGCAATGCAAAAAGGATGTTAAATTGCTCATCCAAGGAGATGACATAACGAATACTGACATAATTTCCAAGCAGCAAAGCAAAACTAGGTCAAATCACATTGACCTATCTAACATAATAAGCTTTTTTTTTTTAAGATTTTTACAATGTAGACTGTGTCTGCAGGCATTAATGTCCCCTGTTATCTATGTATAGTGTTGTCACTCTGCTTTAATGTCTTATCACCATCTTGTGTTAATTAGACCAAAACAATATAGTGCACTTTTGAACTGCTTAATTCCCAGTTTGAAATCTCTGCTTAAACTATATTTCTGAGGTTATCCAGTTAGAAATGAAGTCATTAACTCTTTATGGTCACTTGTTTCAAGAGGTGCTACTAGGGCTGGTGGAACAGCATAACTTTGCATACAGGTCAAAACCAAAGCTCTGTAAGTTGTGTATTATTTGTCAAAAACGAGGTCTGCATAGCTAACATCTGTCAGTGAGCAGAGTCCACACTAATTTTAATAGCACCCTAGACAAGGCAAAACCCAGGCATATACACTCTCCTGAGCATCACATGGACAAATCCCCTCCGTGCTTGGCCATCACATGTCCCTGCCAAAGTGCTTTGTCCACACGCAGTGCTCTGAAACGGGCAGTCCTTTCCTTGCTCAGGGCATCCCTTTCCTTCCCATACTCTTGTTTGTTCCTCTGCACGTCAGATTTACAGCACGCATATTACTCAGTGAGACGATAAACAGAGTTGTGTAGGTTTCCCCCTACAGCCTCTCGCGACCCCCACAAGAGCAGAAACATGAGAAGTGAGAATGATATCTGTCTGCATCCCTGCCTCCAGAGCTGAGGTGGGACCAGAGACCATGCTGAGAGCTTGAGGCTCCAGTGACCCAGGTTGCTGGGGCTTGTTGGGAAGGAGGCAGGAGACAGAGGCAGACCTTGGTGATCCAAAAAGCAGAAATTATCAACAGAGTCTACATATCCCTGTAAAATACACAGATTTTGCAATACGGGCATAATCTTAGGGGAAAAACCTAGTATGTCCCAATGATAAAATACTCTCCAGTACTTTTGGACTTTGCTTGATGATGGAGTATACATTAAAAATGGGATTCCGGCTGTTCGTATGATGGAGTGTCTGGATTTGGCAACTCCAATTCTAAATACATATATGTGTAAATGTGTAGTGTTTCCCTTTTCTTGTTTTCTTCTTTTTTATGTCTCAAATAACATCTCAGTAAGAAAAAAAAGACCCACAAAACAAATCAAACAAAAAAAAAAAAACCCAAACCAACAAAGTGCACCACAAAAAAATCATATTTATCATATCCAAATATGGATCATATTTCCATATGGGACAACCAGTGAAAAGAAGAAGAGAATTTTTTTCAGACCATTTTGCCAAAAAATCCTGATTTCTCAGTATTTTTCTGGAAGAAAGCACCAGCCTTAGCTAATGCTCATAATAAATTTTCTGATAAGAAAACAGAGACGAAGATCCCAGAGATGGTCAGGGGGGTCTCATCTGAGCAAGCTTTCTCTTCACCTGACTTGAAACTGTGCACTGTCAGACAAATGAGTCTGACCTACCACTCTGGTGGAGTGGGGGAGGGGGGTCTCTCTCAGCTCCTGGTGCAGCTGTTCAGTAATTAAATACCTGCAGGCTCAAAAAGCCAAGTTAAGACCATTAGTCATGGGCACCTGCTCGGGATGCAGGGGTGCCGAAGGGAGGTGGTGGGGGATGCCACGGGCCTGCAGGTGCACAGGCAGCACAAGGTGGCTGGGGTGCGGTGTGATGAGGAGCTGTTGGTACCACCAGAAACATGAGAAATATGTTGGCCTCCCTGCCCCAAAATGTGGAGCAACTGTCATAGCACATCACCAGCTTCTTTCTGGGACCATGAAATATCCCTCCATAAATATTTTCATTGCAATCTATCACACCACCATGAAAAATCCTATCAGCCCTGTGGATCTCCTCATTTACCGTCCCACTAAGCCAGGAGTAAAAATCTGGACTTTCTTTAATTTGTTTTACTGTCTTAAAATTGCTCTTGCACCCAGCTATCCCAACATGAATGCAACCAGAAAAGTTTTATCATACTTCACAGCCAAACAAACATAGCCTATTCGCCAGCTTTTTTGTCTTCCCACATCCCCTTGGGAAGATATAAATAATAATGATAAACAACCATGACACGACAGCAAATAGGAAAGAATTTTAAAGAATTACAAGCTACTTTTATTGTTTAGAAAAGAGATCAAAATCAGCTTCCTACCCTTTAGTGCCTTTTCCAGCTTTCAGACAGGGTGGATTCTGCACCACAAGCCAAGGATCTCAGGGATATACAGTAATTCCTCACAGTTTGCTAAAGCATTACAAGCTCTAAGCTGCACAACTGTAATAAAAGACTTCGAACCCAAGAACAGGCTAAAGAATGGAGTACCCTAAGAAGTTTGAAATTCAGTTCGAACAAACTCCACTGCACATTCAAAAGGCTATTCACATGGTTGGATGCGAACACAAGTCTGCTCCTTTCTCTCGGCTCAGTCTTCACCCTCAGCCAAATCAAATTGTTTCTCCAAATCAAATTCTTTTTTCAAATGCTGCAGCACTTACTGAGCTCCAGCACATCTCCTGAGCATTCACCACCACGAGCTCCCCGTTCCCAGTAGCTTTCCTCGACCCCAGGCTGCAGCAGACCCCTTACCTCTGGTGCTACTCTGCGCAGGGACTCTGAGGTCTGACAACTTTTTGCAGAGCTCAGAAGCTGCCCTGAAGCCCTCCGTACCCGCTGCCTGCCTCCTCGTCCCTCCCCAACGGGGAAGCCTCGGGACCGGGCAGCTGTGGGAAGCCGGCAGCCAGTGCAGAGTGGTGAGCAGGCGGGAGGGAGAGAGCCGGAGACAGGGCTCCTATCAAAGATCGGAGGCCTGATGGGGATCAGAGAGAGGGAGATACACATCTAAATAATACAGGCACTATTAAAAGCTTTAGGTTGGGCTCTGTTTGAGATGTGAGGTGAGGCTGAATTTCAATGTATTTCAGGCTGCCATCAATGCAGAATGTGGTGCTACTTAATAACCTGACACTGACAAACCAACGTTATTTTAAGAGTATTCTGCATAAAGTTAATGAGGAAAGTGTCTATGCCTGGGTTTGCATTTTTATAGCTTCAGCTTTAGGTTGAAATTCTATCATGTGAAGATTTTGAGAACTTCAAGTCTGACCTCTACAGGTAGGCTGCTGAAGTAGGTACAGTATCTTTTGGTTGCAAATTGTACATAGGACTTTCAGAAACTGGAGGAAGGTAATTGATCAGATGTACTACAAAACATCAGGTTACTCTCACTGCATCTCTGAAGCCATATTTTAAAAACACTACTATCTGTAGTATTATCTGTGGTCATTTGGTTCCTACAGATGCTTTCTTGCAAAATGCATAGATGGTACAGCAGCATCAGAAAAAGCACATCCTGTGTGAGCATTTTTACATTCAGAAGTGTTACGGAGTTTTGCTTCTGCTTTTTATTACCTTTCCCCCTTCCTCTCCAATCTTCCATATCATCTGCTCTTTCAGAGCTACAGAAACAAACATTACTTTGAAATCAATAACATCCATTGGCGTTTTCCAAAACTGATGTTTTTAAATGCCCTGATTGGTGCCACCTTTTTCTAATCAGAACCAACCACTCTAACAAACTACCCTTTGTCCAGGGATCCCGTCCCCTCTGTTCCCACCAACCTACAGCACATGTTGCTATAGCTACCCTGCATGTCTATTTACCACACAAGTGATCAAAGGAAGCAGACAACACACATACACACACACACGCATAAAAAAAACCTCGCCAGGCTTCCTACCGAGCAATGTCCAGCCGCTAATTAACTGATACACTCCCAGCCTACGGACTCTGTACACTTGTTTTCTTTATTCTGCACAGTACACACACACACACACAAAAAAAAAAAAGCATCATTCTCCAGGATGCTCATTCTTCCCTTACAGACCAAACAAACAGCAAAACATCCCAGGAGGAACTTTAAAAGAGAATTTCCTAAAGCAAGGCTAAGGATTACAGTACTCCAGGATAAGAATACAGCTTTTCTACTGAGGAACACATTAAGGATTTTAAAAGGTAAGCAAAAGAAAATAGGAAATAAGAAACACATGCTAAGAACTTAAGCAGCTGTAAGGAAAGATTGTTTTGAATATTGCATGTGTTTTGCACTGAAATTGTATGCAGCATTTATTCACTTGGTGAGTTATATGCACGCTAAAAGCTCTACGACTGCAGCCACGATAAGGAATTGTAATGGCTTTATGTGCCTTAGAAACACAGTTTTCCATTTTTAGGTGGCCTGTCAGTTAACAGTTGTTTTGCTGAACCTCTTTATGTGATGAAAGGCTCAAGTTTGCTTCAGTCAAAGTCAATGGGACTTCAATAGCAAGAGGCCAAAATAAGGATTTGCATTTGTTGTCAATGATACTCCCACAAGCTGCACTTCAGGGATACGTTGTGGGCGAAAGTGAGTGAAAATGAAGTATTAAAATTCACCAAACATTTGATTTTCTGTGAAGTAGACTTAAAACAGAGCCCACAGTGCCCTCTCCAGTTCTGCAGCAAACTCGGGGAATCCAGGCACGTAACTGTGTCCAGCCACACAAAACTGCTGCTCTACCACATGAAGGAGTTTCCATCACTTCGAAGTTTCCTTACTTAGGAATTTCTTTTTAAGTAATAAACTAACCCCAGTACTCTGCAAAGCAGAAAACATGTTACCTGCAAAGCATTTTTTCTTGTCAGGTTAGTGTTTGTCTTTTTTTTTTCTTGCAACCAACACAATATTTACACCAAACCCTGTTACCTCCTAAAGACCATTGGCTTGGTGCAGTGGTAAAGTAAGTTGAATCTTATCAACTCAATAGGCTGCCCATTACATGTCTACAGTAATTCCTGCACTTCTGTTGGGGAAATCAGTGCATTTGTCTTGCTATGTGCTATTGTTCAGCACCTGTGAGCTGCCTCTGGGCCAGACCAGTCATCAGCACAATACACAGCTTCATTCCAACACCCACAACATGCTGCCTGCTTGATAGTTCACTCTGCAACTCCAAATTAAACTACAGCTCCCACCAACAGCCTCTTAAGGTGGGAGTAGTTGCTCCAGAGCCTGGTAAGAGGAAGGAGTTAACCCACTCCATCTCGGCCTTGTACCCAGCTGGTGTAAGGAAGGGGAGGGGAGCACCAGGGAAGAGAGGACAGGTAGGGAGAGAGGTGGAAGTGCAGGTAGAAAAGCTCTCTGTTGCTCCAAACAGGAGGGTCACAAAAGGGCCAACAGAAAAGTCACTTTCTGCATGTTCCCCTTCCCCGTAACAACTTCCACCTAGAAGTAGGCACAAGGGCTCCAGCTGCACATGATGTTCCTGCTCCTAGGCGTCTGCTGTGATGGATTTCCTAAACATTCTGTGTGGTTTGTTCATAGCTCCTCACAACCTTCAGTTCCCACTAAACCATGAAGCTGGCTGCCGGGGGCCGATGCGCCCGGTGGCTCTGCCCCCCACCTCAATTGCCATTTCCCCAGATTTTGTCCCTCGGGCCCAGCAGCGTGCACCAACTTTCCCTCCCAAGCTGAAACTATTTGTGCACAACAAACCCACCAAACCCGGAGAAGCACTTCTACAGTGTTCACTTGGCACAGGAGAGAGAAGCTGCACTCGCAGGCAGGTGTTTAAACAAACTCTGGCAGCCCCTCAACCGCCACTCCCCACTCGCACCCCTGGGGAGGCACCGGGCCGGGGGGCGCGTAGCTGGGGCAAGGAGAGGAGGCAGGAACCCCCCGAGCTGGGACAGGCCCGGCAAGAATAAGCCCGCCTGTGCTTGTGCTCACACCTCTTTTTAGGCTGGAATGTCTGCCTTCCGCCCTCTCCTCGTCTTTTGGAGGGGAAGGGAGGGTTCATGTGTGCATTAACACTTCCCCCCTCTCTATTCCAACTTCTTTGCCTGCTCTTTTAACCCACTGCCTAGGAATCTTCATTACCCACGAAGCGTTATGCTTTAGGCAGAAATATTTCAGGAGAGGAAAGCACATGTTTCACAGGGCATTTTACTTTTTATTATTGCCCTCCTGTAACATTTCTGCTGCTTCCTCATCCCTCGTGGGCAACCCCCTGTGCCAAAGTACCCTCCTGTGGTGATAAAGATTTCTGATGACTACGTGCATCCAACTGACCAACTTGAGCTATGCACTATATAAAATGCCCTTCATTTTGCTTAAAAGGACAAGAATTCCACTCTCTCTTTAAAAAGCTATAAAAGTGTGGTTTTGGCTAGTGGAAAGAAAGAAATGCCTTTCTTTCTCCCATTACCTACATTGTCTCTTTTTTTGCCCTTCTCCATTTCCTGTAACTTGGAGAAAACTGGTGTAAGGAAGCTGAAGTTTCCCATCATGGTTTCAGAAAGTGAACAGAAAACAAATGCTCCATTTGCACTACAGGTGCAAAATCCTCACACATGCATTCCCTGGACATGTGCTATAAAAGTCCCACCGAGAGCTGAATGAATAACACCCACACAGAAAAGAACCTAGAAAACTTCTCTCATTTCCTCATATTTATCCATTGCCTACCTAGAAAACAGCATATTAAGTGCAAGTTTCGGAAGTGGACTGGCAAGGCTTTTTAAACTGGGATAGATCTCTGAATCAGTCTTAAGATACAGCCCAGCCAGTTTTCCTTGCTCCCACAACGCTCTTCTAACTGTACATTGTTGTTGTAAAACTATGAACAGTGAGAATTAAAAACATTTTGCCACTGTGCCTTTTAACTGTGAGAATGAGAATAAAAGCTCCTTTTGTCTCCTCAGGTGAATAGAAGTCTTAAAAAAAAAGAAACTCATTTGAATAATCTTAGAAAAAAAATCCCTAGAAAACCCATCTTAAAGTACTTTTGTGAAGCTGTAAGACAGCTTGAAACTACTACATTTTAAAACAATCAGAAGATAAAAGCACTGGCAGGCAAGGAACTCATGCAGAGCTGTTTAATAAATTATCCCTGGGCTGAATTATTGGCATACTTAGGTTTATAACAGAGCAAGTTCTTTCCTTTCGCATGTCACAAACAGGGCTGCGAGACAGCCTACACAATGCATTTAAACCATGGCAAACTGGGATTAATTTACATCCCTTGCAAACCACTTTCATGCCCCGAAACACACAATGACCCGCATGGCATTGCAGAAGTTGGTACCAGTACCACTTGGTGCCGGACAGGCAAGGGACTCGCCTCGCCTGTCCGGCCCCAATGGACAGCGGCTCCTTACCTGCCTCATGGTGAGATTCCCATCATCCATCCAGCCGGCAAGGGGCTGCTCACACCACGCTGCTGTCGGCAGCGCAGAAATCCATCAAGTTTCCCACCGTAAGCAAGTTTTCCTCCCTCCTCCCCCTCGATTAGTTTTTTTTTTTCCCTCCTCCTTTTTTTTTTTT
>WHYT01016712.1:31553-65012 GCA_009806455.1 Tetrax tetrax
CCCACATAACTGGGGACAACTGGCAAGCTTTGATGTCCCGTGGCTCAGAAAGACGTAGCCGAGAGACCTTTTTTTTTGTTGAAACTGCAAAAACTTTCTCTTTGCAGGGGAAAGCTAACGTTCTGTAGTTTTGGCTGCTTCTCGGCTGAGCTTCAGACCCAAATTTAGCAATGTTAAAATAAATTTTAAAAACCATATGCAGTAGGCAGTTCTATTGATTCTTGCTGATGATGCCATCTACAACATTGTAAGGTATCTTCCTCCTGTTCCTGAGATGTGACATGAGCTCTGCCTCTAAACCTTCCTAACACGTAAGGCCAATTTCTACATGCAAAAAGAAGGCAGCCTCAATTCAAAATGGCAACTATTTTTCTCCTAGTTTGAATAATTGTAAAGTAGGAGCACTATTGGTGCATAGCAGAAGTACGCTCTACTACCCTTTACGCTCTAGCACTGCTACCACTGTAAGTCTCTATGTTGTACTTTCTCTGTACTTACAGTCTTAAAAGATAACAAGACTTTGCATACTTGAAATTAGTGATACATTTTTTTCCCAGCACATGCCTAGCCTCTCGGGACAAAAAAATTTTTGTTAAGGACCAGCTTTCTGCTTGTGAAAATACGATGAAACCACTGAACTCTGACCATTAAAGCAGAGTGCATTCCACATTAGCCTATAGCAACAGGATATCCCGATAGTCAGCATAAAGGGGATAAAAACACCAGCAAGTAAACCTCAGGATAACTCAAACCATTCAATTTAAAGTATGTGGATACCAAGCCATCTTGCTCATTTTCATATTCCTTCTGTCTTGCCTGATTTAATACATTCTTTTTGTTTGCCTTCAGAAAAGGTACCCAGCAAACCCAAACACTGAACTCTTGTATCAAAAAAAACCAACGCAGTTTTGAATGTCATGTCCAGGCAGGAGAGAAGTGAGTTCAATACCAGGGCAGCTGTCTTATATATAATGACTCTGTGGAAACAACATTATTCTGTTAATTACTGCATCTTCCCAGATTCATGCAAAAAAACAGGTCTCCTCATAATGAAATGAACTTTTATCCCTATCTGCACTCACAGATTTCTGTTACTCATTTCTTCCTAGATGCACCAATACTAAATACTAGGGAATTTTAGCATAAGTTCCACTATTTCCCTCTTTGTGAATAATCAGTTTCAGACTATTTGTAGGTGTGAACAGGCTGAATCCTTACCTTCCTGCCCAGAAGAGGTACACACCTAGAATTATTATCCAAGCTTAAACTCCTCTTGGAGATAGATTTTATTCATCATACAAAAACCAAACAAAAGCAATACAACCTAACCTACAAGACAGAGCTTCTTCTCCAAGCTTGTCTATTCATAGCATTTCCTTCCAGGAATTCCTCTATCTTAACTCAGAAAATTCTTCCTCTAACTCATGCTTCCTTTATTTTAAGGATAGTTAATGAAACTGCATTTGCTGTAGTAATTCAGCAGAATGTCAGCAGCTTTGTGCAAGATCACGACCCTTGTGAAGAGGGTAGGAGAACAAGAGCATCCTGTCACCCATATCTGTGTCCAAGAGCAGTGGTGCTGACAAATGACTAGCTGACATCTTATTGTTTTTCTTTTCAGTCTCACAAAAAAGACCCCTCAAAGGATAATAAATTTTATTCAGCCGAGGTTTTACTGTTTCTCTATATTTCATCAGCCCTGGCATTAATACGATATTGTGGTGATTTAACCTTGGAGTGTGGGAATTACTGAGATATGCTTATTTTTCTAACAAAAGTTCAGGCATGCTATTATTAGCAATCTATGGTATGTCATCAATGTCAAAGGCCAAATAGTTTCTTGAAATGTTTAGGAAACAAGTATATTCTGGATCTGAGGAGTATCTGTTCTCACTCTGCTGTTCACATGCACATGCAGGAGCGTGCTGCAGAAAGACCCCGTCCTGCCAGTATACTCCTGAACAGTCCCAGTGTGTTCATTTTGATAGCGTGCTCAGGTTCTCAGCAGGACAAACACGTATTTCAGAGTGCAGACTAACCTCACCAGGAGACAGTTCTCAAGGTTGCGTCTCTGCCTGTCCAAACGCTTGAACCCAACCTATTTTAGAAGCCAGTTTTCAATGCTTATGGCTCCTTGCATACATAAGCGTATCTGCCAGTTTAGTACCTCAGTAATGCTCATGCTAAAGCATGTCACCAAGAACACACAAAGAAGACACCCAGAGGGTATCGACACTAAATCTTTTAAGCAATTATGTCAACAGGTTATGGGTAGATCAAGGAGAAAAGGGTGTTTGCGAGCACTCCCAAGATCTGTCTCTGAAAGCATTGTAGATCTACCGCATCATTCTTGGTAGGTTGGCTCTTAACAGTTCCATGCTTCTTCACAGACTTTTGGACTGAGCTTTCCCATTTACATCTTATAAACAGAGAGAGTGACCAAACCAAAAAGCAATACCAAGAGAAGTAGTCATTATTTCATTTAAAACTGGCAGTGGCTTGTTCAACCAAAAACTTTCTTCCTATCTTTGTTATCAAGGATATTAATAGAAAATACTAGTGACAGATGCAAGACACTTCACAGAAATCAAGAGGTATGACAGTGAAAAAATCAAGTTCAAACCTTTTCCTTCCCAAAGAAAGGGTTAGGTAATATAATTATTTCATTAGAAGCAGTGGTCATCTGTTATGCTTTGTAGAAAGACTGGCAAACAATGTTAAAAACATCCATTATATGGAACAGAGAACAGGAAAAGATGTTTATTTAGCAAATGTTAATGTTTCTGAAAGATGTTTGATTTGAGTCTGGAATTTATCAGCATTTGCTAGAGCTCAGGCTAGAGGATAAGTATCATCAATGCGCATTGTCAACAGGCATTAGCAAACAGTCCCATCTCCACGTGAAAACAGTCATTCCAACCGCAACAGTGCAGCATCCTGCACAAAACATGATCTATGCTTTTTTACATCCCCTTCCAAGAAATATTTTATAGCACCTCCCCAGTCTGTTAGCAATGGCTTTTCCTTCCTTCAATGGTATGAAGATCAAAAAAAAAAGTCTTTAGAAACACAAAGGCCTTTCCAGCAGAAACACGAGGCTTTAAACTTTTACAGGAGAATTTTATACAAGAAAAAACAATAATGTAACCATGCATCAGAAGAAAACTGAAATAGTTTGTTAATAAAAAAAGACAATGTTAAGAAGCATATAGCACATGCGCAAAACTGAAAGTAAGCCACTTTTTCTATTTTGATTGGGTGGTTCCTTCTCAACAAACATATAAATTCTTTTAAAGAAAAGGATAGTGGAGCTTGCCTGCTGCTGCTGCTACAAGATGCCATCACAGATATTCTAATGGGAGAGCAGAGAACGATGCTAAATTGTTGACTGAGATGTCCTGTAAACTTTGATTTGAAGTCAGCCAAACAATAAGAAGGAAAGATGCTTCTTTCTTCAGCCCCTCAGTAAGAACAGATACGCATCAGTATTATTTTCTTTGCACTGCCCCTCAATGTAACCTGAATTATTTACTTCTTGTTATGGGGCTGTTTTGCTGCAGCATAACTTAATGAAATCAATAGCTTTTGTATTAGAAAAAGGAGGGGAGGGGAAGACTAGACACAGCTTTGTTAAAAATATATATATATATATGCACACAATGTACATTAAATCATAGAATAATTTGGGTTGGAAGGGACCTTCAAAGGTCATCTAGTTCAACCCCCCTGCAAGGAGCAGGGACATCTCCAACCAGATCAGGTTGCTCAGAGCTCTGTCCAATCTGGCCTTGAATGTTTTAAGGGATGGGGCATCTACCACCTCTCTAGGCAACCTGTTCCAGTGTTCCACCACCCTCATTGTAAAAAAATTTTTCCTAATACCTAATCTAAGTGCACCTCCCTCTATTTTAAAACCATTACCCCTCATCCTATCACAACAGGCCCACTGAAGTGTCTCTCCCCATCTTTCCTGTAGGCCCCCTTTAGGTACTGGAACGCTGCTGTAAGGTCTCCCCGGAGCCTCCTCTTCTCCAGGCTGAACAACCCCAACTCTTTCAGCCTGTCCTCATAGGAGAAGTGCTCCAGCCCTCTGATCATATATATACACACACACACAAAGCTCCATTCAAATCAAAGAAGAGGTGTCCACTGGTCAATCCACTGTTCATCCAGAATACAGAGCAGTAGTTCCCCAAAATCAGAAACAGCATAGAAGGACAGTAGGGATATACATAACAGGGAGAAAACTTTCCTCAGTGTGCCTCATTCTACACTCTCACAAGTAAAAAAATCTCTCAGAACAAGCTTTTGGGTTGCATGTGGCTGGTAAAAGGTTAAAGCAAGCTCTTCCCCTTGACCTGATTTGAAATTATGGGGATGTAACAATTCTGGGGATAAAGCACAAAGTTGTCCCAGTAGGGATCCACCCGTTCATGGACTTGTTCATGAAAGCCTGGGAAGGCAGGCAGGCGATACTTATGGCGCATCACCACACTGCGCCTTGTGGCTGTGAGTTTGTCCTGCGCAGGTCCCAGCCGTGAGAGGCCCTCACTGAGAAACGATATTCACCAGGCCAGGAACTGCGAAACCCTACACACATGGCTGAGAAGACCATCTCAGTTTTATGATCACTCTCTTCGGTGCATATTACTGCTGTCTGCCAGCTTCTGAGTTTCCCGTGAGTGAGTGCACATTTGTGATTTATATGTACCTGTTTTGAAACAGCTTAAAGTAGCCATAAGAGTTTGTTTCTTACCAGACTTTTAGCAATAATTAAACTTAACAGGCTTTAATACTTGAATCTGTTTCAAGGGAAAGAGATACACTGGTGGCTGCGAGAAGGGATGTATGCTCTCCGAATGAACAGAGCACATGGAATGCCTTTATCCCTTTAGCAGAGACACTGAGGCTGCTATAATACAGCTGCAGCTGTTGGAGAAGAGCACGCAGGCTGACATGAGCTCCTGGTTATATTGGAATGGGACAAGGATCCTGCTCTCCTTAAGGAAAGATCCTCAAGGGAGAACGAGCTGTTCTCTGTGCAGTCCCTCCACCTCTGCGCTTCTGGAACTTTCTAGGGGTTTAATGTCAAGCAGCTGCTCGTAACCACTTCCAGCCCTGTGAGTGTGCACCCATGAGTCACTAGCTTGTGTGCAGCGTCTCACATCTTGTGACCACTTGGTATGCCACCATCATCCAATTTAACTCAATGTAACACTTCAGTGAGCAGCTATAACAATGTGAGAGCCCAGAGCACAAGTGACGATCACTGACATGCACAGCATGGAAGCGATACCAGCTCCTGTCCCAAGGACTATATCCTTGGTCATTTGTCTCAGGGAACATTCAGAATCTGAAGGGGTCCTTTTGGCCCATTTTAATAGCATAACTGAGACATTGCTCTGTGGAAGTCAATGGGATAATGAGGAGTTGCCATTTCTTACAGTTCTATCAGAAGGCTCAGGCTATTTGATCTTTTCTGTGAAGCCTCAGCTTCAGATACCAAGTCATTATGTGAGAACTGAAGATTTATTTTCTTTTTAAAAAGGGATTTAGCCATTATACTGTTGCAGAGAGAGAGCTGACAGTCTGACCTGAATATAACCCCGTGATTCAAAAGCCAGAGGCTAGAGAAAAGGAATGCAGAATTGTCTTTAACATGTTATGATTTTTAAGCTACAATATTATGATTGTGAAAGATGTGGAGCCTGGTAGGAGGTTAATGCTTTTCCAAAGATGACCATCCTCTGCAGGTAAGAAAATACCCCCTCCTCGTGCTCATGCCAGCCTGGGCAGGGAGGTCCTGGAGGGGAAAACGTGTCCTGCTACAGCTGTAAAAGCTGCTGCAAGCTCCCTTCCTCGGTGGAGCAGATACAGAAGAGGTTGTGTAAAACACACCAACTTGCAGGTTAAATACTTGTTGCTTTAAACAGCCTTCTGACTTCATGTCCTTCATCAGCTTTAACTCAGGCTTTGCAATCTCTTTAAGTGGAAGGGGCTGTGAAATCTTTGTTTCTGAAGACAACCCACAAACTATCCCATTTCCCACACCTGCTTGCTGCTTGGAAGGGCAGGTTTCAATAAGGCACCAACCACACTGCTCATCTATACATTCTATTTTTAAAAACATGTCAATTGTACAGTCAACATTACTAGCATTTTACTTAAGACATTCATTATCTGCCCTCCCATCTATTTTTCCCTTTTTTTGCCCAGATTGCACAGACCATATGAGCCACGTTGCTGCCTGCTTTGCCGGGTGCCAATGGGTGCCTCACAGGAGGCAGAGAGGGGCAGCTGCTCCTTGCCCACAGTCTCCCACATGTCAGCCCTTCATTCCTCTTCTTTCCCTCAGCAGCTGGAGCAGCCGCAAGTCCCTTGAATAGCAGGAAGGACATCTTAACGGATACATCTATATAAAAAACAAAGGGGAGGCAGTTCAACTAAGCAATTACTGTAGAGCTGCTAAAAATCACACAGAAAAAGTGTAAATGCAGCCCATGCATATGTGTATGGATGCTTGTAGGTATCCTATTATTATGATCATTACTTAAGGACGCCTCCCATAATCCTGCTTACTGTAAGGCAGAGAATAATTAGCAAGATTGCATCCAAATTTTTCCACCCAAACTACAAAACCAGTAAGTTTCTGGCACTGCCCAAGACCAAATCCTACCACTTCAAACGCAGTAGCAGACAGATACACATGTTGCTGCTCATTTTTATGATGAAAATACTGAGTACATCATTCCAGAAATGCTCTATTAAATGTTTTAACAAATTAAACAATTAAGGAAATATCATCAGATAAATCCAACCCTGATGTCAGTAATATGGATTCAGACTGTTCCAAGCAGTGAGAGCTATGCAGTCACCACAAGAGTGCTTGCTCACAGAGGGATTTAGAGGGGAAATTACAGGCAGATGTTACTCTCACGTTGCATCAGAAATGGATAATGAGAAGTTGCAAATTCTAAAAATTGTTCAGTTGATGGTGTTGGGAACACCAAGCTAAAGACATTGTATCTGGGACTAACTGACTCTTCCCCCTTTGAAACTCAACAGTATTTGGGCTCAGGTGGCTTATCAACTCTTGCATCATCCCATCCCAGCTACCCCAGATCTTGCAATGAGCTTTGGAGAGGAATCTGCTGGCTCAGCATTTCCCATATGACTGTGGTCTGTCTGGTAGGTCATTGCATCATGGAGCTTGATAAATGTAGCTTGCCATCTAAGCTATCGGAGACTTGAATTAGGGCAGCACAGGGAAGATTTACCCAGGTCATCGTGGCAAGAAGCTACACAGGAGCAGTCCAATATCTTGGAAGCACTCACTATGCTCAAGCTAAAAGTGACAATATTGCTTCTGAATTTAAGCTCCCACATGATTTGTCAGCCCAGGTGCTGTACTGCACTGCATAGCCCTCAGTCCTGAGCAAGCAGAGACAGAGCCAGTTCAGATGTCTCTGCTCTAGCCACACGGGTTGCCCTAGAGAAGCTACTGGGAAACTTGGCCTATCTTGCTTAGCAGCTTAGGGGGTGTCTTCTTCAAACAACTGCACATATCCTACTAGATAGCTGTACATGTGATGTCAACACGACTAGACTAAAGCATTTGACACAGTAGGGCTGAGGTTGAGAAGGCGTTTTGTTTTTCAGATCTAACACCCAGGTCTTGCTGCACGCTCAGAAGAAAAGGCCAAGGGAAAATTAAAAAAAAAAAAAAAGTTGATAGCTTTACGATAGTGGATTGGAAACTCTAAGTTAAAAATTTAGTGGCATCTTTTGTGGGTGTAAGAGACAGAGGGAGAAGGAGGAATGAGAAAAACAACCATCAGTATGTCTGGCCACTATTACTTTTCTTAGTAAATCAAGCTTTGCTTTTCAAAACAGTGTGATCTTCTACTAAGCAGCTAATGTATTCTGAGCCTTCCTACATGCTCCCTATGCTAGTAGTATCTCATTTATTTCCTTGTAAGATGCTTTAGCCATAACAAGTATGAAAGAGGCTATACAAACCTGTATTCTATTCTCTCATATCCCGGTTTACTTTCAGAGCCAAAGTACTGCCCTTGGATGCACATGTGCGTCTTTGGCTGTAGCCATTGAGAGTTTTCTGCATGTATCTGCAGGGATAACACAGGCCTTGATACTTTCAAACTGCTCAAACATTGGGGTGAGGAAAGTGCTTTAGCCTTGGAGTAATCTTTAAAAAATGCCCGCATCATACTGTATCCATTTGAAACCCCTAAAAGTTCATATCCTTAGCAGTTATGTAGCCAGAGAGGACCTGTAAAGGTCACCTGCCATGGAAAAGAAATTTCCCAGGACGAAAAGGTCTTAAAATATTTTATTACAGAAATATACTTTTCAAGCCTTAAAACAGATTAAATATATGAGAATTCCTAGAAGTCTATATTGTTCCCCTTAGGGGTGCCAGACTTTATTTACAAAGCCTATATATTGCTATAGCAAGGAGTTTTCATGGATGAAAAGTGCTCAGGGCATTATGATGGATAGGCAGATGGCAGTGAATGGAAAAAAAAAAACATATAGAAGCTCCACCTGGCTGAATGGCATTAAGACTTCCTCATGGGAGTCATATTAGGATGCAATATTTTTCTCTACTGTTTGCTTTAACAATGACATACATGCATGCACAAATAAATGAAATCACCCACAGCAGTCAGTAATTTATTTGTTTCATCCTGGCCATGAATGTGCTATAATAATAAGCCACCATAAGGGTGATGGTACAGTTACTACTGGCCATTCTACACTATTGTAGCTTTGAAATAATATAGCTTAACCTTTGGTTCCTTTGAAAGACCAAAAGCAATGGACATGTATAGCCCTGCTTTAATTCATAGTTTCGATTGTTTATATTTCCTCGTAGTAACTGGGCTAGACTGAACCCCGTTTTTAACAACTAGAGTCACAAAGGCAGAAGTATATGTAACAACAAGGACTTCTAATTCTAATGAACCTAATGACAAATACCCACATGTGTGTAAATAATTGTTTTCTTGTTAACAGGTCCAGGTTTTTTTGTTCTTTGTTTAGTAACCCGAAGGGTAATTTTTTCTATGAGAAGTAGAAACATTTAGGATTCTATCTTCCCAGCCCATAACTAATTTATAGGCTATCATGGTGTCAGGTGCAAAGATTCAAGATTCAATTTGTCACCCCAGGCAATTCTGACTTTAAAAGACAATAAATGAAGGGAAACACTAATGATGTAAAACCAACAGTAGTATCCCCCATGGAGGTCACATCTTTCAAATTCATAGAGACATATCAAGATATAGAATGTCCTTTGTACTGATCTGGAAAGACCATAAAGCCATATAATGATCTCCTACAGAAGAGAAAAATAGAGAGAATTAACATTACATTTTTCACACTGAACTGTATCGACTAGAGTTGGTTGTTTTTTCTTGGCCTGTTTTTTCTTAACTTATTGATTTTATTTTTTTTTTTACTTTTACCTTTCTCAGTTTGATCTAGCATTTCCCAAGCCTACAGCTCTATAGAAAGATGACAGCACAGAAATAAGATAACCAGAAGAGTCAGACACCTAACTAAAACAAAACTAAAACAAAACTAATACAGGCATTTTTGTCTCATTTTCTATTTTTTTTCAGCTAGATCGCCAGTCACATAAATATTTGCTTACTGTGTATGTTCAGCTTAATGGCTGTACTGTTAATGACTATAACAGTGTTCAAATAGCTGTGTCTTCTTTTCAATAATTCCCCACCTGCTCCCTCAGTATGTCTCCCTGGGGCGGATTCCAGGAGAACATCTCATAGATGAGAGAGGATCATCTGTAAAAGATGTCCAGTGCTCTGATCATGGACACTAGAGATCTTGGCTCGGAAACACCAGAATCATGATCAAAATACTGAACCTCTGTCTTTGTTTTCCTTTCTGTAAAATGGGAGCGCTTTCATACTGAAAAACACAGTGTAAATGCAAGTTAATTGCAGTGTTGTTACTTGAATACTTCTGGGAGGATGACTGATTACAGGGATACGTCAACACAATGAGTTTCATATCTGATACAACGTATTTTAAATTTTTTGCTCTTTGAAAGTACATTGTAAGCACTTAAACGGAAAATCATAGCACTGTAGAAAACAGTTGTTCATTCTTAAGAGTTGCAAACTAAACATCTTAAGAAAATGCTGCTCATACCACTTCATATTTTACTATTTTGGTTTGCTTCCTGATTGCATTCACTTGAATTCAGTACTAATTTAAGAACTGAACAAAACCTTAGAAAAATAATGTCCTAGAACTGTTGAAAAGAGTTGCTGCAATTAGATCTTTCCAGGGAAAACCAGGTTACACATTAGTAAACACTTTTTGCTGTTAACTGTCAAACAGTGATTAAAACTTTTAGATGTGTCTCCTGCTTAAAAGCTTAGAATCATAGAATGGTTAGAGTTGGAAGGGACCTTCAAAGGTCATCTAGTCCAACCTCCCTGCAAGGAGCAGGGACATCCCTGACTAGATCAGGTTGCTCAGAGCTCTGTCCAACCTGGCCTTAGATGTTTCCAGGGATGGGGCATCCACCACCTCTCTGGACAACCTGTTCCAGTGTTCCACCACCCTCATTGCAAAAATTTTTTTCCTTATACCTAGTCTAAATCTACCCCTCTCTATTTGAAAACTATTACTCCTCATCCTATCACAACAGGCCCTGCTAAAAAGTTTCTCCCCATCTTTCTTATAAGCCCCCTTTAAGTACTGGAATGCCGCTGTAAGGTCTCCCTGGAGCCTTCTCTTCTCCAGGCTGAACAACCCCAACTCTCTCAGCCTGTCCTCACAGGAGAGGTGCTTCAGCCCTCTGATCATCCTTGTGGCCCTCCTCCGGACTTGCTCCAATTTGTGCACTCTATTTGTGCAGGGATGGTATTTTACTTTCTTTAACTGTCAAGATAGTTCTTCAGGCTTTAACATTATAATGATACCAAATTTAAGTCGTTAAAGGAGAGATTTATTTCACTTAGGTTTTAAATGTTGCAGTTAGGGATTAAATCCAGCATGTGAGCTTCTGCTATAACGGAAAAAGGAATGAACCTCCAGAATGCATGGATGAAAAGACTTATCCTTTAGAATTAACTATGAAACTATCTAGCATTTTGATTCATGGAGGTTAACATAGATAAATAACCATTTTTAATTAGTTATCCAGGATGGATATCAGAAGGAAAGGTGATGAGGAATAATATCCATACTAGTAATATGGATCTACCAAAAGACCAAAATGTCTCAGGGTAGGTGAGGCTGAAGTTATAACCTGTTGCTAGAAGTTCCTTCTGGATTTAGAGGGAACAGAGTTTCCACAATTATTGTCTGTAGCCAAAATACAAGTAAAATACCAAACTTCAAATACCAAAAACACCTCAGGAATTAACATTTAAAGGTATCATTCACAGCTGCTTTCTATTATGTTTTTCAACCATTAAAAACTGACTGTTCCCAGATATAGTTATGTTAATCACCTAAACAGACATTTTCCGTTACCACATGATATCTGTAGATTGCAGTAACTTCAGAGGCAGCTCTGTCAGTATGTGATTAGGCTAAAAAGGATTGTACCCATCAATTTCTTTGTACTTCGGTTAAGAAATATTGGTAGCATCTGCATTAATGTAATATCTCAACTGCACACAGCTGCTGAATTTTTTTTGTATGTTTGGGTCCATTAAGATTAAAATTGCTCTTTTTAGCCTAAGATATTTCAAACACTATGTGTCCAATTTCCAACACTCCATATCTTGAGGCATGAAATTCTTATTTTACGATGGTAAACATTAGGGCTTAAATAATCTTCAAGTTTAGCTTTTCACAAAAATATTCAACACAAATTCTTACCATTCATCTGAAAGTTCTAGTATATTCAGAAGTATAATAAAAATGTTTTTATAAATCCATACAGGGTAATTGTTTTGTTTAGTGATCTGAGTTGAATGGAGCAGGATGATTTGTACTACAAACAGAAGCATGAAGTTAAGTGAACATTTAATACCAAAACAATAATCCTCTAAATAAGAGGCCAAACTGCCACTAAGGCCTACAAGGATGGATTGAACATAATGAAGCCTTTGAGAGGATGTAAGAAATAACAAGGCATTGGCAGGCAAATAGACCAAGGAAGCTTCCTGGGTCTTTTCCGCTAATAATTTCTCTCTGTTTTGGCAGGAGGTATCTGTAATTTGTAAGTGGCTTTGATCTCAGGGAATCTTCCCTTTATTTCTGTAATGAAGGAAGACTTCCTGTATGGGAGGCTGTGATACCAATCCCCTGGGTGGAAGGCTGGGGTAGCATCTGACACTCATGCAGTGGCTGGTACTGATCCCAGACACAGTTCATACCTCTCTTCAGAAACCAAGCAGAAAATATCAATGTTGTGCCCAGAGACAGTAGAAAATATAAGGTTCTAAATAGCTCCCTGTTCTTCTCAGCCATCAATTCCAAAACACACAACAGATGTATTTCTCCTTGTCACCACCAGCAGCTCTTACACCAGCTATCATGACAGCAAGGACAGAAATTGCACACAGCATAAATGTTATTTGCACTTTTATTCTGCATTCTTGTGATACTGGGAACATATAATGCCAGAGAGGTTTCTGGTTTCATCAATAAAAGAACTTCTTCCCACTAAAATAAAACATTTCAGAACAGGATTTTCCTCTTAAAAATAAAAATAAATATACACCAAACATTTCCATCTACATTTCACTGTGTATATTTTGCAGCAGTGAAAGATGTGCAGCAAGGAATCAAATGGGGAAAAATTCTAAACATCTCCTAGTCTCATTGGGAGTTAGTCCTCAGACAGGCTAGCCTTTGAAAACAATATTTGATAGTATTCAAGGAATTTTAAAACATATCTGTATGGAGAAAGTTGATTTTTACATGTAAAATAAATTAGCTGCAGACCAGCAAGCCTTTAAAAAAAGTATCAGGAGAGACATTGTTAGGAGGGATGAAGTCCTGCTCAGCAGGTTACTCAACTACAAAGGCATACTTAAATTGTGCTTATCCTGATTCCATGTGGGCTCCTGTGGAGAGATTCCTGGGGCTGTGGACATGTGGAACTAATCAATCAGATAAAACCATCCTCAGTTCTTAAAAAACATATATTGTGCTCAATGTGATTTGGTTATTTAATATTGTACCTGATCCAGGTTACAAATTGGCCGGGGTTTGCCCTCTGCCGAAGATGCTATGCTACCTCAGGTGTTCTACACAAAGCTAAACAGTTTTTAACTAATGTCCCTCATTAGAGCAATTATTAAGGTTTTAGCTTTCTGGAAAACAGCTATTGATGAACCTGTACTTGCTTGGAAAAAAATCTCAGGGGTGGGAAGACAGGCACCAATGCCTCATGATGTGCTTCCAGCTAATTAAGATGTTGACTGAGCCTACGTTAATCACGGTCCATCAGCCTATGTTAGATTAACATGTAAATTGGTAAACTCTCTTCTGCAATTGCCCTACCATCTGAGCTCTAATTATGGGCCTCAAACCAATAACTGGACAATAACTGTCTTGTAATTTAAACTGTTTAGTGGGGGAAATTGTTTTCTGACACACCGGAAAGAACTGTGAGGTGGAATGCATATGTATGTTTTTTTCAAAATACTCATTAATACATTAGACAAACCCTACAGATATGCATAAACAACATGAAAGTTCAAAGATATCTCAGCAAAAGGACTTAATCTAAGTGGTGCATAACAAAAGGAAAGTGTTTATTCCCTCAGATTATTTTCTCAGAGGCAATAGTCCTATGCAGTTGATGAAGAGAGGTAGGTACATTTAGAAGTCAGTTCAAATCATATAAGATAGCAGTTACGCCAAATTAGATTAACAGAACAGAATAATAGATATCTTGAAAAGAATTGTTGGGTACAATCTCTTTTAGTCTGAATACATATTAACAGAACTTAGAATAACCTTAGGAAAGTATGTCATATTCAGATGACCTAAGCTATAATGAGCATGCCTGATGTTTCCTATCTACTAGTCCTAGATGTTACCAGCTCAGCACCATACCAAGGCCACCTGAATCAATCCAAGAAAACTTTGTCTCCCCTTGGCTAGGCATTTATCTGTAATTTGAATATTTCAGATAAGGTATATTGTTTTCTTTCTCTATTACAAGGCAGCCCAGTGTCCTAACTTCAGCATTCAAAGTAGATGCCTTCAGTAAATAGGATAAATACACTTTTCCCCTTCCTTCCTTCTTTTCTTCTTCTCCCTATTAAAATAATGAACAGAAACACTTTAATTTTGGTCCATAAATAACTCAGCTTTTTTTCTTCAAGAGCAGTGACATAAAAAAAAAGCATGTAAAAAAACAGCTATTCAAATTGTGGGTAGCTGTCTGTAGACAAGCTAACTGTGCAAGGTGACACTGTAGCCAGTGATGACCTAGTCAACAGGAGCAGTTGACTAGACTGTTGACTGTTTGTGGGCCTATATGTAGGCACCTAGCATTATTTCAGATGCCCTGGCAGAACCAGTTCTCCAGAAAGACAGTGCCCACATGTCCTGGGTTCACCTGTCACTCCCATGTGGATGTTTAAGGTACCTTAATGTACCTGTAATGGCATTAAATGCCTGTGTGTGGGCAGCGGAATTGAACCACAGCTGTCAGCTGTCATTTGAGCTGAATCACATGTAGACATTTGCACACAGATGCCCAAGTTTTTTAGTTTATCTGGAACTGAATTCCACCCAAGTTGTATTGTACCATCTTTCTAGGCAATTTATTAGACTGCAAAAAGGAGTGGAGTACAGAAATAGTCTTATAAAAGGGAATAGCACCCAGCGCAAATTCTAATATATGACCTTGAAACTGCAAGAAGTAAAGATGTCATTGACAGAACTTCGGAAGACAAGTGGCGTTTCTTTGTAGGACACTGCAGTAGTATTAACAGGGTGCATTAATCTCTTCCACAACCATGAAGAAAACAAATCACAAAGTGCTATCAGTAATTGCCTGAATCTGATCCAGTTAAACTCAATAGAAACAAACAAACAAAAAAACCAGAAGTCAAAACTGTGATTCAAGTCCTAACATGAGCTCTGTCCCCACCAGCGCACCTACTGGGACTACTTTGAGAGAGGTGCAGACGCAGTCAAAATTCATTGTTCCTGCATTTGCCCCTCGAGAATGCTCTGAAAACCTTTGGAGTCCCAAAGTCTCAGCTTACACCACTTCTACAGCTGGCTGCACTGGATAAGAAAGACCAGTGTAGAAAAAAAAGCTTCACACATTTTTCTAATGTAGATGAGTTTTGACTGACAGGTTGACCCTTAGCTTCCTTTATTTAGCACTGAAGTATGATACTCCGGTTCATGGAAGTAAAAATAATTCATCTCTTTTCTGTCTGCATGTAATCCAGAAAACTTCAAAAGCTCTTACAAATCTACATCAATTTCAGCTAATAATGTTCTGGGCTTGGACAAACTTAGGTATGGTTGGAAACTAACAGTTCTTTCCTCTAAGGAAATCACTGGTGGTCTTTCCCAAAGTGTCAGCCAAAAGACCATTAATGTTTCAGTCAAAGTTTTAATTGGATAAGACCACATGCCTCAACAATTTCATTCTGCATCAACTATGAGACTATGGCAGACAGCATCCTGCCCAGTCAGCCACACCATGTGGGCTGAATTTTAGCTTAGAATGGACCACAAGTCAATTTCTTAAACCCTGGAAGTTTATTATGGAAATGGACACTACTTTTCTAAAAGACTGAGATTTCTAAGATGAAAGATACCTACTATATCCAACATTTACATGCTTGTAAATGTTACAGCTTTTCAAAGATGAAAACATATGGACACACATTCAGGGAAGATAGTGGGATGCTTGTGAACTTTGCAAACCTCAGCCATATATCATCACAATGTCCCACCGTTCCCATGCTCAGATTGTCCTGCAGATTATCTCCTACTCAGTTGTTCAATTTCTCTCTTTTTGCACTGGATATAAAAACCAAGCAAATCCCAAGCTACGGAACACGCCACGCTTCTAAGCTGCTGGAGGATGTGCATAACAAAGATGCATTAGTAAACATGCAGAATTTAATCAAAAACTTTTGAAAATTGCATAGATGTGTTTAGAAACTATAAGCACTTTTGAATACATATGACAAAATACTCAGCCTGTTTTATATTGTTACTTCCTGAGTAGAAATGACTGAATTAGTATCTATCAACTTTCACAGCAATCTAAGAAAAAAAGAAAAAAAAGAAGATGATTTTGAAGAAACATTCAAAATCTCCTGTTTTGTGTCAGCTGGGAATTGTATTCTCTAATTCCTATCCTGTTCCACCAGACTGGACCTCCTGCTGCTTACTGTTTGTAAAGTCGCAGCTTCCCATGAGAGCCCAGATGTGTTTTCTTCCAGTTACGGATAAGAAAAGTAGAACTATTTTACACTGTGTCACCATGACTGATGGTGACATTCACTTCAGGTGAATGTCCTTATTTGTAGGAAGATGGGTAGCCACGAGCTCTAAGCGTAGGCTTTGTGAATCCTTTGTGAATTCATAATAATGAACATAGAAAGTGTTTAATTAACATAGAAGATGCATGATGGTAGCATGTATCTTTACAGTCTGTTTAAACAACTATTCTTACAGTGATGCAAGTAAGAACACAAGTAAAAGAACACTAACAAAACCAGCTTGAAAATAATCTACAGTGTGCCAACAGCATTTTAATAAATTGTCACTAATGTTTATACATGTAGATATAAGTAAGTATGCATATGGTATAGAACACACTTCGTTTGTTTGCTGTGTGGTCTTTATGTGACATTCGGACTAAGAAATGTGAAAAAGCTCACAAAAAATTCACCACATTGCAGCACAGCACCAGTATGGCATCTCCAATCTTACAATTTCTTTTACAGAATTGCATATGTATTTTGAGAAGCAGTATTACAGTTTCCATCGGCCTAAATCTTCCAGTTGTGACAATTAGATGGTAGCTAATGACTGCTGGAATATGTTTAGATTACTTTAATTTTATGAGTAAAGGGATGCTAAGTTTATTTACATATGTTTCCCTCCATCTTTGGAATTAATTTTGTTCTGGTTTCACTTAATGAAAGGCATTTATAGCCAATATTTACTGCTTCATGCATAAATGTGATATTGGTGGTGATCTTTCATTTACAATTAGAGGCTCTTTTTCCAAAAATAATGGACATATAAAAGTACATGTATTTCTACTTTATAGAAAATAATAGGATAGCCACTTTTCTGTTTCAGGCACTTAATATCAGAGCTCTCTTGCACAACTTTAGTGTAGTTCCTTTACAATCCACATGTAAAGATATACTATCAGTTGAGTTCTTTTAAGCTAAATGCCCATTTTTCTTCAAAATCATATTTGAAGATTTAGAACTCATGAAAACTAAGAAAGAAATAACAACAAATGCGTCTGTCTGTCTCTGTAAACTACAAGATGCTGTTAAACAGTTTAGAAACACTGAACCAAAGTAATTTTTCCACTAGAGAACTAAGGAGCCTTAACTGGTGTATCAATAACCAGGGAACACATCCTGCCTTGTTTGCTTGCAGTGAAACCAAGGATGTGAAAGTAATAAACGCTGCATGCTGGAGATACTGTACCTTTGTCTACAGAAAACCAGGAGAAGCCTAACCTGAAATATCAATTTGCTGTCATTTGCCAGAACTGACAGTTATTACTAGGAGCAAGGGGAAGTATGTGACAAAGACCACACTAAATTAACTTTTGTTCTCAGAGGGAGGAGTAATTCATAGTTGCGGTGGTATTCCAAGGGTCATGGCTGTATCTAGTGGTGCAGCAGAAAGAGATGAATTGTTTCCCGTGTTTCTAAAACTGTTAATAAGCTGAAGAGAGAGAATGCTTTTGCCATTCTTCTTGAAATACTGCTGTCAAGAGTCTACCACATTCTTACACCAAATCAGTGAATTTCTCTATCCTTGGGCTCCTCTAACAAATCTCATTAGTAGTCGTTTTAATGGAGATTTCAGGGTTTAAGCCAAAAGAGAACCATAGTAACTGTGCACTTCCTAAACAATTTCATTCATGAATGGGAAATGAGTCTCTAAATCTTTACTCACATGAGTAACCACATTGATATCCTTGGGCCTTCCATTATTGAGAGGTAGAACTGTGAGTATAAATTTGCAGGATTTGGATGTGGCACTTTGTTACTTCATGAGAGTGAAATCTGTAGCTGAAATCAATAGTTAAGCATGTGAGGCATATAAAAGATACACGTTCTTCCATGGAGGTCTGATTGCAATGCATCTCTCATTTTGTTTCGGCATCAACAAATAAGCATATAATTCTAAAGAGACGTACAGACTATAAGCAGTAATTACAAAGACACATTTTAGATAGACATTCTAGCTTCAATAGGGGAGTTGGGAATAGTCCACCAGAAAGAATAGAATAATAGTGAAAAAGGTCAATGCTTCTTGAAAAACTAACATACTAAGTCACAGACCAAGTTTCTGGTTCCCTGTCAATCAGTAGTGTAACTGTTGTCAATCATTCCCCCTTTACCTTGTTTGTGATTTTTGAATGGCCACAAAAGAAACTTTTGTTGGTAATTATGGTCTTTACAATTCGTCTGAGTCACAGGCAAGATTTTCATAGCCTGTCTGTGCAATAGACATGGTCCGCCCCAAGCTGCGCTCACGTATGTCCAACCAATTCAAGCTAAAGTTTCCCACGATAATACGAAGGGAAATAAAAGACTCTGACAAACACAAGTCAGCATTCTAAAAATAACAAGAAGAGGGGAAAGGGACAGGATAGCCAGGATCTTCTAGTTTTCTTTTTTTTTTTTTTTTTTAACCCTTTTCTCCTCTCAACAGGATAAATCTGATAACTCTCTCTTTGGAAGGGTGCAGTTAGACAGGATATGCACCTGTGCATCTTGAATCTTCTGAAAGAGCATTTATATTCTCTGCCTAACCACATGCTTCCTATTACATTGGTCAGGAGCATTCTGCTAAAAAATATTGCCAAGAATTAACGCTGCTTCATTTATTTTTTAATTTCAGAGTTCCCCTAGGATTTTTCCTTTCTCCAAACATTTCCACCTTGCACATATACATATTTGTTTTGTTTTCTTTGGCTATCAGTTCTAGTAACCTATCTGGTCCCTGCTGAAAATGCCAATAAAAGGTTTGTGAGAGAAGGTTCTCACATAAAACCCAGTTTTGGAGTTGATCCAACAGAGTGACAAATCTGATAACATCAAAGGCAGAACATCTGAAACTGGGATTTTGGCAGAACAGCTTTTTCAACAAATTGCAGCCTCTATAAATTTACCCATTTCTAAAAAGCCGAGTCCGTTTATTTGCTTATTTTCCTAGCTTCACCAAAAGAAAGGCTGAAACAACTTTGGAAAAATAACAGCAAAGTTGTTCAACGGAAACCAGCTCCTTTACTATAAACAGTGCCTCTCCCCAAACTATGCAGCTGCACAAAGCAGAAACAATGCAAGGGACCCTCAGCATCATTAACCAACTTCCCTTCCTCACCAAACAGCCACTTCGATAACACAATTACAATAGCATCGTGGAACAGTAGAACAAGGGGGGAAAAAAAAAAAAAAATAACCTTACCAGCTTCTCCTACAGTACACAGCTGAAAGGAAAACAAAACCCCCAGCTGCCGTATCGCATGCAATTGGTCTCCCAGCCTGAAAGAACTATGAAAGGCTAAAGTCTTTCGGCCCCTCTGTTCAGCCTCTCTTCAGCTCCCTCTCTCCGAGCCTCCTCACAAAGCCATTCTACTCCCTAATCCTCGCACAGGAAAGAGCAGCGCACACCAAATGACTTCAGCAGAAGCGATTCTCCCAGAGGGGTGGGGGAAGAGATGCTGCTGCCGCTCAGCCCCCCGCCCTGCCGCAGGGACATCCTCAAGGGAGGGTATCCAAACAAGCTCACCAGCCACTTGGGCAACGCATCCCGAAAGCAGACAGCGCATCAGGACAAGGCACAAGAAAAGTGCACATTTCCATTCTTCACCCTCACAGCCGCTAATTTCTGAAATGAGCACCCCCCTGGGTGCTTGTAAGGGTTCCCTGCGTGCATCTCTGTCAGCCCACACTGAAGTAGTTAGTATCATTTTTTTTTTTTTTTTTTTAAATTAGCTGCATGACTCCCTAAAGCTGTTGCTGGGCCTAAGGTTTTTCTCTTTAACAAAGAACATGTAAATAAAGCTTAAATATTTCAAATAGCAAAATAACAGCAAAGATGTTCCCTCAGAAAATCAATAATAAAAAGTATAAGGAAAAAAAATAAAACAAACAACAGACAAGAAATCAATAACGTTAGGAATCACCAAATTAAAAGTAATATTAAAAAACCATTAGTGCCTCCCTGAAATGCTTTTGATAGCTAAAATCAGAATAAACAACTGCATTTTTCACAACAATAAATATTTCCATCTTCATTACCAGTTTATGTAAAAAGAGACAGCATTTTCTTCATATAATTTGTCTTGAAAGCATGCCATAGATATTGAGATAACATCCCCTGCGTATTCTCTGATTTTCAAGAAAGCATTAAGTCTTTATTAAAGAAAGGCTACTGCTGTATTAGTTTTTAACGCAAGTTTTACCTCTCTATGAAATGCGGATATTCAGAAACAGGCAGCTGCCACAAAGTAAATCAAAGACCTAGAAAAGCAGATGGCATAATTTCACATCTTAAATGATGGCTGTGAGCCTTCCAGTAATAATTTATAAGGGGACTTCCTCCTGCTTGTTCCTCTGCTCGGCAGCATGCTGTTTGAGCCTTTCAAACAAAATAAATAGACTTCAAACCACCAGCTTCACACACACTAACACTTACCAATGCTATTTCAACCTGACACAAGCTGACTTTGTTCCTCTGTGACCCTCGACAGAAAACGGACGTGACAGTTTGATGGATGAGATCTTTTTTTCACAATATGGGTTGTGACTTCACGGCTCTGTCTCCCCATTATTGCTTAGCTGAAGGAGACAGGAACAGTGGAGGATCTTCCACTGTACAGAGACATTTTAACAGTGAAAATGAACCAAAAATGCAATAAATGCCTGGAACATCTTTTTCCTACCTCAAAATTGGGAAGTTGGGGGAATCTCTTTCCACTTTTGTTGGGGTTATGGTGAGAGGGGATAAGGAATAGGCTCCAAAGAGAGGAATTAATCCCAATGGTTTACTTCAAATCGTATTTTAGTTCAAGAAAATTGCAACATCAGCAGAGATGGAAGGAAAAGAAAGAATTCTATTTATTTCATTTATGACCAAAAACCACTAGGCCTGTGAATTTTGTGAACTGTCTCTTAAGTATGCTAACTTAATTATTTAACCAGAAACCTTGGACAATTCTTTACTGGACAAAGGCCTCAATGCAGTAACATGAGGCAAACAATTGCAATGCAAAGTCTTTTATTTGTTATCTAAAAATTACCATAAAATATCAGAAGATTAATATATATTAAAATTGCTGTCTGCAAATTCAGTATTTAAATGCAGATTCTCTGCTAAAATGAATTCAGAAATCTTTTTACAAGATTAACATATTTAACCTAAAACCCGCCAGATTGCACAGAACTCTCTGAGAAGAAATTGCCTTTCCGTGAAAAAGTTGAAAAAGCAAGATGGTGAATGAATTCTGACATGTAAGGCTCCTCCTCCCTAGGCTGCAGCTCATTAACAGACACCCTGACATATGAAGTCAGCCCCTTATTTCCTTAGAGAGGAACACAGGTTGCTAATATCTTTATGCCTTTGTTTCTGCTTTTTCATCTAATCAGATGAGTTCATTATGATAATACTGGTGGGTGTAGAATCTCTGATTTTACGGATAGATACGGAAGCCAAATGACCCAGCCCAAGGAGGACGCGGGCAGGAAGCCAAGTCTCTGCTGTTCCACACTACTGCACCCCATCTCCAGTGATCCTGGTGCTCTGAAAGACAATTTATTAAAAGAAGGACTAGTCTACGCTATGTTTGAGATCAAGTTCTTATATATTTTGCATTTGTTAGCACACAATTTATGTTGTTATTTTTCCTGCTTTGGGATTTGATCTTCATAATTCTGTCTAAAAATACACACGGTATCTCTCCAGTAGCAGAATTTTATCATAAATAATATGTGAATCCTATTAACTCTTTCAAAAAATACTATTGTCTTTCCAAAAAGATTGTTTCAGATTACAGTATTTATGTACTTTCACATTATGAATATCTTCTTTTTGTAGAATTTCTGTGAGGCAGTATCCAACTCATGATAATACTGAAAGGCAATCAAACAGAAACAAGAGACTGATTGATACTCAAAAAAGCAAAATCTGACAGACTTATACAGAAGAGTATCTGCAGTTATCTTGTTTCATCAATTCAACTCTCAATTTTTTAATTATTTTTCTGTCTGAGAACCACATTAGAATTACACACTTGCTTCAGGTGACTCCACTCTGAGATTTAGGTGGGACTCTAGCATGAAGAAAGTAATGTGGTGTGAATTTCATCCCTTTAAAGGGAGTTTTAACAGGTGTACTTATGAGCCACTCATATCACAATTACAGCTTCTAAACTGTTGTCATTGTGTCCCTCTCTAACAATCCGAGAGCATTCACATTGTAAAGAAGGAAGTACATTAAATGTTTGAGAAAGGACAACCTCTTCACAAAACACTATTTAAATATATATACATACATAAAATAACTTCTAAGTAACAAAAGTTCATACCATCCAGAGTGTAGTTAACTAGGATACACCAAACAATAAGAGCTCTACCTGTGAAAAGGAAGAGTGAAACTTGAAAAATGTAGCCACCCTTGTACTTGGAAACCAATTAAAATGAGTTTGTATAGGGGAAAAAAATAAAATATCCCAATAGGGCATAGTACTGAAAACAACAGGCACTAAAAATTTAGAAGAGCTCATTTTTCTTATTCTTGTAGCAGAACGTAACTTTCAGAATAACTCATGACAAATGCCTGAAGGAAACCTGAGCTTTAGGAAATATCAG
The DNA here is from genome assembly GCA_009806455.1 of Tetrax tetrax. Lineage (NCBI taxonomy): Eukaryota > Metazoa > Chordata > Aves > Otidiformes > Otididae > Tetrax > Tetrax tetrax. The sequence continues at coordinate 54,620 of WHYT01016712.1, forward strand.
CAGGTTTATACACTCTGCTGCATAGTTCTTTCTCTACTTGCTCACAGTTATGTCCTCTTTTATCTGTATCATCTGTCAAAAACACCTTTTTTTTTGCTTAGCATTTACTCCTTTCTCTGTTTCTTGAATTAACAAAAAACACAAAGCAAGGTCACTTGGATAATAGCCCTGCATTTTTAATGGCAATCGTAAGTGCATTTCAAATAATCTTTTCTGCAAGCAGAGTGGTGCAGACAGTTGGACTGCAAAAGACTCCAGCAAAACCAAACTTTGAAGGTTTGCTAAGCTCTTTGAGAAATGCTGGTGTGACTGATTAGTGCAATCCATTGCAGTTCTTTGATTTTGTTTGCTTACCTTCTCCTAGAAAGAAACTCCCAATAATTCTAAAGGCAGTGTAGAAAATGGAGGCAGAATATCTTCATAAACAGAAGGAAATGTACATCTTAGGGGTACATACACTTCATCCAACTTTTAAGCATTTGATCTAGAAGTGTAAGTTCCATAAATAAGTCAGTAGGTGCTCTAGAGAGTACACCTTTCAACCAACTCTTTTACACAGTCAAATATTAAAACTTTACCATTCAAAGGTAAGACTGTGTAATGGTTTATGCTCAGCCAGCCTGTAACATACGTGTGTTGGATTTCAGGGATATACTTTAGCTATGTCACAGGATCTGTCTTCTAAGAAAGCAACATAGAGGTAATTCTGCAAACTGGAAGAGGAGAGACCTGGTGTGAGGAGGAGATAGTAGTAGTAATTACTAGTAGTAATGAGGGAAGAACACAGTAGAGAAAGATAGTCAAGTAAAAGGAAAAGAAATAAGGAATTCAGATTATCAGAAAGCATCACTCCAGCAAGAACATTACTCAATTTAGCATTTCACTTTGACAAGGAGTTTTCTAATAGCCTTTCCTTTAGGTTTAATCTCCATGAGTTCAGTCTAAACCCACACTGTCTCTGCTTTTGTTTCCAACTCGGCTGAAAGCAAGGATTCCGCAGTGCAGCTGAGTTTACATTAGGAGTGTACGTGTGAAACCGAGGATATCTGGCTTGGAACTTCAAAGCACGTCAGCTGACACTGGTGCATCTAGGCTGTAAACTTCAATAAATGTGTCACTCTTCCTAAAGTTTGATAGAATAAAATTAAAACAGCAAATGGAAAAAACCAGCCTGCGGCTTGTAAAAGGTTAGATCTTCATCTTTCCTTCATCCCTAACCTGTGTGGAGCAAGAAGGGTGTTCCTCTCTATAAATTGGACAGAAACATTCCAAATAGCTTTTTAGGAGCTTTGGCATACATGCTTGCTGGTCAGAGAAGGAGCCAACACTTCCATTTTGGACACTGGGGTACTGCTCTTGAGCAGGCAGGAAAAATGCCCATAATCCAGCCCATCCTCTGCAGCCCTCTGCACCAGCCTGGGGATGAGCGGGCAGCCTGGGATCATGAGACATCCATACTACAGACGTTTCCTGAAATTTTTTTAATTGATCAGATACTGTCATCACAATTGTGCTACAGGAAGACTGACAGGAGCAGGCACACAGATGTAGGCACTGAGAAGACTGAAAGGCCTTTGAAAGTCCAACCATCAAGGGGTTTGTAGCCCCTTTAGTATTTAAAGACAAACATCTGCATTAAAAATTTGTAGGCTTGAAGCCTCAGGCTGTTAAGTTCTTTGGAGGAGACACATATATTTTCCCTGTAGTTCAGAGGTCTGCAGCACAGTTGGAATTCCAGCTTTTGGATATTACTACAGTGAAAACATACACAATGATTTACATAGTGGTATTATTGCCCATTTTTCCAAAACAAAGAGGAATTAATGCAGTTAACTTGGGTGTATTTGGGAAGAGGGAGGAAAAGCAAGAAATAAAGTGGCATACTGACATATGGTATAAATAGCTTACGGGAAATCGCCCTGAAACTACTGCAAACACAGGCATCATCAATGTCTTACAGTTAATCAGACTCCATATAAGAAATGTACTTATAAGAACAAGAATTTGTGGTACTGAGCTGTAACATAAGCACTGTTGCACATTTGCCCCTTCATTAAAGATTCCTCCTAGGAGATATCATCACATTCAGATGACAAGCAAAAATAACATATGACTTTATCTGGACATTATCCAATAATGTACGCAAGGAAAGCAGTAGAATATTAGGTGTGAGAAACGCCTGAGTTAAATCCATGCACTGCTCTTGCTGTGAGAAAATGTGGGATTTCTTTTATTTGTTCAGAGTAACATTAAGATAAACCTGCTGCTATCCAGAACAGACTTCAGAGTATACATTGAGTGGGCAGAGGATTCAGAAAACAATAATACATCTCAGAACTGGAGTAATGAAGGGGGAAACCTGGAAAAACAGCTTTGAAAGTCTAGAGAAACAGGTCAGAGACTCCACTTTCCTCTTTGAGTCTACTGTGAGCTCTCACTCCAGGCACCAAGCGCTATGCTCCTCTATGGAATCTCAGCAACAATCAGCATCTCTCATTCAGAGGCCATTCCAGCTCCAGTGCCTCAGCTCAAACTTTTAAGAGGAGAAAGACGAGTGTAGGCCTAATGGTCAAAGCATCTCAGAAACCTCTGCTCACCACAAAGGGGAGAATCAACCCAAATCACCAAGCACAAATAACCTGGGAAATAATTTCTGGCCACAGAAGAACTTTAAGGGCAGCTTCTTTTAGATCTCATTTATACAGATTTTTAGAAACTATATAAATATATTTTTAAATCTATATAATTTTTTTAAAATGAAATTACCTAAAGTTTAATTTAATTTAGGTATTAAGCTTTAAGAATCAGTCATTTTAAGTCATTCTTTTGCTCAAGCTTCTCTAACTTTTCTCCATTCTAATATTTTCCTTTTGCATTTATTTTCTGTTTTTTTTTTTAATTTGACAGATTAACTTCTCTCTCTCTTATATCAGCTTACTGATCCAATTCAACATAATCAGTGCAGTCACAAACCTTTAAATATACTCACACACAGGTTTCCTTCCACTTAATCAACTCCATTAAAACACAAATTTTACTTTAAACTGTGTAAACTTTGTGCTAAGGCCAGACTAATCTGACTGTAATAAATGGACAGGAACCAAAATACTTACTTGACCAATAACCATTGTAATGAAGACGGAGATGCCATGGAAAAGGCTAGAATATAGCCTACGTGGCATCAGCTAAACAAGCACCCTTTCCTGCAGCAGCTGTACTGATGCTGGCAGATATTTATGCAATCCTATCTATTTTCTAACAAAGACTAAATCCCATTTGTGTTCAAGTGTGATCATGCTCCTGCAATCCATTGGGAGCAGGGTTTGATGTTTCTGCATAGCTGTTTCTGGAACTAGCAGGTTTGACTCCCAGGTAAACATACCAGCCTATGAAACTGCAGTGGATTAGCCTTATAGGAAAAAAGATGCATTTACACTTGCAAATGCAAACTGGTAGGAAGAGACCTCCAAAGGCCCATGACCGCATCTTTCCACGTAACTTCGAAAGAGAAGAGGCTCCCTCCTATGGTTAAAACCTGTAAAACTGTGAGCACCATCATGAGCATGGATTCTTCAGACACAAAGGCACTCGGTGGATATACTAGCCAGCACATCACCTTAAGAAAACTATTTAAAAAACACTATTACATATGCAAGACATCTAGAAACTGGGCCAGAAATTCATATTTTACTTACATCAAAAATACATTGTAATATGTAATAATAATGACATTAATCTCAGTTTTCAAATGAAAGCTTAATGCCAGCCACAAATGTCCACACCTCCCCCCAGAAATTCTTCTTAAAAGTTTTGTTATGCATTTGTAATACTGTAACAGCTAAAATAGCATGCCAGTCAGAGAAGGGATACTTTTCTGGAATAAATATTAGACAGAACAAAATAATGAAGATACATTGCATAAAATAACCAAATGCACTTAACATTGTATCAAACCCATTAGGCATAAAAAGTTTACCAAATGAAGTGTAACACCAGAAACAAATAGATTGTATAATTTGATCCCCACGTGTGACTTATTCCTAGCTTTTATGTTTCATTTTCTCACACTTCAAAGCAAAGTCTCTGAAACGTCAAATTTTGAATTAATGGACTGAAGGTTTCAGAAACAAAACAGTTTTACTTATCTAAAAGAAACAGCATTTGTATCCTGAGTCACATAATGTCATTTGCCTAAAGAGCACAGGCATGCCAAGAACAGGAAAAAAAAATATGTTTAAGACAATATTCAGTTGTTCATTTTTGACTTGAAACAGATTGTGGTTTTTAAATTTCCTTTATTACAATTACAGCAAGTAAACTCTTTCACCAACTCTCTCTGGGCAGCTCAGTTTACATTCAGCCTACTAGAATTAAAATGAGTTGTCAAGAGTGCTTGGTTTCCATTGGTTTTATGACAACAGTGTTTATTATGTAAAAAAAAAAAAAAAAACAAACCAAAAAAAAACCAGTCATGGAGGTTTTGTTCGGAGAAATAATATTATTTCCTCTAAATTAATCATGCCTTGTTTTGCAACTGAAAAAAAAGGCACAGTAGCTCAAAATGTTTTCCCTTAATGTATTTCCCATTTTAAGAGGCTCTAATCTTGGTTTTTCATTTGTTCCATCTCAGTCTCATACAACAGAATATGTGACTGAGTACAATAAACAACCTCTTGACTGCTAAAATTTTATTGTGGTACACTCAACACCTGCACCAGCACACTTTTCATTAATGGACTACAGTAAATGTTTATATAACTACCAAGAGAGTCTATTAATGGGAAAAAAAAATTCTAGCAGATAGATCATCCTTTGCAGCAATTAAGCTCTACAATAAAATGTAGTCCAACATCTACACCGTTCTCCAAGGCATCTTAGATTAGTGAAAAGGGGGATATAAAATCAACCCTGATCATGTGGTGAGAAATCCTATTTGTCCTGCATATCTACTTTTTGCAGGGAGTTTAAACAATTGTGGCTATTATGAAAAACAAAAATGACAGCTTTAATTTTCATATAAATATTCAATTCATCTGCAACTAAACTTCATGTTTGATTTGAATTTTGACACGCCAACCCCAACAATTGTTAGGTTTTCTGAGGGCTTCGAGGGTCTGTTCTAACTCCCCCTGAAGCCAGAAGGACGATATGTACTGACTTCCATGCCAGCTACCTTGAACCGTGACTGGGTGGCTTAAGGGCTGGCCCTACGTCTTCCCTGTGTCACCAGTGCATTTTCTCAAGCGGTAAGCCTGGTACTGGATCAGGACCTGGCCCTGAGCTGGATTGTGAAGAGAAAGCTTAGTGAAAGCATCCAATGCACATGTAATATCAGCTGGGTTTTAGTCAGTTCTCACTGTCTCAGCCTGTCACTGTCTCAAAAGTTGGCCTGTTTGAGAACTGTGGCAGAGCACTGTAAAACCAGCTGGGACACCTGGGCAGACCCTCCACAGTCAGGACCACTGCAAGTTTTCAGGCAAACTTGAACAAACTCTGATTATAACAGAATGATCATTCCCCTCTAGTCACTACTGGTGAGGCCATAGCTGGAGCACTAGGTACAGGTCTGGGCTCCGCCATTCAAGAGAGACAGGGACACACTGGAGAGAATCCAGTGAAAAGACTATGAAGATGGTGAAGGAATTGGAGCACCTCTCCTATGAGGAAAGACTGAGAGAGATGGGACTCTTCAACCTGGGGAAGAGAAGGGTCTGAGGGATCTTATTAATGTATATAAACACCTGAAGGCAAGGTGCAAAGAAGGAAAAGCCAGGCTCATATCAGTGGTGCCCAGTGCCAGGACCAGAGGCAACGGGCACAAACTGAAACTCAGGAGGTTCCTTCTGACTATCAGGAAACATTTTTTCACTGTGAGAGTAACCAGGCACTGGTACAGGTTGCCCAGAGAGGCTGTGAAGTCTCCATTAAAAATCTGTCCAGATATGGTCCAAGGCATTAATGGGCTGTAAGTTACCCTGCTTGAGCAGGGGTTGAGTTAGACCACATGACCTCCAAGTGTCCCTTCCAACCTCAACCATCCTGCAGTTCTATGAGTAAGAAACCAAAAACTAATAGAAACTGAAACACATAAGAAGCCCTCATGATTTCATAGTTTTATGTACATTTATTTACACATGAGCGAATATGTTATGAGAATTGTCACAAGAAGAGCGTAGCCTTAAAGAACATAAAAAATAAATCACAAAATCCTTGAGAGGAATAGGCTTAAAAAGTAATTGCCAGCAGCAGCCAGGGAACATCATATTTCACATGCAGCATGTAAAACAATTTCATATACCATATCCATCCATTTATTCTGCCATTGCTCTGTTAAATTATCTAAAAATGCATTCTTCTTCAGGAGTGGGTATAAGCTGCAATTTTATTACAATAAAGAATAAGATAGACGCATAAATCTAGCTAATTGCAGTAGTCCTTGATAGGAAAATATTCACTTAACCTTTTCCTCATCTCCTTTACCATTTCCCTACCTCTCTTCCAATATGCTACATCTCTTTTTTGTTATCTTGATGAACAAAGAGTTTCTCCCAGGTCTCTGCATGTGAGTGGAGGTTGAAGAAGAGATGGGAAAAATTACAGAGATGTTCTGGGTCACAATATCTCCAAGAAATTATTGTGGATAGAAGCCTTCATATCCAAAAGTACACTGTCTGAGATTTCAAGGGCATTCGGTCCTTCTGCCATGCCCTCTCCCATTCAAGGATGTGGAGGACAAACTAATCTACTTTTCAGACTGTAAATCTCCTCTGAGTGAAATTCAGTTTGAACCATAAACATCATGCACACCTTAACAGTATAAAGCAACAGCACTTTAAGTATCGTACCCTGGAAATGTCCAGTTTTCTGTAATGCAACTAAGTGGCTTTTTTTTTTCCACATGATGAGGTAATAGAAACAATATGGGAAGTGCTTGAAGCAAGTTAGGTATAAAATATGCAAAATGTGTTGGTTTTCAGTTGTGTGTCATTGCAACCCACACAGTAACCTCTTGGTGGGACTAACTCAAGGACATCTCTTATTCATGCAAATAGTTCCATGGATTTTGACAAGGTGTCTTGAGTGAGTCTAGATTAATCATACAAGAAACTTTCTAATTGCACAGGTTACCTTTATCAAATAATTCAGATGTCCCATTATTTTTCTGATGATAAACTACAGCAACATGTATTTTTTCCTCTGCACATATGGATTTATTATGCACACATATCTATATGTGCATACACATAGCTGAAACTACACTCTGAGTCACAACAGAATAAGGATCCCTTTATTTTCCTTTTAATTGCCAAAGAAGCTTGACAACATGCTTCTATTTTTCTCTCCTCCGAGATCTCACAGAGCTTTTAAAACACAAGTGAAGTCTTGAATATGCACCTTATTTAAATAAGAATGGAGGTGAATATACTCTTTGGCACAGGGGTGCCTCCAAAGACAAATGTTTTCTCCTATTACCATTTCAGTTGCCGAAAGCCATGCTCTGAGCCTTGCACTCCGGCTGGGAGTCCGCTGAGCCCATTTCAGCTGGGCTGGCAGGGGTCATGCTCCCCAAGGGAGAAGGTCAGCCCCGTGGCCTGGGAGAAGGGGACAGGAGAGCCAGAGGGTGACCCCACACAACACACATTGTGCTCGGAGGCTGGAAGTCAGCCCAGCTTATGCTGGATCACGCAGCGAGCCAGCCCGACGCATCTGACAGCCAGAGATCACTTTCCACCATGGGGATCCTTTCATACGGGCAAACCTTTTTTTCTGCACGTTTCTATCATCAGAATAGTGACTGTGACAACAAGAATGGCTCACGGGTGACATTTTGGGGTACTGACGAACACATTTTCAAAGAGCATTGGAAGAAGGGAAATAATCATAGGCGCCCATTAACACCAAACTAAATCGCACAACATGAGATGATGTTCCTTATAAGTAAGCAGTGTGTGGCAGTGGAAAGGATATTGTGGAGAGAGAGACTAGGTATTAATACATCATTTTAAAGTTTGCACTCCACTTCAATTTCTATTGTGTGCTTCCACCGTGACCTTGGGTAATCCCAAGCTCACTCTTCTTTCCTTACCTGTCCTCATAATGGAGATATTGTTCCCTCAAAAGATAAGCATTGTTAGGAAAAAGCCATTAAACTTTATGAGATACCGAGCCGTGCTATGGAGAAGTATCATAAAAAAAACCTTTGAGTCTATAAATAAAAGATATATATGAGAGATTACCCTACAAGGTCTGTAGCTTACAGTTATACCTTGAAATTTTTATCTGTTTTTGAATTATTTAAAGAAAATAATCACGAAGCCACCAGCCTTATTATTGGTATTATAAGAAATAAATTGGTGGGTAGAGCTGTTTCCAGTCTTTAGAATTATTTAGCATTTTTATTGTCCCACCAGAGAAGTTAATAGTATCTTTCAGAAATTATTTATACACTTCTAGTCAAGGGAAGTATTAAAAAAACCCGTTGTTCATTGGTGTGTTCTTTTTATTGCTGATCTTTTCACGGAATAAATAGAAACAACCATAAATCAGAAGAGAGATTTATAGTATGTAGAAATTATCTAGTCATTTTGCCTATACAGAATTTTATTTTTAAAGGATTCACTTACAATTTAACAAGACATTCAAATCACATTCAACAAATCATGCTATCTCTAGTAACAGAGAAAGGTGATGTGTTGAACACCCAAGAGCTGTACTGATAAAGCAAACTGGTGTCGTGCAACCCTTTGCAATATGCCAGATGCCCAAGAGCCAGAGGTGCCGGTACAGTTCCTCCATATAGACTGGCCCAGTACTGCCAGCTTATGGACAAATATCATGCATCCTTTGTAGTACTACAAAGAAAAGTCTAGGAGGAGTGAACAGACACACACATTCTAAGCACATGCCTGAGAGCCCAAAGACAAAATCTCAGCTATGGGAAAAACAGCTGGAAGTCTTATTATTGCATTCAATGGGGACAGCGTCACATTCTGCGCCGAAATAGGTGTGGTGGACGGACCCTGGCTGGACATCAGGTGTCCACCAAAGCCACTCTATCATTCCCCTCCTCAGCTGGACATGGGAGAGAAAACATAATGAAAGGCTCATGGGTCGAGATAAGGACAGGGAGAGATTACTCACCAATTACCATCATGGGCAAAACAAACTCCACTTGGGGAAAATTAATTTAAATTATTACCAATCAAATCAGAGTAGAATAATGAGAAAATAAAAAACAAATCTTAAAAACACCTTCCTCCCCACCTCTGCCTTCTTCCTGTGCTCAACTTTACTCCTGATTTCTTTTTCTCTACCTCCTCCTCACCAGGTGCAAAGAGGGATGGTGAGTGGGGGTTGTGGTCAGTTCATCACACATTGTCTCTGCTGCTCCTTCCTCCTCAGAGGGAGGACTCCTCACACTCCTCCCCTGCTCTAGCCTGGGGTCCCTCCTACAGGAGACAGATCTCCACAAACTGCTCCAGCGTGAGTCCTTCCCATGGGCTGCGGTTCTTCACAGACTGCTCCACCATGGGTCCCTTCCACAGGGTGCAATCCCTCAGTAACACAGTCTGCTCCAGCATGGGTCCCCCATGGGGTCACAAGCCCTGCCAGCAAACCTGTGCCAGCCTAGACTCCTCTCCCCACAGGGCCATAGGTCCTGCCAGGGGCCTTCTCCAGCGTGGGCTTCCCACAGGGCCACAGCCCACTTCAGGCATCTGCCTGCCCAGACATGGGGTCCTCATGGGCTGCAGGTGGATCTCTGCTCCTCCGTGGACCTCCATGGGCTGCAGGGGGACAACCTGCTTCACTGTGGGCTGCACGGGAACGTGTCAGGAGCAACATTACTCCTCCTCCTCGTCCCTCACTGGCCTTGGCGTCTGCAGGGCTGCTTCTCCCACATATTTTCACTCCTCTCTCCCAGCTGCTGTTGTGCAGCAGGTTTTTTCCCCTTTTTAAATATGTTACCATAGAGGTGCTACCACCATTGCTGATGGGCTTGGTCTTGGCCAGTGGTGGGTCTGACTTGGAGCTGGCTGGCATGGGGTCTGTCAGGCACAAGGGAAACTTCTGGCATCTTCTCACAGAAGCCACTCCTGTAACCCACCCCTGCTACCACAACTTTGCCAAACCCAATATACAGTAGGCATACCCTATAGTCACCAAAGCTGCTCCTGCACACGTGGACATCCTCAAACAACACTGGATAGTTAGTTGCAGCAGTCCTGGTGTTCAACCAGTTGCTGAGCTACACTGTGAAAATCTGCAGGGCTGATAGTTACCTGCTGTACGAGTACATTGCTATTTCTCATTACTACACCCATTAGCTTTAGACCTTCAACCCCCAACATAAACACAACTTTGGTGAAGAAAAAAAAAAAAAAAAAAAAAAAAT
>WHYT01016712.1:72599-98794 GCA_009806455.1 Tetrax tetrax
GGGGGGGGGGGGGGGCATCATTTCAATGGAGATACAGCAATGAAAACACCTGAGGATCCATCCAACTGATACCCTGCAAATACTATTGCAGTATTCACATGTTCTTCTATGCATTAAAAAAGCAAGAGACTCAAGATAAACATAATTGCAGAAAAGGAAAATAGTGAACTTAATATTCAGCCACACAGTGTGCTGTAGCAACCTCAAGCATCCACTGGAATGACAGAAAGTATCAACATTAATAATTCAGGAATCACTTTAAATTTCATTAATCTTTACAAATTAACTTATGCTTAAGAGTTGGAATCTACTACTGTCGGCTATGTAAGTTGCTAGCAAGAAAACTGAAATAAAGGGAAACATCAGACAAATGTACTGAGGGAAAGAGGTGTGGTACAACAGTTACTGTCATTTGCACCATCTGTGAAATACCAGCCTTTTGGCAGTGTAGAAAGAATAAAAGTATTAAGAGCAGCAAATGAAAATCAGTTGGGTTGAATACTGCATTACTCCATTTGAAGAAAAAGGTAGAGACTTTCAAGTGAGGACCTTTGCTGTTGGGCAAGGATAGATCTTTAATAATTCAGTTATCTTGGTCTTCCAGGAGGAAAGCAAGAAGGTAAGAATGAGAAAAATCTATGAATAGTTATGCATAAATGCAGCTGATCCTCCATAAAAGTATGTGATAAATGTAGCAAGAAGTCCTTGGCCCAGCAGCACTTTCACGATCTCCCAAAAAGCAACGAGGCTGAACTGCAAAAGCCATTCAATACTCAGATGTAAGGAGAAAGAAAGCTAAACAGAATGTCCTTCTGTTATCCTATAGTCAATAAGCAGTATAAGCAATTTTCTTTGAGACTTAAGTGGAATTTGCAGTAGCAAATTCCCTCTTGAGCCCAGCCCTTCAATCCACTAAAACATCATTGCAGTTTAGCCCTATTGGCATTTTCATCTGAGGAGCCAACCACTGAAGTACTTACCAAGTTGAGGTTTTTCTCAAAGGAAAGAATTTCAAATTGAAAGATATTTCAAGTTTGAAGAAAAGTGAGACGCACTTAATTTCCCACTTAGAAGTACTTTTGGAACTACACAAACATGGATTCCCCAGAGAACCAGCCTGAAACTATTGAGATGTCCTCAGGACGTCTGGGGCCTTTGCACTTCTAAGAGCTGTACAGAAAATACCAAACCTTATCCTATCCTTCTGTTACCATGTGTGAAGTCAGATTTATGAGCTTTGGAGCTGATCTGAGTCTATTTTTTATATTTTTCTATAGCTCTGTTAAGGCTATCCTAGCTAACAATTGTCACTCTCAAATGCATTTTTTCCTATGGAGATTAATATTAAAACCTGAAGATATTTACATTTTGGATGTGTGGAAGAAGCTGAAATCCCATCCTGCTTTATTACACTTTTTAAACAAGGTAGAGACCAGAGCTTATAAAGTTTATAAACCATTTTATTTAAAATTACTCCATGCAAACTACAGTTTTTCAACTAGAAATACACTTACGTGTATCAGTTAAACACGTATCTTCATTCTGGAGTTTTTTTTAATATATTTACAAGCCTCATTAACTCTCTGCTTTCTCCTCTCTACCTCTGGCCACAGTTTTCAAACCATCTGCAAATTTCTCCTTTCAATGACTTGTCAGTGCCTGCCCACTTGTTCAAAAATCAGCAGAACAGGCTCCTAGGTCAACAACTAACAATGGTAACTTATGTTTTCTACAATTCCTGAGCCTATCTTGCATTCTTAAAATACAATGGGGATTTTAGATACTCGAATCTTCTTACTTGCAGAATAAAAAGTAACATGCTGTCAGCATGTTTTCCTCTCTGTTTGAGCTCAGTGATTCAATCAAGAAATTCCCCAAAGTGAGAAGCTGGAAAACAGCACTTTTCTTTTGTTTCTCGCTTACAGATCACTTTAATGGAGCAGAAGTGTTATTTGTACAAAGATATTAATTTTCAGGTTAAGAGCAAGCAGGGTTTTCTTGGAAGAATGTTGTGTTTTGTCAGCAATTAAAAAGCTGGTTACTGAAGATGATTTCTCAGGGATTTCCTTTTGTCCCCTCCATGCCCCTCCACACAGCCAGGCAGCCAAGTTAACCCCAGCCCTGCTGTCCCAGGCAGGGATGGGATCCCTGTGCCGGAGCCCACCGAGAGTTGCATGGGCAGGGGCAGGCAGCAGGCCCTTGGCTGGAGCAGAGGTATGGGTCCCTCTCCTCTGCCCAGCACGTTCTCCTCCCAAACCCCTTAGAAAAGAATCTCCTCAGAGGACTGGACCTTTCTGCCAAGCCTGGTTGAAGGAGGACATGAGGTTTCAAAGCTACAGCAGATAAAGAGGCAAGAGGCACAATCAGGTAACACAGTGTTTAATGGGGAAACCAGGCTGAAAACATCCTCTGATCCTCCCGAAAATGAAAGGAAAAACAGAAAAGCAATGGAAGGCCAAGCCCTTGCCCTGGCTTTGGCAAGCACAAAGCCCCGAGCACTCATTTTCGTGGGTAACTGGTGAAGCATGAGGAATGCAACACAGCTCAAATGAGTTAAGAGCAAATCCCAACAAAGGCAACAGCTCTCTGGTACTTAACAGTCTGCCCAGAAACTTCAGCAGTACCAATAAGCATTCTGCAAAACTCCTCCTCCCATCCTCCTGCTTTTTTCCAGATAATAAAAACAAAACAAAACAAAACCAAACAAACCATAAAGAAGTTCTCCCAGTTGAAAGGAGAGCCCTGACGGTGTAACAGAACAAATAGGTACTGCACATTACATTTCAGTTCCTGAGCATCTCTCACTCAATTTTTGTGTTAAATGGGATGCATTCAGTAGGAATCTTCCTCCTTTGAAAATGTCACTGTGACTGATGACAAAGCTGGAGAAGATAAACATCGCAAAACACTGTCAGGGGAGATGTAAGGGATACATATTAATTTTTATGTAAGCCTTTTATGGCATACATAAAAATAAATGATCTTAAAAGTTAATACCAATCACTGAGCACATATATGTGATCAGTGAGTTATAGATCAGCATCTGAGTAATGGGACCTGTGCGTTACAGCATTGGATGAATCATATTTACATAATCCAGCTGGGCTGCTCTGCACACATATCTGCAAAGCATCATTTCATTGTCAAGACTGTTTCTCCCTCTGAAATGTAAATCTTGCAGTAGGGGCCTGCTGAGATGCAGGGCTGAGGGCAATATGACTCCACCATGCTAATTAACAAACAAGCAGGCTCAATCTCAAAGTAAATGTCGATCCTTGTGATTAGAGAAATTGCTGCACTGGCATTTTCTTTACTACCTGAAGAAAGCAACTTCAGAATCATTCTTTCCCTTAAATGCCAAACTACAGCGCACTCTCTGGGCCTAGGCAACTATTCAAGTTTGTCTCCCTTCTTGTTTGCTCTATTATTACCCCAATTTCCTCCTTTTCAAAAGAAAAATATTAGAGTAACATTATAGCAGATGTATACCTATATAGGTAAATAGCTACATAATATTATCAAGATGTATAATTTAACACAACTTTTCTTGAAAATAATAAAATTAAGCATGAAAAAAAATGAAGACATTAAGACTTAAGAGACTAGAAAGCAATCCTATTACATAAAAGCAGGCTGGGGAAAGGGAAGGAGAACAGAATAAGCTAGAACTCTCTCTAGCTTATGTCAGGGAAAAGGCACGGCCTAGCATGTAACAAAGTAAACCACTATTATCCGTCCATGAGTGATTTAGAAGGATCATAGTCTTGCAGTTCAAAGAACAGAAGCACATAGTTTTGAAACCACCAGCTTGCTTTTTTTTTTTTCCCTACTGTTTGAAATCATTTTCCATAAAAATTTTGTTACCAAACCTTTGGAACAAAGCTTTTGCAGTCTCAGATACTTGCTCTTTATTTTCACAGCGGAGAGAACCAAGGCCAGTGCAATCTGTTTCATTGCTGTAGGTAGATATGTTGGGACCCACTGCATCCAATTCCCTTCACAGTTCCATCATTGCATTTGTGGCAGGATCTCCATTTCCATCAAGTTCCTACAGGCACAGTGGGTCAGGCACAAGAGCCATCACTTAGCATTGGTGTAAATTACTTCTGATAAACAGAAACATGGCATTTGGTTTTGCCTGTAGCTTTTAGGATTACAGGCAGTAATCCTAGTTCTCATCCTCACATGTAGAGATTTCCAGTGGAAAGCAGCCAGGCATGTAGGCACGGAGGGAGGTGCTGTGCACTCCCTTGGCCCACATCACTTGGGGCTGAGAACCACAAGTCAGACCTTGAAGTACAGCCTTGGGGTTTGATCATCACCATAACAGAAAGGGGCTATGGTCATGCAGAACTTCAAATGCTTTTGTCTAATCAGGAATGGATTAACATCTTACAGGACATGCCTTTGATTCAGTGCCTTTTATAAAGACGCTAAGATTGACTTGTATAGATAGTTGTTTCAAGTACAGTACCAAACTATGAGTTTGTTCCTCCTGAAGATTTGCTCCATTGTTTTTAAAGCCAAACTATTTTTTCATGGATATTTTGTAAGTTTTACACTAAAATGGGAAACTCAAATCAGGATAGGACCATTTCTACTCATCAAATGTTAGATTTTAAACAGATCAGCCTAGTATTTGCATACTTCCCTGATTGGTGAACACATGTAGAAAGAAATCTGTACACGTGCTTATTTCCAAAACTCCTGTGCTGTATTTCTTCCATGTTGAAATTTGCTCCCCCTGAAACCACACATAATTCCACCCTCTTATCTTTCTTTACTGTTTATCAACATCAGTCTCCCTCAGTCATGAAACATTCACTCAAATGACTCCTTAAATCCTACTTCACCTGATGGGCTTTTCAGGGATGGTTGTTGAATCTCTCCCTTAAAAGGCTCACATTTGAGTTATCTTGCATTTACTGCATAAGGATCTGTATCTTCAACTTTTTGCCTCTGAGGAAGGGAAAGACTTCAACAGATGTGTTCTTATTTCACATTCAAAGATAAAATTGGTTACACATACCAGCGGAAAAAAAAAAAAAAAAAAAATTGATCATAACATACCAGATAAAGTAGCAGCATCTCTAATTAAAGGAGTGATGATTCATTCAAAATCTACTTGATAAATAGCTGCCAGAAAGAGAAACTTTAAATGTGATTATGTGCATGACAGTGTCAGAATAGTTTCCATCTCAGGTCTTTCTTGGTTTCAGCCAGCCAGAAATAAGTTTATTCCTGAAGTAAACATATTCCTTTCCCCTCTACTCCCAAAATATTAAGATGATATCCAGTTCATGGGCAAAGAAATAAGCACTTTCCTTCCATTCTAATTAACTGGTATTGCCATGTCTTGAAGACTCCTCTTGTCAAAACATATGTAACTTGTAGCAGTTTGCTATTAGTAATGATGTTAACAATGACCTGTCAAATTAACTAAAAACAAGTGAATTAAGATTACAGAAAGCCTGATGGGAATGTTAAAACTAACAGAATAGTTTCAACTCTGGTGGTCTTTTAGGATTATATATGACATACTTTGAAAGGTCAGAAACAGTTAATCAGCTTAACACAGGAGAGTCGACCAGAATCATCACGTCAGAAAGACTTCTAAACAATATACATGCTTTGGTTATTAAAAAAAAAAAAAAAAAAAAAAAAAAAAAAAAAAAAAAAGGTGTATTATTAAAAATCTCTTTTGGTGCATTTTGACATATTCACTGCAGATCTGTCTAGACAAAAATATATCCGGAGTTTAGAAGGACCATGATTCATTACACCAATTCACCACCATACCAGATTAAGTCTTTTATGTGCTTGAATTGAATGAGTATAAGATTTTGATTAATAAAAAATTTCTTGATGCTGGGATTTTCTTTAGGAATGAAAGGGTTTTCCAGTACATGTTGCCACTGAAACAAATAAAATCTCCAGTAAGAAAAACATTCAATGGCAGCTTTAGGAACATACACACAAAGATCTGAATTGAAACCTCTAATTATTTTGAAAGCATAGCCACTAATCTGCTGCCTAGAAGGAATGCTCCTCTTTGTCCATCCTTGTTTCAAATACAGATATATAACAAGAAAAAAAAAAACAAACCAGAAACCAACCCCCCAAAATACAATATACATATTAAAATCTACATCCATGAAAGAGGTTACACATTTTCTACATAAATGTAATATTGCCAAATCCGCAGATTTTAATTATGTATTTTCTTAAAGCCAAATTTTGTGTTAAAAATATAGTAGCATGTCATGTCACTACCAACAATACTATAAGCTGTCAGGATTCTAAGAATATATTTATTATTATTAAATTAAGAGATACAAATTTATCTCAATTTTCAGTACATGCAATAGATTTAGAAGGACTGTATGGATTTCATATAAGAACCCCAAAACATTCCAGTTTTCATTGTCTTAGAGATAGAAGAGTGGGCTGAGGTTTATGTCTATGACCTGCCTCTGGGTCACAAAAGGAGAATTCAAAAGAAAGACAGAGTTAGTTGCTAAGAGACCACAGCTACTGAGCACATGCTGTTATATAATAGTATGCAATGAAGGCTCTCCAGCGAGAGAATGTGTAATGGATCTCCACGTACCAATAACGCCTGTCACTTATCGAGGGTAAAATACCATCATAATAGAGGAGGTCCCTCATTGTAAGTTAAAGTGTACAAATGCCTAAATAAAAAAGCCCTGAGGACTAAAATCCCTTGAATTTAGTAATTCTCCATATGCTTCTAAGTTATGCAAGCAAACTCATCATTTGGCAAATCACATCTCTGTTATTAATTAGCTGATATTAATCCTTATCTTATGATCAGCAATATAAACTTCCATGACACCAAAGCAAGCAGAAGAAAGAAGCCAATACCAGCTTGATAATTCTAGAACTAAAAGGGTGGTATGAGTTGTTTGGATGATAGAAGACCACTCTTGTCTACAACAAGCTTTAAACTGGCACATTCCTTCTTAGCAAAAACCAGCTTTGGGGTTCACCCTTAACACAAGGCAACACTTAATAGCTTGCCTTTTTGATGCTTCCCACATTTCAACATCTACCAGACTGAGATTACCTACCTGATTTTGCTGGAGTTAAGTTGCATATATTTCATAAATAAATGAATTTTGCACTGCTTTGTCCCATGCTAGTGTCTTTTTCCAGAATAGAGCAGCCAGAAGAAGAGTGACGCTCTTGTTCCTGGACATTAGTTGATGTGAATAATAATGCTCCCCTGAAGCTGTGAAACTGGTGTATATTATTCATACACAGAGCTACAATGGATATTTGCTTCTTAGTAAAATTATTGAACTAATAAAAGTATAATTGTTTCTTTGCAGCTATTGTGGTCAGTCACATATGCAGCTGTCATGAATGTGCACTCTGTTCCCATGCCAAAATTCTCAAAGAAACAAAACATTGTGACATTCTTCTCTTAATGCGTGTGTTTAATACTGATAAAAAGAATGGGAGTTACAGATGTGAACTAAAAAATTCTGTGTATTCACCTAAATTAGATTATATGTCCCCCTCCCCCGAATTCCTGAAGGCATTAATTTAATTGCAAAATCTCCTTCAAATGGGCTGAAACAGAAAACACAAAGTTTTCAACCTGTTCAATTCTAATATCTTTTTTTTGCTCACCCAAAAAGGCTAACTAATACTTTAGAAAGAAACAAATAACCTTCAGTATGCCTGTCATTCAGATCAGTGTCCACAATCAAGACAGAAAAGGGATGCAGAAAGGCACTTTCTCCAGTCTGACACCAAACTCATAATGAAAAAGGCAACGAACCATGCATTTCATTTTCAAGAATATTCAATCAGAATATTAAACTGGGTTATGATTATGAGACGCTAAAAATCCACATCTGCCTTATATACACAGTCTTTAAGCGATTTAACAAGTCAATAGAATTTCTACATTAAACCTACAAATAGTTATATAATCAACAAAATTAGCACATGCATGTGCGTTTGTGCATTTTAAACAGAACTGGTTTTATCTGTGAATAAATTCATTATGAATGATAGTCCTCCAAAAATGATCTTTGTGAGAGAAATAATCATCATTCTGACTCCACTGTAGTCATCCAAAACCTCCATTTGTTTTAAAAGATCCATCTCTTTTCCAAGTGTATTAAATATAAATATGTTTATATGTATAAGTATATTCTTAGCTAAATATAAGAATAAGCCCAGTGTAAGTAGAGTTACTGAAATAAAACCCTATGACTAGAGCTTCCATTTCTGTCATAAATCAGTTGCCACTTCTGAAAAGGTCTGATCACTGCATGCATCAAAAACTATAAATTACATTGCACTATTGTGAAGAACTACCCACAGGTAATCTGTCTTCTGGTAAAGTTTTTCAAAGTGCTAAAGAGATACGCAATAGAAAACCTCTGTTATTTTGCATTTCACTAGTCATTTGTGAGAAAACTGTCTGTTTTTTCCAACAGAAGCAAAATGCCTGACCTAAGGTTTGGGGTTCATTTGGGTTTTTTTTTTTTTGGATGGAGGAGAGGAGCAGGATTTTCTTAAATTTACTGTAGAGGCCGAGATTATAAGGGAAAAGTACTGGTTAAGTAACACAGACCAAGCAAAACACACCTTTAAGAATTCAGCACATTACACACAACCACATTACATACATAACGTATTCTTTTTAATAAAGATCTATACTTCAAATAAGCAGTTAAAGCCTTTCCTGAGCAGGTTACAAATCCCTAAAAATCTTGCACAAACTGAAGCCACTTTGAACTTTCTGTGATGGATTGCACATGGAAGGCTTTGCAAGGAAGCTGGAGGCCAACACCTGTTCCAGTGAAAAGGCTGAAGTTGCTCTAAGTTTCTGGCTCTGGAAACTCAATTTCATAGAGATGGCCTTGTGGCCACTTGTGGCCTTGAATTTTCATCTTCCACAATTTGACACCAAAGAATACTTCTAATGCAATAATCCAGACATCTGAAAAAAAATAAAGTCTGCACAGGAAGCTGTTTAGCTACAGGCTTCCTACCAAAGGATTTGATTTGTATTCCCATGCCAGAGAAAGAAAACATTTTTCTGTCTTTCCATCGATTTATATAATATCTCTTCATAACAAATGGAAAAGACGTATTTACACTGTATTACTAATGGAACTTTATATTCTGGAATTCTTACATCTGTTTCTAAACAGCTTAAAAACTGAAACAAATAAAATCTATTTTCAATCTGTTATCATCCACCCCTTCATTTCGCCTAGGATATATAGTACAGAACACCACTCGTGACTAATTCTGACCTCTAAGAGCAAAGAATTGTTTTCCACCAAAGTGTCCAATCTCTATAATGAGTCTAAACTCTAAAAAAAAAAAAAAAACCTCTCACTTACCTCAGTGTCATGCCATTGCCATTTTTGAAAAACTAATTATAAAAATAGGCAATTAATCCATTTCATTCATAATTTATAAAATGTTTGATATCTTTTTTCTTTTCAAAAATTGTTACTTTCAGTAATAAATATTCATAGATTTATACATTCGGTAGGGCTTCATACTTTAGAAAAATGTTAAGAATATACAACTATGTGTTTCAGCCATCCTACTTAAGTTAATGATAGCAATTACATGATTTAAAGCACAAGCAGGCCCATAGCTTTATGATTCTTCTTGCTCCACAGAACAGAAGATACAAAAACCCAGTAGGTCCCACTGGTGGCAAGAGAAGCAACGGGAAGCCCTGAAGCAGTGCTCAGCCAGGCCTGTGAAGGTCTCACCATGGACTTCCCAATGTTTCCTCCACGGCTCTCAGGGTACTTCCCAAAGGAAGGCATTCCCATTTGCCTTCACAGTTTTGCAGCTATGGACATAAAGACACAAAGAGCTGACCTCTCTTGGCCTGAGCACCTCAGAGCCCCAGGCTGGCACATTTTGCACAGAGCACAAGAAGTAAAAACACCACTTCCAGAGGATCATCTTCATGCACGTGCGGGACCAACAAGCATCATATGCACAGCAGCTCAGCCTGCAGTGCAAGGGGGTGGCACAGGCCACTGCTTTGACTTGTGACTCATCCTTTGAGTGAAATAAAGTTAAGAAATATGACTAGTACTGAAAAATTAAAGTGTTAATGCTTTGAAACCTATGTTTTTGCAAAAGTCTGAGCTACAACATCTGAGAGGAAATATCAGACAGGACAGAGAACCAAGAAATTATTTTCAGCTCTTGCTGATGCCCGTGTATTTGAAAGTCCAGAGCAAACTCAGATGCTACTTACTCTTACGTTTTAGTTTCCTAATCTTGAATTTCAAGATTAAAACAAAGTAACACTGATTCTGGAAAACATTCCAAGGATTACCCAAAAATACACTTTAGGGGGAGCTAGTAACAGGAACAGTGTAAAAGTTAAGTACTGACATAAGACAAAGCGTAAGATACTGAATCAGCAGTATTTAACCAATCTCAGTGAGAGAAAGTACTAACCTTTAATGAACAAATAGCAGGGAGAAAAGGCACAGGCACACACTAGTCAAAACAATTATGTTTAGGGTCTCTCTGCTGCTAGCTGTCACAAAGACCAAAGAGGAACAGAGCAGATTTATTGCCATGCTCTTGCAGGGGCTAATCGCTAATTCTAGCTGATAGTTTGAAGTGTTTTGGATGGTTGATTTTGTCCTATTACCAGATACGAAGTCATCAGCCGCTACACAAGAATACAAACACTCAGTGACAGATACGATATTCCAGATCAATTACCCAGCAGCAATGGGACCTAGCTCAGCTGCTTATGATTTCAGCTATTCAGCAGCAGATGGGACTTTGAGTATATTAGGATTTCAGATAATCGTCCTCCTTACATATAATGGATTTAGAAGTTCAGTAAAAAACCCCCACAAAATAATTTAAAAGGTTGAAGAAAGCCCAAAATTAAAAAAAAAATAAATGACAAATACAGTTCTATTCTGTCAGGTAGAAGTTGTTTTCATGCAGAACAGAAAACGATGGAGAGACCAACATGGGCCTAACCAAAAGTCACCTCAGATTCATGCAGTGAAGATCTGTTGAATCAGTTTGCCACTTGCTTTGATGCCTGTGAAATTAACTGACGTTCAACACTTCAGAGAAATAAGGCACTTTATTCCAACTTTATCCTAGAAATGAGTTCAGGAATCTACCTGGAAGCACCCAGGAAAGCGGCCAGAGACTCAACAGGGTGAAGTTAACTTTCCTTTCAGGCTGCCTAGTCTGATAAGCAGCAGCACAGGCTCCGTAGCACCTTACAACTACCATGCCGGAGACCCAGCTGAGGACCTCCGCCTTGGCTCATCACATTTTCTTTGTCATGACACCCTTGACCTTCTCGAGAGCTTGCCAGAGGCAATGACAATGGTGCAAAATGTCCATAACTGCAAATTGCACATGAGCCACCAAACAGGAATCAGTTTATTAGTGCTGTCAATCTATTTGAATAGGAACTGGAAAACCTACAATGAAAGGCTTGGTATCTTGACTTCATATGAGGCAACCAGTTGTCAGGGTTATTTTTTCTCTAGGTATCATACAGTTCGATGTTGAATACAGTCAAGATCCCAGACTCCTTAAGCCCATGTGCATATGAATAGCGGAGGTATGGGATCATAGGTGACTGTTTAGTTTCAGATTGCTGCCAATTAAAACACAAATAGAAGAGGTCCAAAAGAAGACCACGCTGTGCCAAGGTAGGACACATTTTATTCATTTAATATTACTGTAGGTATACTTAAACTGAGACAAGGAGAGCTGTGAGGTTTAGATTTAAAGAGAAGGAATCAATCATCTTGCTACTCAAGGGAAAGAAGGATTTAAGAAAACTGAAGTGGCACAGCTGACGACATCATCTTTCACTGCAGTCAGCACAGGATTATAGGTAGAGAAAAAAGAAAACCAGTAGGAGAAAGGGACTGAAGCAAGGAATAAGAAAGAATTTTAACCCCTGGAAAGCAAAAAATATAGTTATTAATTACTAGTGACCATAAATTGACAGAAAGGATTAAAGAAAAAAAAAGAAAAAAAAAAGCTTTTGCTTGTCTGCACAGACACTGTCCTCTTTTACCAAAATCTGTAATTTTGATGTGAATTATTTTAAAATTAATTTGAGTTTAGGCATAGAAAACCCCTTATGTACAGACTCTTGATTTAGTACCACAGGGCCTTTAGTTTGCTTAATTTGACCTCAAGCCCTAGAGCCAATTTATATTTTGTAGTAAGAACAGATGCTCTACCTTTCTGGCTAGACTACATACTTTTAATCTTCTATGCACAGGTTTGTTTCCAGTGCATAGAAGAATGCTTTTCCACTAATCATCTCCTATATTTTTATAACATTGTCTAAAATCCATGCAGTTAGGTCTTAACCTATATTGATAACCTTTTTCTCTTTTTACCAGAGACATATATTAAAAAAAACCAAAACAAACAAACAAAAAAACCCCAACACCACAAACCAAAACCCAACACAAAACAAGGTAGATACAAGCTATGCTAATAGCTATGTTATTGAATCTTGCACATAATTTAGGTGGATTTCAGGTTTTGTTTCTTCAAACTTTAGGAAAACTATAAAGGTTTCAAGAATGCAAAGCACGCAATATGTCTGAACATAACAGAAAATAAGTCAACTGCTTAAAATCCATACACAGCTAATTAACTTGTATGACACACAAATGATTACAGATGTTTCAAAAATGTAACCTTTCTCCCAGTTCACATTTAGACTTCACACTGACAAAACTCCAGCTTCAAGCACCACCCACTTTGAAACCCCCCTCCCCCCAAATGTCAAGCACAGATACAGCATGTGTATGTTTACATTATTTAATTAAGCAACGCAGTGTGTCTAGAGTTGTGAGGGTAATCAAATCATCCGTGTCTCAGGAGTGATGTGCAACATGCTGGGAATGCTTCCCACCACAGGCTGCACTCAGGAGTGCTGTTTTCATGCCCCAGGGAAGTACTGCAAGAATAATCCTGCCTCATCATACTAATATTTAACAGCTGCAAATTATGTATCCTTATCTTTCATGTATTTTCATCTTGTTGTTTTGTGGTTTTGGTGCAGTTGGTTTTTGTTTGGTTGGTTGGTTTGTTGTCATCCCGTCCCCCCCCAACGATGGAATTGGGGACCATAGATGGATTTAGGCAGGAAGGACATCTGGGCCAACCTCCTGCTCAAAGCAGGAATAATCAAACCCTTCCAAGGACTCTCACATCAGAGGGCAAATATTCCAGAAAGTGGCTGTCTCACTGGGCAACACAGAAGGCTTCCCACTTCTCTGCAAACAGTATCTCAGTGACTGACACATTTTCTTCACCCCTTGAAAACAAGGGCAGGGTGGGATAAAGCAGTGCTAGTGGGAAGTCCCACATCTAACATGGGGGTCTGGCGGGGCAGATGGAGGAGAAATAAAGCAGAATCCCATTCTGTTTCATCCCGATCCAGTAAGAAGAGAGCAGGAAGGCAGCAGCCACATGAAGGAACAAGAGGGAGCACAGACACCAAGAGTCTGTGAGAGGAAACTGATTCCAGCTCCCCAAATCCCATGTCATCCAGAGTGCAAACATCCTTCCATGAAGCGCTGCTCAGCCTTCTCTCTTCTCTGCCATATCTCAGAGCTGCTCTATGTACAATGCCGGTGGGTGGACAGCATGCATATCCACATATGTCCCAAAATGGTATAGGCTCTTCAGGAGCATAACTCCACACAGTTAGGACAGAGCACCTTTCCACTGAGAAGCAAGCTGTTGAAGGCAAGACAACTGTTGCGTAATACCAGCCACAGAGACACACTGACCACATGGGCCTCTCTTCCCATCTACAGTTTTGTCTTCTTGAGTGGCTTTCCTCTCTTTTGTACTGCATAGAGAATAGCAACATTTGGCCTAATAATCCATAACTATTATTCACTGTCCTTACAAAGACAGAAAATCTATTTTCCACATCATGCTGGTCGTGATGCTGGCCCATTTTTATTTTTGTTTAGAAAACTAAGCATTGTCTGGCGTAACAGAAATGAAGCTCATAATACTACTTGTAATGAACAGTTTGAGCAGGAAAAAAACCTCCCGCTTGGGCAATAAATTTGCTACAAGAGTCATTTTCTTGCCTCACACCACAACACTGCCATTTAAGAGAGATCATTGAAAGAGAATATTTTTTTTGTGAGATCAGTTCCTTCTGCTTTGAAAAATAGAAGTCAGCTTCCCAGTGATATTTGACTTTTTACGAATGTTTCAACATTTCTATTGATCACATGAGTAGTGATGAGTTATTTTCTACAAAAGCTGTACTGAGCTGGCATTGCCTTTTGCATGTTACACATAACCATCAATAAATGATTTTTTTAAATTTTTCCTGTTTATTTGTTCTAAAAATCAGCCTTTTGCGCAGTGTGCATTTAATACAGGCATTTGATCATGATACCCTCCCAAACACTGAATTCCTAAAATGCAGTCAGCTTTGTCTCCCTCTCATTCTCCAGGCAATCTCAACTATACATGATTTTCATTATAAATTGTCAAGTCTTCATATAGAAGAAAAGTCATAAAAATAAAAAAAGAGAACACACTGGAAAGAAACACTGTGAATGAGAAAGACCATGATTTATTTTTGATAACAGGATGATTCTGACTCTAATATGCAGCTGCCATCAGCCATTATGCTCATCTCAAGGGTGCTATTTGGGTTCTCAATTAAACTAGTTTAATAAAGTAAGACAGAGAAATATCCTTGCAATAATAAAAAGGAAATGACAACCCAAGCCAACAGTAAGTCTAGTCACCCTTTCGAAATAATATTTTCAGACCTGTCCAAGTAAGTGTTTTATGACAAATAGCTGTTATATTGAGATGATTTAAGAAAAAAATTAAAAAACCCAGAGCACTCTCAGGCATCCTTTCATAATTTCCTTCAAATCATTCTGTTTGTGTTTACCCGACTGTAATTTGTAATGTACCATCTCTAACATAGGCTGTGTAAATCCTGAGGCAGTGTCACTGGCTTCAACACGCAGAGCCAGCTCGCTGTCCCTTCCCCAGGCAATAAGCGACTTCCAGCTACGTTTGCCATCCAGTGTACCACGAGACCCTCAAATAGCAGCCACTGCAATGGAAAACAAGGAAAACTTGTCCATCTGGTTATTTCTTTTTTGACCAATAGTCTTCGAGAAAAAGCCCTCTCCTGGTAGCAAAGAAGGGGGAAAAACTTGCCCTTTTTTAGAGGCTTCTGTTTATCTTATTTGCTTTTGCAGAAAGTATCACATGTGGACTTGGGACTTCCCCATGGAAATCTACCAGCAAAAGAAGCCCTGCAGACACACACTGTTCAAGAGCATAAATTCAGTGCGCGCCCTGCATTCTCGGGTAATGATAGTGTCATGACATTTTGCTTTCTGAAGAAAAAAATAAATCTCTCTTCCTTAAGTGATAGAACAGCATGATTAAATTATTTCAGGAAAAATTTTTAGTATTTTCTGCTTATATGCCATAAGATTAAAAAAGTGTGGGCTACATTTTGCAATCTGTTAAGTAATGTACAATTATGTCACTCCTAATTTCAGTTAACAGTTACACATGTATCCATTTCAAATAAGTTATTTTCTGCAAATATGTCTTTGTATGCCTTTGTTGTGTTACTCTGGACATGAAGGTTTGGTTTAAGTACTTATCTTTCCGTTGTATTTTCCTTTTCTCTTCCTTATGCTAAATTTTAAGTTTGTATTTTTTTTTCTGTGATTCATTTCTCCAATTTTTTTAATCAAATAATGTTTCTACAGTACTGTTTTCTACATATTCTAGTAGACACTGGGATCTGCCTGTATATGTGAACTGTGCAGTGCATTTCAGATTAAGTTTGGGTAAGAAAATCTATAGCAAGTAAAACACATAGGGAAGACTTGTAATTTTATACTGTGCCGAGCTTCTTCCCTGTTGCAGATCAAGAAAAAGGAGGCAAATCCAAACAAAGTTCATTAAATTGTACCAGGCTACTTCTTAGTGTCTGTCTTACGCTGTATGGGCATAACTTCCTTTTCTTTCACTGCTTTATTTCCTAATTTTGGTTTTCTGCTGCAAACAGGAGTTCCTATTCCACATGAGGATTTAGGAAGAACACTTAAACTGATAATAACACCAGCAAGTCTGTGTTAAATTAACTTGAGAAAACTGTGGTGTTCTTCTAGGGATACTATGTTTTCCAATTAAATGTAATTAAGCTCGTAACTGCTACCTTATAGATGAAGTCTAGCATCAGAATCTCTCAGATTTCATTTTTGAAACATCATATGTAAAAACATCATATGTAAAAAAGAATGCAGAATGCATTATGGCGCTCTTAGGGAACCACTGCTCTAAAAAAGTTCTGTTTTCTGTTCTTTGTGTAATTAGGTTTTTCAATGAATTTAATTTAAGAGAGTAGACAAGGAATGTAAGATCACGTTCCAAACACAGAAGTGTGAGAAACTGTATTTGTAAAGATCATTTTAATTAGACCAACTGCCATTGCATCCAGATCCATAACAGAAAACACAATTTTATCACCAAAAACAATGGAAGAGTAGACCAATTCTTTAGCCAACCTACCTTTCTACCTAAGCAAGCCAATGCAACAAGTCATTATGATTTTAAATACCTGCAAAAATAATAAGCATTGGACTAGGCAAAACAAAAATGGAAATGCTATTTTGAAGCTTCACAAAAATAGGCTTTTACTGTGGCAAGTATCCAGCTAGCATTTCCAAGCTACTGAGGAGCTTACTGTCACCCATTTGCCTCTTACGCTCTGGGTACCATGCAGGGTTCTGACGCACACAGGATGTCTGGCAGTCACTATTTGTAGCCAAAGTGCACAGCCACACTTGAATTTTAATCAAAATTATTTTTAAAATCCCTTTTACTAATGGAAAAATCCAACAAAAAAAACTAATCCTCAAGCTGTTTAAAGGTTATCACAGTCAATGTTTTACAGAGGATTTTACTGGCTAGAATTTTCTCATTTAAAGTAGATTTACAAAATAAAAATCATTTCTGCATATAGCTTACTTGCTAAGTTATAGCCTGAAGTTATTAAATAAGATCTTGAAAAATTTCTTGTAATGAAGATGTAATTTGAGCTTTATTCAAGTTTTGGAAATTCAGTAGAAGTAAAACAATAAGGAGTCTGTATTTTTATTGTTTTGTTTTTTTTTTTTTCTTTCAACCTAGAAGTTACCACACCTGCTTGAATTCCTTTCTAATCCTTTATAAAAGCTGTGCTGTTAACAGTTTATTGTTGTGTAAAGTGCATTATTAAAACATACATTTGGGTTTTTTTCTTTGCCTATGAAGTTGATTTTACAGATTCAAACTTTTTTTTTTTTTGTTATTTGTATGTTGGTTTATATGCATAGGTTATAAAAATGTGTTATATAGTTAATATAAATAACCTTAATACTGTTTTAAGGATCAGAAGTATACTCTGTTAGCCAAAATGTGATGCAAGTGTGATTGGGAAATGATGTTTCAGATCACTACAGTCTATCAGGTATGTAGAGCAAGAAGCAGTTCTGATTACAAGAAACTTACAGTACATTAGAACAGACAGAAAAAGGATGAGAAAAAGAGCCGTTATTATCTTTCCCATATTATAGATTCAAACCTGAAAAAATTACAGGCTTAGGTGTACGTAAGGCCACTGTTTTAGGGACTGAATTATGGCACCATAAAGAAGTATGTCCATGTAGCAGGAAAACTCATTAGTCACTTCTGAAAACTGAAGATGAAGTATTTAGCTCAAAGTCACCCTCAGAGTCCATAATGCAGCCAGGTAGTGATCCATGTTTCCCTCACCCCAGTCCAGCCTGCAAGGTCATACTATCTTTTCAGTTAAATACAATATTAAGCCTCAATCCCATTTGCTATTATTTTTCTTCACTAAGCTAGCTTTTACAGCCTTTTATAACACAAGCACTGTAGGCGCAGCCAAGAGCAGTGGTACTTTGAAAAACCCATATAGTAAAATATTCACCAGGTATGCTGCTGCTATTCATTGCCTCGCTAGGGCTGAAAAATCCAGAAAGGGTACATTCCCCTGTTTGTTTAACGCTTTGTTGGGACACTATGCCTACAATTATATGAGTCAATTAAACGAGCCTGGGACTGTTCTCCAGCACCAAGGCCGACAGGCATGGAATAACTCACATTCACACTGTTAAATTCTCCTGCTCTCCAAAACAGGGTGGCCACAGGCATAACCTCTTACAGGTGTTATCCCTGTCTCATCCGAGTGCCCAGACCATGCCTGGGAACAAGGAAGACAATGCTGGTTTGCCAGGTCAAAATCATGCCCGAGACTTTTCCAGTCACACTCAGAGGCCTTCTTCTGCCCTGGCCTCCTACTAGACCCTTGTTTGAAGGTAAATTTCTGTCCAAGCTAAAGACAGACCACTTCCCTTGATCTCTTTCTTTTAATAACACAGATCAAATGGCAGCTGCATTGGTGTAATAGGTTGGTTCCTGCTCAATCACAAATAAAACAAATATTTATCCACACCTCTTTCATAGGGCTGGGAGCCACAGCCAGCTCTATAATTTTGTGTGCTTCCAAATTTAAGGAAGAAGTTGTTTTTTTTTTTCCTGTAACGTGGCCATAAAAAATGAATAAGCTTTGTCCAGAAGTTTGGTTTGTTAAATCACAAGGATACAAAGTAAATGATTTAATTTGTAAATGATTTAAAAGGAGGTAAAACCCCTTTTTGATTTCTGAGTGGGAGGAGAGAGGTGTATACAGTTTTTGTTCTCACCTGCACCCTCCATGGACTTTCTACAGCTCTGCATTTTCAGTACTGCTATATAAACAAAACAAAAAAACCAAAAACCAAAAAACCAAAAAAAAAACACAAACCAAAACCAAACCCAAAACACAAAGACAACGAGCAAGAAAGACAATTTTTCTCAGTCTGTTAAGAACAAAGTAGTAATGCCCACATGGAGAGACTGCTTTTTATAACAAACACACCTCCTAAAAGTTAATTACTTTCAATTTAACACAGCAGGAGTGACAGAAGGCACCACTGAAACAAGCAGTGCCATCTAATGGAGGAACTACCGTGTGTAACTTGAGCATCCAAACAGTGAGAAAATGAAAGGTCCACATAGTTATTTATGTCAAGTCACAGGCACGCTACTAATTTTTCAACAAATAGAAGACAATTCCTGACAGAAGAGCCTATCCTTTAAGTTTAGCCATTTTAGAAATAACCAGGCTGCATAGGTGATTGTGGCAAAACCAGGTGGCAGAGGCTACATTCTCCTCTTCTAGGGCGCATGATGGCTGGGTACCAAATGAAAGCACACCCCCACCAGTTGGTGACTCAATCCCAAAAGGGCATGTGCAGAAAGATGGAGGAAGAAAGTTAAGCTTCAGGGTTGCTTTCCCTGAAGTTACCCCAAAATCAGCCCTCCTGTGAGGTGGCAGTAATACACGGTGCCTCATCTTGGGCCACCTCTGCTCACGGCTCTGGCGGGCTCTGTCATGCACCGTGGTGTTTTCTTCTATAAACACAACTTATCAGGATGAAATGGTAATGAAAATTCCTTACATGACTTCTCAAATCTGGACCAGGTAATGTCATATTCAGGGAGAGGGTTGCAGGAAGCAACAGTTATTTTTATCTGTGTTTGGTTAAAAATAAAGAGAAAGCGAGAAGGGAAAAGAAAAAGAAAGAATGCCTACATTTTTAATAGATTAAACAAATTAAAGTGGTATTTGTATTCCAAAATCCTCAAGGCTTAGAAAAATATCTTGAGAAGGCAATACAAATCTAAGTCAATTATGCAAATTAAAAGAATGCTGAACTGTTGTACGACAAACACACAAAAAAAGCTTGAGCAATAAACTTTTCTCAATGGAAGATTCATTAAAATTCCTCTATAATTTAATTAAAATCATGCCAGGAAACTAATTCTGAGACAATTTTAATCTTAGCTTTAATTCCCTAATTGTTTTAGTGTTGAGGACTTGAACTACATCTGCATGGGGGAAAATAATTTGGCACTTTGGAAAGAAAAATAATTAATATTTGAATTTTAAAAGTGAATAACATCCTCATGGCAGTTAACAAAGTATTTTGTTAATGTCTATGGCAAGATATATATAGTTATATTAGCATATATGGCTAATTTGTAATTCTCATCTAGGCTGGCACATTCTTCCAGAAATTTTAAGAAATCCCTTTTTATTTCAAAGGGAACTTTGGTGTGCAATAATAGTATATGTATGCCCTACATTTTATTCAATGGCTAATTCAATTCATATTTACATTCACAGGCAAACTCAAAGCAGCTACCAGTATACACTAAACATTGTCTTGCTTGTTTGATTTCACATATCTTGTTTATAACACATTGAAAGTACAAACCTAGATATGTTTCACTCCTATTTCTCTCTTCGTTTCATATATACAGGAAAACTGATTTGTTGTTACAGGGTTCTTCATTAACAGAATATAGCTGAGCAAGAGTTTGGAGTTATTTTTATGTAAAAAACTTTGTGTTTTATAAAAATATACTCTATAAGCATCACTGAATCATCTGATTGGTTAAAAAAAATAAAAAGAATTCTACAGCTTTTATAAATATTTAAGGCCTAAAAATGGCAAGGCAGTTTGAGATAAACTAAAACCAAATGTACAAATACATGTTCAGTGTAACTGTGAATTTAATAGCAAACTATATTCTGCCTGACTGAAATAGAACTCTGTCTTTTTTACATTAATAAAGGCATCTGTTCAGCCATGATAAAGAACTCTATGTTCCTGTGTGTCTTTATCCATGCCCGTTTGCGTTGCAGACGAGGTAATGTTTAAGTAATTTAACCAGTCCATGAGCCTCCAACTTCTGTTTACCTGAAAACATCCTCACATCATCCTTCCCACTTGGTCAACTCAGGGGCTCTCGGGTAACCCCACTGCCTCTGTAAAGGATTTATTTTCTTCCCACTGAGAAATGGGATGAAGTCACTGGGAACATTTGCTTCATTGTTGGTATCAGCAGTCGATTTCTTTTCTTTTACATCCTTCCCAATATTGAAAACTCTTCCTTCTCAGTAATTCAGACTAGACATTATCTTCTTGTGATTTTACAAAGAAATCATAAAAAAATTATAAATAAACCTGGTGACCTTAAGCTTCTCAGCATTAGCTTCCTTGTCTCACCTCAACCTACTCTCCCCTTTAGGGAACAAAGCCATCTTCTAGTTCCACCGAGCAGATAGGCCCTATTTACCAGAGGAAGCTTTCACAAGATGAAAGCTAAACAGAACAAGATGTACCATACAAGATCCCTTGCACAACCCAGCCATCATGCAGAGTTGTACAGGAGGCCGTGCTAGATGTCCATGCATCAGCATTACCTTGCACCGTGGTGCCCCAGCAGCCCCATGCCACATGCTGCCTTGAAGGCACAACCACTCATCTGCTTTGCACTGCCCCAGGGATGCAGAGCACTCGCCAATATCTGTGTCTTCCTCACATAACAGACATGCTCTGTGTGCTGTGAGAGCTTACAGACTCCTTGCTTACAGTCTCACTTCACCTCTATTAGCAGTAGTTAGTTTTAACAAGGTAATATATTTAACAAGTGGATGGTCAGCTTGGATGGAGGATCTAGCGGTCAGTGAAGACATGTCTCTGTTTACTGGTTTAATACCTAAGCTGGCCCAAAGGACTGAGCAATTTTCCCTAGGCTGTTCAATAAACCAGGGCTGCACGTCTGATTAACACCCAAAGTGTTTCCTTCTACCACCTTTAGCCCTGAATAGTAAATCTGCCTTTCCAAAACAGAAAGCCAAAGAAGCTAAAAAAAAACCAAAAAACCCCAAACATTTATAAGCTGCTCCAAACTTCAGTGAGAGATCAAAGTGTGGAGACTGTGAAAGTGCAGAATACTAAGAGTTAAGTCCTGGAAGAATAAAGGGTGAGAGTTGTCAAAAAAAAAAAAAAAGGCAAAAAGCTAAATTTGTACCTATTTTAGGAAAAGACATATAAGACTTCGCCAAGATTAGAGTTGAAAAAGCTACATAGATCCACATTTATCCTCAATTACTATTGGGAGACGAGGGTTCAGCTTCCTGTTTTATCTGCAGACTTCTTTTATGAAAAGCCCATTAAATTTTATTTCACTAGAAGCAGTGTTTCTCTCTAAAATCCCTGTCCCTTGCTCCTGTGTTTCAGATCCTCCTCTGTAAAGTGAAGATAATGAATGTTTCCTTCCTCTTACCCTTTGTCAGAAATGGCTTTTCAAGTTCCCAGGAACAACATCCATACACAAGAAAGCCCCATTCTCAGCAATGCCTCTAAACACCCCTAGGAAGTTAAGCGAACAAAAGGTTCCATAACTATACTTTGATAAATCAGAGGTTAACCAGAAAGTCCATAAATTTCTGTCCATAAGTTCAAATGTTCTTTCACTATTACTGCAGTCATAAATAAAACATCATCTGGCATTAAAGCTCCCATCATTTAGACCTTCCCTCTTGATATTTGCAGTGTGTTTATTAAACTAAAAACTGTTCATAAATGAACCACAGGCTCCAGCTATCAATTCAATACTTTTCCCAGTAAACACAACATCAAAAAGCCAAACTGTTTTAAACATACAAGACTATAAAGTTCTCTTTTCATTCATTATCTCTTCTGCACCTGCTCTAAATACTTCTTAGCTTAATTGATGGTCTCTAAACAATCAGTGTTTATATTCACTTTGGAGCTGCTTCAGCAGGAAGATAATAGTTGCTGTTTGTTTTCCTTCTGTGTCCTGGCTGTCACTCAGAGCCACACTGAATGGAAACTTATTTCCATTGCACGGGCTGGCAGGAGACTCCGGCATCCACCATGGCCTTTTGCTGCCTGACTCTGGTTAACACATCACGCATTAACCATACTTCTTCACCTACATTTTATGTTCAAGCTCTAGCCTTTTTATTGCACTCCAGTAAACCAAACCACTTTCAGGCAACAGGAACACACAGGGTAGTAAACCTTGGCCTGAGGTCAACCACTCCTACAGCCAGGCCTCTGGTACTATCATCTAGGGAAGGAAACTGCTTGTCCCTGGGGCCTCACTCCTCTGAACTCCCCTACAAGATGAGCCATGGGGTTGGTCCCATACCTCAGAGATCCCAGGAGTACTGTATTTAGTGAGACCTAGACCCAAACCCTGCTTCCCCACTCCTAGCATCATGCAACCTCTGGGGAGCTGCAGATTCTCATCCTCCATGGCCCACACTCCCTGGGTGGGCCATGAGGAACACAAAACATAACCCCAAGCTTTGGATGTACCCTATACTTCGACCCTGAATCCACAGAGCACTCACTAGGATAAGAAAAATTAATGCTGTGTAGGTGGATGACTCACACATTTCCACAAAGAGACAAAGAACACAAGAGGGGCCCTGTCTGGTGTTTTGATAGGGAGGATTTCCATAGCAGTGTAATTGCTCACTTTTCAGTGGGAACCAAATTAAAACAAGAAGGAACAAAGAAAAAAAGATGATCTTTTTTACCCCATATGTGACAAAAGTGTGCCAATCTCTAAAGAATGTTGATGCTGCAAAACATAAATTATTACTGTTACTAATCAGTGTGCATCGTCTGTACTTATGGACTCTCATTACCCCAGAGGTGATGTTCAGCTGACATCACACTGAATAAATACCATATAGGAAGCTGGCAGGGGAGTTGCAACTGGAAAGATTTCAATCAGCCCAGCAAAGGCGCTAAGCAGATAGGCTCTGACAGGCTCAGTGCTTGCACCATTCAGACTTTGACCCTACATCCACTCAAATAGAGGATGGGTACACTTCAGCCACAGAGCTGAGGGGTCATATGGCTGGCACCATCAGCACGGGCGCAGGAATGGTCTCTCAGAGCGAGTGACAGGCAAAGCTGCCCCCTCACAGCAGGGCTGCATCTCTCCTCTTCCAGTTCTCTGGTGCTTCTAGGGCACCTCCTTAAGGCCAGACCTCACAGCTTCAGGGAAGCTGGATCAGGTCTTTCATGCCAAATTACTGAATGCACAGAAATGTTACTTTCATATTTGAAAACAAACACCTCCCCCTTCAGTGAACAACTCAAGAACTGCAATATTTAAATTCACAAAGAAAGTGCAATTCCCAGGAAAGCTGTGATTTGCAGTATTCAGTCATGGGTAAGGTAACTTTTTTATTACTGTGGAAATACGATTTCTCAGTGACATGTTTCTCAACAACACATTTCCTAGCGTTATCAAAGGAAATTCAGTGATACCTAGCTAGTATGCTGCAGTAAATGGCAGCATCCTCTATTAAAGGAGGAAACACTTCTCACTGACCAAGAGCGATGGGTGTGCAGAATTCTCACAAGAGCTCCCTTAATTATCTATCAGCTCTGCTCCTCCTGAATCAGGGAGTGAATGACAGACAGCACCAATACTGTGTCAACCCCCATGACAAACTTACAGTTTCTAGGAAGCATGTAGATAAATGTATGGATAGTGCCAAAAACATGCCTACATAATAAATGCTTTCTAATGAATGCAAAAAGAAATCAAAAAGCTTCCTTCTAGGAACTGTGTTTTAATATTTCTCTTGTGAACTGAGTGAAAACATGAGTCAAAAGTGATTTCAGCTGTGATGTTTTTGTATTTTAGATAAACAGTCTTGCCTTTAGGGAATTGATACCTGACAAATTCCACTCCTTGATTTATCACGTTTCACACAAAAATGCATCTAATTTCAAATTGTTATTTTTGCATTTACAGTACTATCATTGTAGCTCACCGTGATTACAGCACCTGTGAAACTCAGTGCCTGGGGGAAAACTTCTGTACCGCCATCTCCTTTCTATTAATGGAGTAATTCAATACATTTACCTTCCTAAGCACTGTCATGTTATACAGCCAAAGCTATGTATTTTCTTCTGAAACACTGCAAGAAACATTTCTACATTTTGCTTGCTTAATATGGTGGGTAATTTTCAGTAATTAAAAAAAATAAAGATATAAAGATATACTGATTTTACTTTTTGACAGAAATTCCTGTTTAACACTTATTATATTTCTCTTTTTAATATTTAAATTAAACCCAGCACTTTCTACAGATTGGGTTACTTTAATAACAAAGTTAGCAATCAAATTTGTCAAGCTGATTAATAAAGTATTTTCATATTGATTCATTCACATTTTATTTTTCAATAGTCATCTTTACAGCCTATGAAAACTTAAAGCACCTCCTGTAATGATTATTACACAAAGCTTGGAAAGGACCAAAAGAAAAAAAAAAAACAAAAAACAAAAAAACAGAAATTTCATTTGTTTCTTTCATTAAGGAGAATCTGTAAAGCGTCAAACTCTGTATTTCACTGTACATGCACGGCTTCTCTTTATACTCAGTGGAACTGAGGGCCAAGTCACATCCCTATTTAATTATTCTAAGATCTTATTCAAATATAATTCAAAGCATATTTTTCCTCTACAATTCCAAAAACCATGAGAAGAATTGTCAAGTTTGGTTTTTAGGCTTTGAAAGACATCATTGACTTGAGTGCTTGGAAAGAGTGCTCACAAGACAACTAATATCACAACTCCAAAGAAAATGCTTTCAGACTCTCTCTCCTTGTCTTTCTCATGGTTCTGCAAAAAGGCTAAAACCAAACACACCTACCCAGTAACAAATATTCCTCCTTAATCTACTCATCCATGAAAACCGTTACATAAAGCCTTCTTAAATTAATCTCATTTAAACAATAGAGACACAACCAAGATCTAATTTCTATCTATTCTTTTTGAAAAGTAGATAGAAAGGGAGGAAGAAAAAAATATGGAAATAAGCATATTGAAAATGGCCCACTTGAGAGCCAGTATGGCATGAGCCAACTTTGGACTTTAAGGAGTCTAAAGTTAGTTCAACAAATAAAACAAGAGTCTCATTTTCACTTTAAAATAAGCCTCTACAGGTGTTTTGTATTTGCTGGAGACAGTAATCGAAATGCTTATGAATGGAAAAGAACTGCTAACACTAAAAGATTGTTAAAAACTACTTCAGCAGTTGTTTTCCTTCTTTTTTACTGATGTACACACCAACCTGCATACTTATATTTGAACACTTTAAAAAAAAAAAAAAAAAAAAAAAAAAAAAAAAAAAAAAAAAAAAA
>WHYT01016712.1:115575-155649 GCA_009806455.1 Tetrax tetrax
AAAAAAAAAAAAAAAAAAAAAAAAAGGACAGTCTTAACATTAAATCCTCTGTTATTTAAGTGTCCTGCAGGTGGGATCTCTCCCTATAAGAGTAAAGCCATAAGTCACTTTGGAGAGGGGCCAACTTCTGGAATCCTTTGACCAAAACCAAGTGTGGGCTTCTAAGAAGTCATGAGATAAAAAGTCAAAACCCTCTCTCTTTTTACAGTATCTTAAAAGTCCCTTTCTCCCTACAGAAACTTAGAAGACAAACTAAATCAGTGCAATTGAGAACAGAGAAGTCGTGCTTTGGGCATAAATGCTCAACACAGCCGACAGTGGAAACAGTATATGAGCAAGCAACTTCTGCCCATCTGAGAACATGGGAAAGTAGCAGTAGGTATTATACAATGAACATAGGAAACAATAGGAAAACTGCCCTCAGTTCTTAAATGTATTTGTTACTGTTGATGAGTTTTGATAACACAGAGAGATTTCATTATGCTTTTAAAAATAAGGACAATTTCACTTTCCTTGGACTGACCTACTAATTCATGTGTTCAGAGCCTTGAAATCTTGTGATCCGTAACCACAGGGCTCAAACAGTTCATAAATTGCCCAGTTCTTCTGTAGGAACTGCAGGCTGACTTATATCACTACTTTGAAAATACTGATCATTCAGAGAAAAGAAGCCATAACTCTGCCTGACGTATCACCAGAAAGAATCCTCTATGGGAATTAGACCATATGATTTCATGAGTGTCAGTGAAAAAGCCTTGAGAACAGCCTCTCCTGGTTGAGAAAGTGTGACATTGTCACCTTCCTAGCACTGTGTTCAAGAGATACGACTCAGTTCACCCGGTATTAAAAACAGACAGTGGCTTCAACACAAGATGTAGGAATCAGCTGTAAATGATAAAATTGATTTCTTCTGAGTCTAGTCATACCGAACAATTATGATAAAAGATTGTGTTTAATTTGGATGAACTTATTTTTTTAAAAATCCAAGGTAAACACAAATGTGATTCAGTGCTTTTACAAACATCTCAGTACCTAGCTGCTGACTCCACCTATTCATAATGCAGGAGGTCAAAATGAATGCAAGTGCCAGAAGCCTATGGAGTTGCCTAACCTCACATGGAGCTTCTAAGGATATCAAAACCCTATTTTGATTTAGAATTAATCCCAAGTCTCATCTTCCAAGTGCTTGCAATCTCCATGGGGGATGAAAGAGTCCCTGACCAAAAAAAAAAATCCTAAAGCACTAGGATCAACATCTGCGTAATGTAAAACATATGAAGCATTATGTTAGTAAGGCCCACAAGCCAGAGTACTTCCTTCCTTTGGTGACAGCTCTCACCAGAAGACCACAAAGTTCAGATTCTTGCACCATCTTCCTCCCAGTGGCACAGACACTACAGGAGAGAATAAGTGGTTTTGGCCACCTCATGGCCATAACACTGCCTTTCTGGGATATACCGAACACAAACTGGAACCCACTTGGTCAGGGAAAGATCTCCAGCACACATCTTGCGTTTGCTGGGCAAGTTAATCACATAAAAGATAGACCAATAAAAAGCATCCCTAATTGTGTTTAAAAAACAATGAGCTCTGCTCATGGCAGAACAGTTATTAGCAACTACCCTCGCAAGAAAGTACCAAGCAGATGAAACTATCCACCAGCACTAAAGAAAGCGTCCTCTGAACTCCAGTATTGTATTGTAGCTCTTGTTCTGAGGTACTGATTATGAAAGGCACAGCAGTCAAAGCTTAAGACCACACTTTGCATACCTAGAAGCTGAGCACAACCTAATTTCATAACACACCTGTCTTTCTCAATCTAGTGTTTAATGATGTCAGTGGGGAAAAATACTGAGCCCTAGCTCTTTAAAAAGAACAGGTTGCTTTTTCTTGTATAGTGATACTGTGTTTGCATATTACTGGACAAGATATTTGTCACACATTTCATTAGATTTTTGTTTTGACATCTATCTTGAGTGTAAACCCATGAAAAACCACTGACATGGTCCTGATCTAGAAGAATTATTAGACCTTGCTCAGAAGAATGTAATCTTTCACACAAGTTTTAGCTTTAGATTTAGCTTGTCCAAGCATTTTAAAGGGGATTTCTCTCTAGGCAAAACGTTAAAAGTTGTTTTTGAATAGACATATGGCTATACAGTTTCCTACAATTACCGAATATTTTAGTAGCCTGGTTGAATTTAATTTTTGCAAAATATTTTTAGATGCAAAATTTCTAAACCTCAAAAATGAGAGTCAGATAGTGATGTTGCCTATGAATATAAGATGTAATTCAATTACTGTCATTTTAGACAGAAGCATAAGTCATAGTAACGATTGCAATCACAAAACAAGTATTTTTCAACAGCTATACATTGGTTGACTGAAACAACATTCCCTTCCTGTGTGCTCAGAATAAGGATTAGATTAAGTTGGAGAACACTGTGGAAGACCATAACTTTTGAACAGGAATAAGCAGAATGCGTTATGGAATCCCTCTTGTAAGATGGAGTCCCCAGTCATCAACCATATGCCCTTACCCAGAAAGCTATGAAATTCACAGCGGTCATCTCATTACTTAGGCTATGTACTAGTTTAAGACTAGTACAGTTTTGATAAACAGCCCCCTGACTGCCATAGGAAGGAGTGGAGCACATTCAGCCTCTGCCACGAAGCGATGACTGTGAACAGTGTGGTAGGAAGCAGTTTGTTCTGCTAACAAACATCCCTGCTGCAATCCCTTTGCACCCTCCCCATTAGAGCAAAATAACCTCTTCACAAAAAAAAGTGAATAGATGGACTGGTTCAAATGGATGCTTGTGATAGTAAAAAAGGTTTTCTGCTAAAAAAAAAAATCCACCCATCTTTAAAAATTGATAATATGAACTAATTTTCTAATTTTAGGAATATCAGCAGTTCAGTGTTTGCCATTTTATGATCTAGGCACTAACAATTAAGCCAACCATCATTTAGGAATTCAGGTTACTCAATCTCACGAAACAACTGACCTCAGAAGTGCTGACTCGTGAGAATGAGGTTATGGGAAGTATCAAGCAGAAGAAATTAATCTCACTTCCCTTTCCCTGTTGTTCTTCCTCTATTCTTACGTTATCCTTTTCCTGGATCATTGACTTTAATTTGGGACCTAACTCATCGAATGCTATGCCTTGTATTCACATAGTGAGCTTAATAGATGTAGCACTATGGTGTACAGCATTGATTGACAGTAATCAATGACTCAGCACTGCTACATCACCATGGGAGATGCACTAATTTGTTGCCCATAGCACATCAATTACACATTTTACACAACAAACCAAACACTACACTTTCCTCTACAAGGAGAACCTTGTCATGTAACTCTTATCTACCTTCTACTTAGATACAGTGCTTGGGAGAACAGTCTCCTCTCCTGCGCTAACATAAAGAGATTTTAACTTCCCCACATTTATTTGCAGTAGTTACATTCTTGCTTGCTTTACATCTAGAGAGATGGTGCTGTCCTATATTTTTGGGGGTTTTTTTGGTTTGTTTTTTTTTTTTTATGACTACATCTCATAATCTATAAGTAAGAGGAAAAAGTAAATATTTTATAAACTAAGCCGCAATGGTTTCACATGTATAACTATTCCCACTTATTTTTGCCATTATTGTTTTGCATTCATTCATATGATCTCTATATTTTTTGTTGATAAATGCCAACGTTAAAATGGAAGTCTTGGCAAGAACTCTTGAGACTAATAACTAGGTAGAAGCTAGGAGTAAAGCAGCCATTCCAAGTTTCCAAATTCCAAAGCAATGAGTTGATAGTATTAGAAAGAGTGAAGATGGCAGCTGCACACTCCATTGTCTTATACACTGTAGATATAATACCAACCTGAGGCTGAGCTTGTTCTTTCCTAGAGATAAGGGCCATCTGTGAGGCACCTAAGAGTCTTGCTCCAATGATCTATTAGCACCTAGTTAGAGTATGGGAACTGGGTCCATAGGATGGAGATAAAAGCAGATGCAGATCCAGCTTGGGCACTGCTACAGTGTTGGGATACAGCCATGAGACATGCTGGCATATGAAATTGGGAAACATTTCCAGATTCCATGCTAGGGACACAGCCAAAGCCTTAGGAAGCAATCAAAGAAATGTAGGTCTGAGAAGGTCTATGCAGGGTAATTTCTTCACGCCCAGGGAGCACCAACTACACCTAGATCATCCACAAGAGGTATTTGCTCAGTCTATGAAAAAACCTCCAAAACCTGATCTGACAGCTTCTTTGGGTAACACATTCCAGAGTCTAAATACCATTGTAGCAGTAGAGTTCTTCCTAAAATCTGATAACCACCATTGCTGCAAATTGCCTTTTGTTCCATCCTCAGTGGATATGAAGAACAATTACTGTAATATTTATAACTATGTCTGTGTATTACAGCACAGTTTATTCTCTTTTCTAGACAGTAATTCACCAAGCTGAGTTTGTGCAAGTAACACTTTGATAGCAAAACCTACAAGTTGCCCAGTTGAAGCAGCCATCCCCAGCTCTGGCTACTTCCAGCCTCACCTTTTGCTCTCATATGAAGGACCCAGGTTTT
This sequence comes from Tetrax tetrax, assembly GCA_009806455.1. Taxonomy (NCBI): domain Eukaryota; kingdom Metazoa; phylum Chordata; class Aves; order Otidiformes; family Otididae; genus Tetrax; species Tetrax tetrax. The sequence goes on from WHYT01016712.1 coordinate 120,160, forward strand.
CAATAAAACATACTCAGTTCCTGCAGTCTATGTAATTATTTTATTTTTTTTCTTTTTTTTTTTTTTTTTTCCATTTTTTTTTTTTTTTCTTCATTTCTTAAAGTATCTTCTATAAAACCAGATGAAAAAATTCAGGCTGGGGGCTTACCACAGTAGAAAAGGCAAAATAATTACCTCTTATCCTCTTGTACACAATACCCTCAGTGATGACTCCCAGAATGACTTTCACATTTCAAAATTTTCTCACATCGGTGACTCGCATTCATTTTCTCATTTGCGGTAGCCCACAGATATTCCTGCTGACTGAATTATTCCCCATTTTCTATGGATAAATTATACTTTCTTCCTTGATTGGAGGGACTTGTGCATCTTTTGGTTCACTTGTATCTTCTTGATTTCAGATCAACTTGCCAGTTAGTCAAACTACTTTCAAACTTAGTTCTAGCTCCCTCAGCCTGGGTGATGTACTGGAAACTTGGCACATTATACTGACTTTATCAAGTTAACTGTTTAATTTTGTAAGCCTTTAGAGAGACCTTTTTGTTTTAATTTTTATTATATTACAGCAATTCCATATACACCTTAAAACTTTCAAAGTGTCTGTGGGTGAATAAAGGCCTGTTCAGCTGATGGTTCTGCTTGACTTGAATCTTCCATTTTCTCGTCATGTTTTATTTCTTTACTTCTCATGTGACAGACAAAATGTTCAAATTGAACTCTTCACAGAACAGAAACATAAGAACTAAAACCTCCAAGGCACATTAGGTTAACCTCCAAAATTAAAATGCAAGCTGACAACTGTAAGTCATTTCAGTGAGCTCATTTTAATTAATCTAAACCAAAACAATCCTGTTGTGCATTCCAGCAATGTGAAATTAGCATTAGATCCGAAATGTTACATCTCTGAAGCATCAACGTACCTACAGGGTATTGCCGAAAAGTTGCTGAGATCAACAGCTAAACTTATTTCAAAATCCAGATAACCTGTCCATTCAAAAGAGCAGTGCTGGCTACATACAGCTATATTAAAACATATCTGTTTTTTCTTACAAGCGTTTGTTCAGTTTCATGACATGAATACGGTGAGATGCTAGAATGAAGTATATAAATATTTCGTCATTTTATTTTCTACCATCAGGTATATTTCTGTTTCCGTCATCACTGTCTGATACATGGATGAATATGCGTGCCAGTTTCACCACACTCATTTTTTTCTGTGCTGACATTTACATGACTCCTTTCAAACAGTTAGAAAACCCACTAAAATATGAAATATTGTTGACTGCAGACATGAACTTGTCATTTTTTTTCCTCTTTCTTATGTCATACATGTCATCCCATAGGACTGACACAATTTAAAGTTTATTCATTAAACGAATCATACATTCGAGTCCAGTGATTTACATCATGTAAAAACAGAACATCTCAAGCAACACATGTGCAATAAAAGCAAACAGATGTTTGCAGTCTAAGCACCGTACTAATGGTGGTGGTATGGCAATGTATCAAAGGCAAAAGGCAACGTAGCCATAATTGCCCACTGGAGTGTTAAGCACAGCTGCATAACTTTGAATCCACAATCAACAGGAGATCCCAAACCACCCTGTGGCACGTTACCATGCTTAAGGTAAGAATTCATAATTAACGGCTAATCCCTAAATTCCTCAGATATAGTGAGGTGGAATTTCTTATGAAGGGACAATAAAGATATGAAAGTTGCAATAAAACAACTGCTCATTTTACAGAATTAACAGGGCAGGAACAGTACTATTGTTTCACATGCAGTGAAATTAAATGTGCCTCAAAAAAAATCCATGTCAGGAGGCCTGGGGTTTTATATGGAATTTTCCAGGCTAGGCAGCTACGAAACAGAAGTGTTAGAAACTTGGGAGCAGGAGCACATGCATCGCTGGAGAAGCCCAGCGGACTGATACCCTGAGTGCTCTGTAAGCCATGTATTACCAACAAGAGTGCTCTCAGCCTGTTGGAATGACTGGAACTATGCACGAGGTGTCGAAAACGTCATTTTGTTCATACCATTGAACGTGAACATCACCAAATCCTAAGTGAAGCTGAACTTAGTATAATGGACTCTAATGAAAGCAACTGCTTTTTCTTTTTGTATGCCCTCTCCCTAAATCTGACATCCAGAGGACCAACATCAAAATTACCATTGAGTAAAACTGCTAAAAGAAAAATAAGAAGTGCAACGTAACACCCAGCACTCAAGAGTTTTACAAAAACCTGTAAAAGGAAAAAGATATATTTGTTCAAGGAAAATCCCATGAGTCTTAACTGATTTACCTAAAAGCAAATACCAGTTGATTCAGCCTCTGTGCACACAATCACATGAGAATAGTAACATTTTACTAAAAAAAAAAATAAAATAATTCAGCAGAGAATTTAGGCACATATGAAATGGTACATGTGTTACAACCTCAGATATAGATACATTGGGAAACATTCATCTGTTTATGTACAGACTTTTGGCCTCAAGTACATTCTTAAATATCTCGCTAAACATATAATACATTTAACATGAAAAAAAATTAAAATACAGAACCACACAAAAATTTGCCAAAGAACTGTTTATGCATTCCCTTAATTGCTTGCTACAAGATCAAAAACTAGATTTAATATTAATATTTTTAATGAAAGAAAAAACCTACCAAAACAGCAAGGAAATACATTCTAAGCAGCTGGTAAACTCAGATCCTAACACATGTTGTGTATTTTCAGTATCTTCCTGTATGAGTCTTAAAGTAGCGTGTATTCCACAACTCTAACTCTGACAAAAAGTTTTGAAATATAACTTGGAATTAACAAAGAAACAAAACAATTCAAATTATAAGCTTTCCTAAATAAGGCTACTTGTGAGATAACATAGGAGTAGAGAATTTTGGAGGTTTAATTTTCTGCCCAAACTTTTCAAACTGAATATACATACAAGAAAGCATGCTAAAACTCCAGTTTCACATCTTCATCACAGACTTTTCATGCTTACTTTTCTCAACCCTTTTTAATTAAAATACTTGCATTTTTCCTGTCCTAAACAATTATATTACACATTCATTAATAAATATACAGATGTTGTAGACTTTGTTTTCTAATCCAGGGCACAGTTTAAAATCCTCAGAGAAAGCCCCTTCTTAAGCCGTTCCTCAGCTTTACTCTGTCCAGCTTTTTGCCTCTTTCATTTACATGGCTCTTAAGCACATATGCTTGCAGGAGCTGTAATGCAATGCTAGGCTAGAGGCTTCTAGCAGGGAACACAATGTCTCATTTTTAGGTTGTGGTTGCAGACTACAATAATCATAACTATATCCTCAAATCCAGTAGCACAGCAGAGCCAAGCGAGACACTATAGAATGAGGACAGCAGCCAGACTAGAAAGCACAGCTCAGATTTGGAATATTTTAAACTTCAAACTCCAGATACATTTACTCAAGGGTGGAACAAGAAAGATACAAAAATTAAAAAAATAAAAATAAAAATCAATCAACACACAATTTTGTGGATCACATGATCTCTGCACAGCAACCTTTGGCAGATGAAGCGGACAGACTGATTAAGATGCCCTTCCCATACTTCCTTATCATTTGTCTGCAAAGCAAAGATTTAACCTCATGCAGTACAACAAATGCTACAGAAGTGCTCTCACCCCGCTGTCTGGACACTCATCTCCCTCTCGCGTTATTCTTAGAGTCCTTGCTTAGAGCTCTGCAACTGCAGATGGCAATTTTCAATTAGGCATGTGCTTCAGGGGAAATAAGGAATTTACCAAGGTCACTTAAGGGCAATGAAATCACACATACCATATAAAATGCTTACACTACAAAATGATAGCATAATGGAATGGTAAAACCTTTAACAAAACCCTAAAGGGAGCACACAACTAGTACAGCATGTTCTTTTATTATTTCAAGCTCTCCAGTTACACCTTGGAAAGCCTAGTCTCTTTTTTTTTATTATTGAATAAGTGAAAAGATACCAGGAAAAAAAAAAAACCCATGATGCGCCCAACTGCCTCTTGCCAATGTGTAAGAGCACTCAACTTCAAATTATATGCAAATCAGAAAATAAAAGTAAGAATGAGGTGATGCTTGTAAGTCAAGCAAACATACAAGGAAAACTTTGTTTGTAGGATGAGCAGGTTAATTAACATGAAAAACATCGAACACATTTACTATGTTCTTTCATTTCTAAGCAAAAATTTTACAGTGCTATATGCTAAGTACATCAAGTACTCTGTGATTTAAAAGTGACAAATATGCAATAGTTCTCATGAATTAACCCATCAGTAATACAACAAGGAGGCAAAAGACAATTTTGGTTCAAGTAATCAAGGCTTTTGTCATACCTATAAATAATTTGGTGCATCTCATCTCTGGCATACAAACAAAAACTCCAATTCAATCACGCATTAAACTTCGGACTGTCAAAATTCAAGTATTTTTGTTTCACTTCAGTCTTGTCTCAGTTCCACAACTAAAGACGGTACCATAGGTGTACACACAGACCAGCTGTGCTCAGTGCCTTTGCCTGGGTTCAGCATGTTCATTTCCAAAATACACAATCCAACACAATACCATTACTGCACCCTGAACACATATAAAAAGATATCAAAGAATCCTTGAATGAATGAAAATCTAATCTTTAAACAGTGTGAGAATGAATATTTGCTTTTTTGTTGTTTTCTTTTTTTTTTTTTTTAATCAGTGAATGAAACACATCACCTATCAACATGGATGGGAGACCAGTGCCTGGGGTAGGAGGCTGATTTGCAGGAGCTCAGGTCATTGTATAACCCAGCCATAGCTACTGGAATTTCTTGTGATTTGAGATAGTACACGAGGACTACCCCTTACTTCAAATTGCTCCATCTACTTTGCAACTCTTTTCTCACTGTACACAAGGATAAAATTTCCCTGGGATATATCTTCCAGCCATATATCCTGGTCTGAAAAGAATTTGCTTTTTGTGCATCCATGCCAATGGAAACTCATGCAACACCACATATACAGTTCCAAGCAGAAGTAAAAAAAACCCAGGGCAGACACTGGTTTTAGGTAGGTCCCATCTTGATGCTGAAGGCTCTGCAGCCATGCCATTACACATACTGTAGGTGGTAGACGACAGTGCAAGGCACATACTGTGGCTGAAAGGGATGAGACCCCTGCACAGCCTCTTGTGTTCCTAGAAGAGTCACAACCACAAAGGTCACAGGGGCAGCCATGGCCAGCCCTTGTAGAAGCACGGCCACACAGATGGCCGCTCACATCCTGGGGCAGAGTAAGCTCATATCAACCCAGAATACACTGTGTAGGCTTTGAACTAGGTTTCTACCTTGTTTTACACTGGGAAATCATAGAATAGTTTGGGTTGGAAGGGACCTTTAAAGGTCATCTAGTCTAACTCCCCTGCAAGGAGCAGGGACATCTCCAACCAGATCAGGTTGCTCAGAGCCTCATCCAACCTGACCTTGAATGTTTCCAAGAAGCAGGCATCTACCACCTCTCTGGGAAACCTATTGCAGTGTTGGAACAATAATCAAAAGACCATTAGTGGTTGCAGCATAGCTAGACACTAAACTGATGGGGGCAATGCAATTTACTAGAGAGACTTGAGATAAGACAATTTAAAAGCATGTTTCCCTGTGGTCTTCTGCTGGTTAAATTCACGCTTTGATTACTAACACCCCTGCTAAAAGTCTTTCCTCTGCACTCCCGCTCCATTCATAATAATAAAGGTTATCCACAAAACCACCAGGATGAGAATCAAGACAAGGGAAATTTATGGTTCTGGTTTACCAGCCCTACACTCTTCTGTGGTGACTTCCACCAAGACTGAAGATGGTTCATGACAATGAACCCATTAGCTTCAGCACTGGAGCAGTGTTTAGGAACTTGCTGTCCATTTTCCTTGTAATGTTGAAACCACTAGGCTATTCTGTGTCATTCCCATTAACACCTTACTGAACATTCAGTCAGGAGTTTAGAAGTGTCTTGCATATAAATGAATGAGAATCTGTATCAGCACAAGGAAATTTTAATTCCGACAGTTCCTGATTCTGCATGAGTTTTAACCAAGAACACTATATTATTAACTTCAGGTAGATATTCTTTCATAAAAATTAGAAATATTTAGAAGGAAGAGAGTTTTAAAATAATCTTTATTTTAAGGTCCTAAACACTTAAACATAGGACTGTATTTTACTTTCCCACTCTGACCCCTAGGAAAGCTACAACTCCCATGACTAGTGCATTCACATGCATGTGCACGCATAAATACTATTAACAATTAAAATTAATGAAAGGTAATTTGTTATCTATCAGTTGCTAAGACCAGAAAAGCAAAGTCATCATGAAAATTAACTCCACCTGTTTCTGACTAGTTCTCTGCACTTCATTTTTTTTTCTTAGAAAGTATTTCTCAAATAAATCAACTAGAAGTATTCTTCCATTCCTATCTTTTATACCATAACCACATAGAACTTGAATGAACTTCCACAATTAACATGCTGATACATAACAGTAACTGTCCCAAAGGTCTGCACAGTGTATCCTTCCAATCAGAAAGTTATTTGACTGAAGTTTTCAACTTCACTTTTCAATATGTCCTGACCAAAGTCTTCAAGGAACAACCTCTCTCTCAATGAGAATTTTACCACAGCCTGTTGTAAATGTTATCAGAATACACAAATACTTCCTAAGAATATCTTTGTTTTGAACTGGGGTAATCCCCATTGTAGAAGAACAAGTTTTGCTTCCATTTCCTAGAACAGTACCTGCAGCTTCTTTCTTTCACCCACTGAAAAAAAAATAAAAATCTTTTTTACCCCAGGAACTCTCTACATCCCAGCAAACACATTCCAGCTATGCTGACTGAGCTGCATTTACACACATCAAAATGAAGTACCCCTAAAGCCTGGGAATGCCAAAGAAGCACAACTTCCATAAAAACATACTTTTTAAGGTAAAGAAAAAAACACCCAAGTATCACAACACTGTGCATCTGCAGGGCTTCAGCCAGCTAACCCAAGCATCTCAGCCCTGTTTCCAGCCTCAGCTCACATCTGCACTCCATCAGAGATAAAAAAAAAAAAAAAAAGTTTGAGAATCTGTGAGAAAAGGTGGTGCTTCCGGATCAGCAGCACACGGAGCACCAGGTAAGTTGAAGTAACCGGTCACACAGATGCTGCTGTGCACAAGAAGCACGCTTGTGCTTTGCAGCCCCTATAAAACATGCAAGCCATTTTTGGGGAGGAGGAAGAGCACCAACAAGCCTCGCTCCGCGCCTCTCCCCTCTCTACCGCTGCCACGATCCGCCTGACATACCTGCTTCTCCATTTTCTCCCCCCGACAGTTTTTCTTCTTTTCTCCTGAAGTTGAAGAAGCCGGAGGAGGGAGAAGGACACAGAGCCCTTCCCAGGCGAGCGGTGCCGGTGCCGCTACCGGAGCTCCGCGCTACGTCCAGCCCCCGCCCGCCCGGTTTTTGGGCTGGGTGCTCGCCCCTCTCGCAGGCAGCCGGCAGCCCTGCCCAGCTCGTCGAAGTGGAACAGGTTTCCTTATATAGGTAAACACCAATGGCATTCCTGGAGAGAGAGGCTAACCGGCAGCCAGCTCCCCGCGGTTAACTCCACAGATACCGGACGGGTCCGAGCGCCTGAAGTTTGGCAGCCCAGCGCTGAAGCATCCTCAGAGGGGAGATCGCTTTCCTAAAGCAGCCTAGCACCCAGTCCGTTACTCAAAGCTCTACCAATACCGAGTACTGCGTTGGCATTGTGTTAAACACTTGGTTTTTTGGGTTTTTTGGTTTTTTTTTTTGTTTGTTTTTTTTTATAGGACACTGTCTTTAACCAGCCTTTTCCTCCCAGGTGACAAAGGTATGTGTGCAGACGGTCTGATAGTGTCAAAATAATTCCAACCCTCTCAGAAATTTCACATAAAGACTAGCATACATCAAATATTACATGAACAGATTAGGAAATGAGGATTGCAATACTGATATAAACGGAAGAAAAGCACTGTAAGAAAAGTTCGTTTTACTCTTTTTCCATTTCGTTTTCTATACAATGTAAAGGTTAAGCTTCTGGTGATAGTTGTGTCTTTGTTGGAGAGGTGTGTGATTGCAATATACCAACAGGCACACCCCAATCTAAACAGAGATCGAGGGAGTACCTAGAACAAGTATGTACTGTACTCTGCAGAGTACCATATATCTATTTCACAGATTTATTTTTTTTTAATCCTCTCACCTGCTCACTACTCACTAACTCCCTTCTCCAAACACGACTTAGGTGTCTTGAAAAACTTCAGCAGGCAAATTATCAGTTACAGGGAAAATCACATAATACCTTTCTTCCTTTGTTCTATTCAGATAAGATTCACCTGTTAATTACGGCCCTTCTGCAGTCTAAATCACTGTCAATATGTAGGGGGCATAGACAGCAAAAAACATGAGGAAAGGAAGAAAAAAAAAAGGAATAAAACAAAAGATGGAAAAAGCCAAAATAAAAAAATGAGTGAAAATGAGAAAAGTTAAAAGATTTGATCAAATGATGAGAGGCTCATGTTTTGTTTTTTTTTTTTTAAAAAAAAAGTACACTGAACTCTAATACTTTTTTTTTTTTTCCATTCCTTCCCCTAGATGTATTGCTGTAACTCAAAACAGACAAGAGTCAGAAATTTGGCTTCCTGGTGACTTGTGGAAGGTTAGAAACAACAGAGTACCACCCAAAAGCTGGAAATTATCATTTTCCAGTGGACTACAGTTTTTCTTATCCCCATGTAATATGTGACTTAAAGATTATCAGATAATATACTGTGCAGAAAAGCTATTCCTAATGACTATTCCTAATGGTTTCAATATTTCTTTAGTCATAATTTTGCTGTTTCCCTGAGGCATAAACATTCAACCTCATGATACTGCAGGAGCTTGGCTTAGAAGTTGAGAAAAATGAAAAACAATACCAATAAAAGTTGTAAGACACTCAATAAATATATATATATATATATATAAAATAGTCTGTCTGTACAATATATAGGGAATCAGGAATATGTGGCCAGGGGCTTGGTATAATGCTCTTCATGGGACTCTTTCAGGACACATAACTCACTTGTGGCTCCACTGCGTAAGAGTACGTTGGCCTTGCCAAGTTCATGCTCCTGTGATAAGGCATTTACACTGGACTACGGAGTCATGTATTCCCTTACCACGAGTGAGCTTGTGACCAGTTCCTGAACAAGTATCAGGATTTTTCACATGAAGCAAGCCAATTAAAATCCACCAGATTCTCAAAACTGCAACCACAAAGAAAGCTTTTAGAATGGCTATAATAGATGTTACTTCAAGTATGGCTGACTTTCTGTCCTTAGGCTAGCACTTTTCTGTTAGCCACCTCAGAGCCCACAACCAACATCACATTAATTTATCCAAAACCACTCCCTCAATTAAAGATTTTCCTTACCACATGTGCTTCATTTCCTTTAGTTTCATGCTGAAAACTCAAGTAGCTGTCATGTTCTACACCTGATATACGCCCTTGACCTCCATCCCTTGATCCAAACATCATATTGTGAATCAGTCAGGGGGCTCAGGATCCTATAGCCAGGCATGAAATCTTATGCTTTAGTTGCTGACCCTGAGACTGTTATTTCATTGGATTGCTGGCACAAGCATGAAAAATTTCCTCAAGTCCTCTGTATGCTACCTGTGTAAGACAGAATCCCTTTTCTTAAAAAAAAATGTATTGTAGTAAAATAATAATTTCTTCATCAAACATATATCAGAAAGAAATGAGCTATACTTTCCCTGCACACCTCTACTAAAGTGTTAACAGCAGTTAATTATGGTAATAGACATCATAGTCAGATGTTTTTATTTCTGTGAAGTTCTTTTTTTCTTTTGTAAGTATATAATCCTGAAGCAGTCCAGTTAATTCTTGAACCCGAGAGTAACCTAGACTTACTTTCATTTACTTTGCTGTCACAGATGCACTATCTGCAAGCAATGCCAAGATAACATTAATTAACCTGTAACCATTCTCTCCTGTTCTCCAGGAAGAGGTCTAGTGGGTTTGAGCCTGCATTCAGGCTCAGGGTATATAGGAAAAGCTCTGAGCAGATCTCTAAAACATATTATTTTTAGTGTTAGGAATTAAAAGATTCCTTAGAAATGAACACAAGTTATGACAGTGTGTTATTTTCTTTGTTACAGTGCTTCAAGTTGTTTCCAGCAAAAGCTCAGCAGAAATAGATACCCTCGTTCAGTGTGTCTTGAGTTTGTTTCCCGGGCACGATTCACACAAATGGTTTATGGAGGTGAGTTTCATTCCTGGCGTTTAGATAGTAACTATTTGTAAGCCCAGTGACCTTTGTCCAGCAGAGCCAAGAACCACAGTCCTAGGCAGAACTTCAGTGACTGATCAGGATACTACTGTGTTTCTTTTTACTTCTAGTTGCACGCCTTACTAGCCATATTTTCTTCATCTCAAAAGACAGTTTATAAGAAATCTTTTATCATATTAAAATAATGATGGATTTTCCTTCTCCCGCTCCTGCCCATTTTTTAAATACACAGTCCTGTCACTGTTTATGTTGCTGTACCAGAAATGGAAACCTAGAATAAATTTTCATGGTGAATTTTGATTGAATGGAGTAGATAAGTGCAGTACACCAAGAAGTGTATTTGCTATGCATGCATTTCCATAATATATGTCTTCTATATATTAAACAACTAACACTAGTCCCTAATCCTGCCACAAGAGTCTAAATATCTGCCTTGAAATTTTTTTACCTATTAAAAGCTCAGCGTGGAACATTGCAGATTCAGCCTCCTTTTACTGAATTCTTACTCGATAACAAGGTTTGCTTCTGAAGTTCTTTGTAGGCTGAAATTGTCCGCACTTGAGCAACTCAATAAACTGGCTAAATTTAGCCAGGTAAGTTTAAAGCAACAGAAATCTCTCAAGTTTCAGTGCACAGCATTATTGCCCCACAGGTTCCAGAATTAAGCTGTTAATGCATTCCCACAGTTCTAATTCCTTCCATGCAACGGCAACACTTCCTTTCACTTTGATTTGGACAAGATTTCATGCCTCATCTTGGTATCTGCATCTTTACATCTTCAGTTTCCCTCAAAGACGTGCATCGCCGAGCATCCCACAATGCATGCTCTGTTTCTGTGGGTTGCAACAAGATCGTTTATTCAATAGTTCATTGTTTATTCTCAGCTACATTACCCAGTCCTCAAATCAAGTAATGTGCTCGGCTAGAATGCCAGCACTTAGTGTCGTAGAAATAAGGTAGTTTCAGTTCTAACAGCCTTCGTTTAACATTCAAATCTCCTTAAAGATGTGCAATGGTATATTGCATCTCTCTTTCAAGTCAAAATAGCTGTTAGCTTAAAAGCCTAAACCCCTGAATATTTTACTCTTCCAAGTCCACAAGTGTTATTTCTGCACTGCCATTAAATTCATTTATACACACAGAATGTTAACTTGCATTGTAGAATATTGTTGCAGTCTGCACAGATACGCATTAACATTCAGACTTTTAGTGTAACATCTGAAAAAGCTGTGAACAAAATGCCCTAGTGAGCATTTTTTTTGAGCAAGCTGGTGGCTGGAGAAACCCAGTTGACTGAGTCTGGCTGGGATGGAGTTAATTTTCTTCATAGCAGCCAGTGTGGTGCTGTGTTTTGGCTTTGTGGTTAAAACTGTGTTGATAACGCACTAATGTTTGGCTATTTCTGAACAGTGCTTGCACCACTTCAAGGTGCAAAGTTGCATTTTTTTCCCACTCTGTCCTCCTCCAAGCGAGTAGGAAAGAAACTGGGAGGCGATGCTGCCAGGACAGATGACCCAAACTGGCCAAAGGGCTAGTCCATACCATATAATGTGATGTTCTGCAATAAAAAAAAAAAAAACCCCAGGATAGGGGGATTGAACTAGATGACCTTTGAAGGTCCCTTCCAACTCTAACCATTCTATGATTCTATGATAAGAAGGAGCATGGCTTCCAAGGTGACCATTGTTTGGAGACTGTATGGCCATTGGTCTGCCTTGGAGGGCGGTGACCTTGTTACTTTGCTGTGCTTCCCCTCCTCCCCCCCAGCCCCGCTATTAAACTGTCTTTGTCTTGACCCATGAGTTTTCTCACTTTTGCTCTTCCTTTTTTCTTCCCTTGTCTCAACGAGGTGGGGTTGAGAAAATGAATAAGCAGCTGTGTGGGTACTTAGCTGCTGGCTGAGGTCAACCCACCACAAGAAAATCTAGCAAGTCTGAAATTCTAGGAGTAATCCCATCGTTCCTGAAATACAGTCACATGCTGAGCAACTTAACTGTCCAGTCCAGAGACTTGCAGCAGAGAAGTAGTTTTGGAAATGGCTCTCTACTACTCATCAGCTATCAGCTTTTGCCTTCCAGAAGACACCTCAGAGTGGCCTGTGTAAATACTTCCATCTCATTTCATGGAAAAGTCAAAAACTCTCACTCTAAATTACCTTCTGCACTGAATTCAGTTGACTTCACTTTGAAACGCACTAGAAGTACCTACATGGCAATTGCACATCTGAGAAGTAACTGAAGTTATTGTCTCTCAGCCACTCGTTCCCTGACTGTAAGTATATGCACACAGGCACGTCAGGCAAAACAAGATTTCCATGTTAGCGGGTATGCTAGCAACAAACTGGGGGACCGAGAGCTTGAGAGCTATGCAGACACAGCATGTAGTTTGTATGCTCAGCTAAAAGAAGGCACGAGGTTTTAACATGCTATTCTTTTCTTCCAACAAATGCAAAGTAAACTTAATGTAAGAACCCACATTCATTCAACATTCAGGCTGTAAATATTCAAGAAAGAAGAAACGAAAAGGTTAAGGTATTCAGAAGCAGTAACTCACAATTGCACATGCTGTAAGCAGCTGAGCGTGTACCTTATCTGGGGAACACTAGCTGTACGGATCAGTTAACTTTATGATACAACCTTTACTTTTTATTATTTCCTGATCTGGTGTTCAATTTTACAACCTTAATGCAAGTTACTTCATTAATAAAGCATTACTTATAAAATTTGACCATATTACTTAACCTTTACACAGGAACAAAGATGTCAAAACAAGTTAAAGGCTAATGTCTACGGGTATTATTTTTACCCTTGGGAAATGAATTGAGCTTTCTTCCCCATCAGTGTTTCAAAACGCACCATTAAAAGCTATGTAATACAACAAGTTACTATCTTCACCCTTGCACCTCATGTTCTTCAGGCTTCAGTAACATGCTTACACTAAACAAGAGCTTTATGTTTTCATTAAATACATTTAAAACTCAAGGTTGTGGTATTAGATGAAGCAATTAGTACAAGATCCAGCAAAAAGCTATTTGCTCCTGAAGAGCTTAAATGCTTTATCTGGAAAAGTTAATGAAGTAATTATAATGTTGTTATTGATGAAGATTAGAGATGGATTAAAATGGCATTCAGAAAATAAACCAGACAATTAAATAGGCTTTCAGAACTGTGGAAATTCCTTAGGGTCCAGGGGAATAACACTCAGAATACCTATACTGAGAAGGACATGTGGAAAACACTTAGTTCTTAATGCCACAGGACTCCAAACAGCAGAAACTGTCTTCACGACAGCATCAACATTGCGGATTGTAATCACTGTGATGCTCAATGCTGGCCAGTTGTGCTTGAACCTTTGTTTTAAAGTCCTTTCAAGATGTCTTTAACTTCAGCACCTTCCAGATTAAGCATACTAAACTAATGATGGGGCTCTTAGAAATGTTCATTAGCATTTGAAGTGATATGACTATCAGATCAGTTAAATCAGTAAGCCGATCTTGAGCCACATGGAGCAGAAGGATGATGCTGTTAAATGAAACAGTTATTGTTAGTTGAATTTATTTTTATTGCATCTGATGCAATACTGCAGAAGACGGAAGAAAGTGTTTGAACTGGAAAATCCTAAACGAGTCCAGAGAGGTTGTCCAGAGCAGGTGTGGGTAGGAAAGGCGGTGCAGGACTGCATGTTCCGTTGTTTGCCCTGAGGGTTAGGGAAAACTCGTATAAATCTCATTGACATGCTTTCCCTAGCACTTCTGGAGCTTGGCATCTGCATTTCTTCCCAACAAATTCACTTTACCTGACTATAAACATGGTGAAGTATTGAAAGTTGAAGCCCAGTCCCAGTAAGCTTTTCTGCAGTTTCTGGAAGAGAAACACTACAGTTTCTCAAACTCTGGATAAGCGTATCATGTGAGAGAGGTGCACCTCTCTTACCTGATCATAGAGAGGTGACTACACACTTGGCTTAGACACTTCAGTTGGGGTCCTCAAACTAGGAGATACAACTGCTGGCTAAAGACCATGTGAAAATATGTTACATGACTAAGAAAATATTGATTAAAAAGGAGAGTAAGCAGATTATTTTGACTGAAACAACACTATTTGTTGGTAGAACATATGGACTAGTTTGATACTTGGTTTTACATAGTCCGTATTCAGGCAGAAACTCTGGAGTCTAACTGTGTGCATAAAGACTCTAAAACTTAGTGAAAGACAGGGAAGGCTGGGCAAACTTTTACATTCTGGGAGTTCTGAGTATTTAAAGGAAAATGTGAGAGTTTTTCTTTACAGGTCCTTGTTATATGGAAAAGCTGAAGTACTGGTCAACAGCAACTTTTGTCATGGGGTTCCCAGATCAGAAAGGGAAAGGAAATAATTCTACAGCATGTAAGGAGGGATGTGTATATATTGCAAACCCAGATGTTTTCTAATAAAAAAGCAATCTCTCCCAGTCACTACTTACAGTAAACAATAAATTATTTTTGTTTCAAAACTTGCAGAAAACAACTACTTACAATGTGTTTTTAGACTTTATGTCTATGCAAGTGAAAATCAGAAATCCTACTGGTGTATAAAGAACAGATATTCAAAGAACTGTACTTAAGACTAGAGAGGTGATAAATCACATATTCCCATGACAGCTGAGGCCTCACTTAGGATATCCTTTGACCTTCACACTGTGAAGATGAGAAAGCAGCAAAGATGAAGAACATTAAGAAAGCTGCAAGATATAAGGAACAAGATGTAAAAGACATCTAGTTTAAACAAAATATGGAATTTTCAAGGAGCTTTTGAGAGAAATGAGATGAAAGTGAGAGACTTGATCATGGTTGACCATGGAGAATGTTCACCTAAAACATAACAAATTTAGATTAGATGTGAGAACAAACTTCCAAATAAGAATTATTCATCAATGGAGCAGTCTGCCAAGAGAAACCCCTGAGATATCAGAAGAGGAAATGCTTAAAGGGAGATTAGATAATATACTCAAAATAGTGCAGCAGATAAACTTGTAAAACATGTAAGAGGCTGGAGTGGATAACTTCCTTCAGCCTATATTTCTGAGTCTTTGTTTAGGACTTCACAAAAATCCCTTTAGAGTATTTGGTTTGTGATAGTTACAGGAATCCAGTCCTACAAAGTCTTAGTCATTTTAAGATTCTGGCAAATAGCCTCTCTGAATTCAGTTTATTTTAACTTCATATCATACAGTGACCAGAAATATTCAAATAGCTCCCCTCCCTAAACTGTCTGAAAATTATTTTAACAATATCTGAAGGATTCTAGGTTAAGATCAGCAGATGGGAGATAACACAGGCGAATTTTCATCCGCTCAAAAGGAAATATGTCTCACTCATTCTTCCTTTGTCCCCTGTTACCTAAGGCTTGCTACTGAGTGGTATTTGAACCTCCTGAAACTAGAGCCTTCCTCCCAAGGATTTTTTTCCAGTTACCCACAAACACTCTTCTGGCGTAACTTTTAAATATCATTAAATGTCAGCTTCAGGAGATTCACAGGCAAGAAAGAGGGAGACTTTGTCATGCCAGCCCACTCCACCATTATTCCACTCTCCCTTGCTCTTGCAGCTCTCCACATGGGATCTGCACGGCCAGTCACAAACCCAAGGCAAAGGAAAACCATTGCCCTACCAAGCTCCTTGCCCTCTCAAGCAGCGTTTAACACCTGGTATAATACACTGGGGTGGGAAGGAATTAAGCTTAAAAGTAGCAGAAGAATAATCAGCTCTGCATGTGTGGAGGCCATGTTACCCTATAGCAGTGTCTTCCATAAATCAGACACCTGAGAAAGGAAACAGTAGATTCTAGAAATCCACACTACAGCTGCCTCCACTTCTGATGGAGAGACATTAGCACTTCCAGGGCTCAGTTCAGCTGAGCTATTTTAGGTATCTGCTTTAGGAATTATTCCCTGTAAGTGCCTATTTTTCTCCAGAGACTATAAAGTGAACATTGATTGCTGGCTTGGACAGTTTACCAGATGATTCTCACCTTCAGATATTTATTTTTTCTGTAGAATAGGCCATCATCTTAGGAACTACCACAATAAATTAAGTTGTTTTCATTATTAAGATATGCTGATGTCATTCAGCAGAGAACAAACTCCTCCATACCCTTGGCTGGATCATGAACTGAGAGTGAAGTGGTCAGACAGTAGGCAAGTAGCACATCTGCCACTGGATAGAAATAGAACCAAATCATCAAATAACCTGCGCTCTGTAACCAGTGACCAGTGATGTCCACCTTCAGGGTCCCTGGAGCCAGCAGGACATGCCATTCTGGGCAATGAAGAAAGTATGGCTATTTGGTTATTTTGGCTAAGTATATTTGTATTTGTAAATATTTGGTGGAGAGAGGCTTGCTGGTACTTTTTAGTTTTTTTTCTGTTTCTTTTTTAATCATACTTTTTAAATAATACTATGACACTTCTAACTCATTTGAGCAGAGAAAAGCAGAAAGGTAGAAATTTTCTTTTCTCTTTTTCCTTTTTTCTTTCTTTTTTTTTTTCATTTTAAGTCCCTTGCGAACCATACTGCACTCTTCCCTAAGAAGTGTAAAATCAACAGACCTGTGATTGTAATTCAACTCCATGCTTTGATTAATTCTAAAAGGAATCAGAACTGCATGAATGATTAAAAAAAAAAAAAGTATTTAGGTAAAAAGTCCATAGAATATTACACAAACATATTGGCATAATCCATGTTAATCACAGAGGTGAAAATAAATGCTCAATTAATGGCAAATACAGAAAAAGAAGTTTAATTAAATCTAACCATTGAAAAAACTCTTTTGCCTGTAAACTGATCTATAGGTAGGAAAATGTAGTCACTGTCCTTGGGGCTCCATTATTCTGGCAACAACATCTACTTTTATTTCTTCCCTTTTTCCTCTGTTGCTTAAACACCTCTCATTACTCTGTCTCCCAGTAATATTGAGGGTGTAATTGAAGGAAGAGGTGGACAAAATTGTTCAACCCCTTATGGAAAATGCTGCAGCATATATTTTCATGTATTTGGAAATACTACCAGCTGTCTGTAAAAACTGAAGGTAGTTCCATTTTCCTTTCAACAACGGAGTTTTGAGTTTAAAACAGTGTTAGAATTGCAGCATTTGTAGAAGAAAAAAACAATTTTTTGTTTACTTTGGGAGCTCATAGGTTGGGGAAACCAGGAGAGTTTTAAAGGGGTATGTGTTTTTTTATAGCCTGAAGGTGCCAGAATAACTTAAAATGCTTAGAAATCTGTGTGAGCAAGGCCAAGAAGTGAAGGGAACTTTCATTCCCTGAAAAAAAATCCCTATTTTTTTCAGCTTTCTATGGCAGAATATAAGCTTTCTGCATGCTTTGGCACCAAAATTGATTTTAAAAAGCTAACAGGATATTTTGTTGCTTGAAACATGTACTTTAAAATGCAGCATCAGAATTTACAGAAAAGCTTTAAAATACTGATTTCATTTTGCATAAAATAATTACTTCTGCTGTTGAAGTAGTTAAATATACTTCGGTTAACACACCACAAAATGAAAATGAGTAAAACTTGCCCTTCTTTAATCCTAAGAGACATGCAAGTAAAAGAAGCCATGTTTCAACAGCTTGTCTCCTCCCATTTGGAAAACAGGTGCTTGAAGACGACTTGCACTTAAAAAAGGTAAAAAATATGAAGGAATTATGTGTGTTCCTCATGAATCAACAGCCCAAACGCAACATCTCATGATACTGTGATATTGGAACCATGATATTTTAGAGCAGGCAGGGAGGCAGAGCTTTAGCTGTTTACCTTTATTGAGTGCTACTCCTTATAATTATTTCATAGGGTTTGGAATATTAACAGTTATCTCAAACGAAGTTCCAGTTCAGGTAAATCCACTCTGTGCATGACATTTTCCTTACATCTTCAATCACACTAACCACCTTCCACTTCTTTACTTGAGCAACTATATATAATGGCTATATCCAGCAAAATTCACAGCAGATTTCTCAACAGTAAAAATCAGCAGGAGAGTCACTCAGCAACCTTTGAAAATGTGATCTTGTATCAGGATTATTTTTAAAAATAGTACTTCAATCCACACCCAGACCACAGGAAAATTTTGCAGCAGACCTCACTGTGCTCCCAGATCTGTAACAACTCCCACATTTCTAGGAAGGAATTCCCAATATCTCGCTCCTCAAGTCTTTGCACACTATACCCCCCAGCTGCCAGCTCTGAAAGAGAAGTGCATTATCTAGCTGACCCAACGCACTGTTTTCTCCTGAGCAACCTTGGTACAACAGCCTGAATGGTTCCTGTCCTACATCACCAGCTGGAGCTGCTGTTCACCTGCAGAAGTGGGTGGGGATACATGTAGAGGCTTAAGCTGCTTATTGATACAAGACCAAAATTCAGCTCCTTACTCTTATCTTTTTAGGTATCTGCAACATATTTCTGTTTGGCCAGCAACAGGAACAATCAATCATGAATTAACTCCAGGCTGGAGCTCTGGTAACTGGAGTGACCCCAGCTGTTTGTTTGTTGACAGGTTACTGAACTGTTTGGAAGAGAGGTGATACTGTTGACACTAGCTGCACCTCTGCAGGGCTTGGGTGACACACATAGCATATATTCTGGCTTCCTGTACAGCCTGAAAAAAACACCTCTATGGATGAAAGTATTGCAGGAGAAGTACTTTTTTTGCTGTCTAGCATCTGAATAAACCAGCAATGGGGAAAGTCTGCACTAGAGCAACAGGCTGTACGATGGCTTCTTTTCCAAGTTATTTGGAATACCCTGAATACTCTTTCCAATGTTCATCTAATTTAGAGAGGGTTATGTACATATTAAATGGTTGCTTAACTCTACCCATCTTGTCATATTTGCTCCCAAAGTATGGAAGCAACAAGCACTTTTTAAGACTGTTTAGGCTCAAGGTTTACTTCTGAGCAATGCCTTCAGGGAGGCTGGGAGAAGGCAGAACTTCCTCTGCTTTCAGAGAATGGTGGTGCTAGCATGCAGGAATAAGCAGAGTGCTATATACTGTTCTGTAGTTACTCATGTAACGATGACAGCTGGTGAGATGTACTTCCCCTGTTAAAACCCAGTGGAGACTGTTCAGGTGGTAAACTGTGACCTCTCTGTAATCATCCACAGTTCCCAATTCGCTGAAGTCCGTGTGCTCCTGCAGTAGGTTGTACACATATTTACAAACTCTGTTTCTGATTTTTTTCCTTCTCAGGCCCCTGAAGATATGACAGGCTAGTTCGTTAGCATGACAGTAAGGTGCCCCAGCATGTACAACAGTAAGGTTTTAAGACTTGAGTGACAGTAAGATGCCTGTAAATAGATAAAAAGCTACTCATGTTCTGTTCCCCTTTGGTTTGGCCAGTGAAGGCTTTGGAGCCGGTTAGGAATTCTTCTCTTTCTTTTTCCTTTTATTTTTTTTTTCTTCTTTCTGGTTTCTGTGGTATGAAGTATGTATCCCTTGGGATACTTCTTCAGAAACATGTCAGCTTGAGGTTTCTTTTTATTTCCAGCAAACAAGAAGATAATTGAAACCCTTCCTGACTTACAGCTATGTTTCCTGCTAGAGAGACTGACAGATCCAGCAAAGCACAGAGGACACCGAAAATGCAAAAGAGTATTTTGTTGAGTTTGTCATGTTATTCACTTCATACTTTTAAAATATAAAGCAGTTCCCTGGACCAAGCAATAGGTCCTAAAAAGCAAATAGCAAGAGATACTTGAAAAACAGACAGACCCAGAAACTTTTTAATTTTTCTATAGTCAGTGAAAGTGCCAAACCCATCAGTACCAAACCCATCAGTAAACAGCACAGCATGCCAGCCTGGCTGCTGAGGGGCAAGAGGGGGTGCAGACCCCACGGCCATTCACCACCTGGTTTCTCTGCTGAGAGTCATTTCAGCCGTCTGCCAGTTGTAGAGATGAGTTTGTTTGTGCCAGGAACACCTGCCCAGGATGAGTGGTGCAGATATTCCCGCTGTGGGGATTGACTGGCTTTCCAGCTGCTTCTGTGAGAAACTGGGATCTTCTCTGCTTAATCCCTTTATGGTGGGACATTCATTTCCTAGAGTATCTGCAATAAGCCTTACCCTATGGAGCAGGTGGACATAATGTAAAGCCCATCTGTGAGACGTGGTGACTACAGAAATCTGATATGGTTGTAGCATATGATGGATTTTTGTCTGATATGATGAGATTGTAAGAAACGCTCAGGCCTGGTGCTGGTAGCAAGTAGAGCTAGCTGGGAATTTTTTTTTTTTTTTTTTATTTTATTTGCTTCTTTGGAAGTAGAAACATGTATATGTCTCAAAACCAAAACATTTCCACTGAAATAAAAACTTTATTGGAAAGTGTTTACCAGACTCCAGACAGACTCCTCTATCAAATGAAAAAGCCAACTGCTTTCTCCACGTGTTTGATGTGGGAACCTCAGAACCAGCCTTGGGTTTTGTCAGATTTGAGAAGCCTACAGAAACACTGGTACTGCGCGGGATTAAGTGTAAATTATGGAAATTCTAGATTTGAGCTGTCTACCAAATTCACGACTAGGCTATCCTAATTAAAGGTTAAAGATTTCCTGAAGATTACAACAGACAAAATACCACTTACTGTACTTTTACATTATGGTAAATGCGCACTGAAGTGCTGTTTCCCATTTTCATGTCGAAAAGGAAAGGTCATCTGAGCATCAGATAATTTCTGTCTTACACTGGAGTTATATTCAAATATGCATGCACAAATAAAGCATCACTACTCAGTTCTTTCAGATGCATTGAGGTCTTTGCAAAAAGACTTACGATTTTATTATCATTCTTTAAAGTTTATCATACAGAAATTATCATAAAAAAACCAAGGAAAAAGAATATTGTGAAATTACTTGGATTTTTTTTTTTTTATAATGATAAAGATTACACTCTGCTGTGAACTAGGAGGAGAAGAGATGTCGCTTTCACAGTTTCAGACTAAACACTGGCTCTATGAGTGTCTTTTTGGCTGCTGTTTAAAAAAGCTAGTTGATTGGAAGAAAAAGATGGAAAGAAAACATTTCACAATTTAACAATCTCAAACCAGTGAAAGAACAGGTACTGCCTTTTGATTGCAAATATAGCACTTGTATTTCCTAAATAGATGTTCTTTTTAGTGTAAGTTGTGCTGCTAAATGCACAGCCAAATGTGTAAGGATGTGAGCGGATAACGCGCTAAGAGCAAAACTGAAAACATAACATGAAAAGTAAAAGAGGGAGATAGGCCTGTATGCAATTTGTGTTCTTGAAAATCTATTCTAAAATGTATTTTGCATAAAATAGAAGGGGGAAGAGAGGAGGAAATTTTGTTTATATTTTCTTCCAAAAATAAGAAAATAGTTGGAGCAGTTCTGTGACAGTAATAAAGCAACTTATCGAGTGATGGAAAAAGAGAAGGGACACATCAGCTGTTTCTAGCAAACACTTTGCTCTCAGAAACTGTGTGAACATTTATGAAGCCCTTTCCTGACAGGACACACTCAGCCAGGAAACAAATCTGTACAAATCACTCAGTCACTAACATGAAAACTGAAACCTGTCCACAGCAGAAACAAGACAAAGTGTTTTAAGTGTAGAAGCATCATTTCTGTATTTTAGAATTAAAGACAGTCACAGATCTTGTTAGAGTGGGCTGAGAGTTGAACTAGCCCTTGGCACCAGCTACTGCAGTTTCAGAACTAGGATTTCATTGTCGTGGTTAGTGTTTGAGGTAGTCCAGTTTTAGACCCGTGGGATCACACATTAGGTACCTATGAGGCAGGTCTGCTCACTTGGGGACATCTGCCTTTAATGCAGCCAGCTCGGATGTGCAAGGTGTGCATCAAGCAGCAGCAAGCTGAGCTGCCCAGTTACCAGGCTTTTTTAGTAGGTTCTGCAATTCACGTTGAGCTTGATAATGTCATAATGCCCTTGTATCTGTGCCCAGGCTACCTAGCTATTCTTGCTGAGACAGCTCAAAGTGATGAGCTGTCATCATTTTGACTTTAATACATACTGTTACCAGCCTGTCCTTTGAAGTATCACCTTTTTTATTGCCCTGGTGCTTCAGAGGTCACATCTTCAAACATATGTCAGGTATATAACACATCATCCTAGATATCCCCTCCAAAGGCAGCAACATTCTCATAGAGTGCAATTGCAGAATCCTGGTCTCCCACCACTACAACAGCCTGGGATGCAATATTAGAGCTTAATTTGTTTTACATATAGAAGACTTTATAGATTATAAAATGCTCTACTGTGCATCTCTGTGCTGTGGTTGGATTTTAAAGAAAGACTGTGGGGCTTGATTATAAAAAATATAATGCAATCTCTGAGTAATTCCCTATAGACTATATGTTGGAAAAATCTCTTTGCATAAACAAGAACACTAATAATGCCTGTAGAGTGACAAGAGGGGTGTGGAAGTCATGTATGGGCAATAGAAAAAGTTACTTATCTCAAGACACAGGAGGAGAAACACTACATTTTATCATTAAATACAAGAGTCATTTCAGCACACTGTGTATTAGGCAGCACAGTAATAGACCACCATCATTCAGATGCCACCAGAAAAATTTGTGTCCATCATCAGGGTGCTGCAAGGCAGATATGATCGATCCACACTCACTGCAATTCCTTGCCCACTGCCCCACCACCTTCAAGTCCAGTAATGAAGTCTCATAAAATAGAGCAGACAGATTTTCAGACTACAGTGAATAAAACTAAAAACCAAACCAAACCAAAACAAAACAAAACAAAACAGTCTTGCACTACCTGTGAACATAGTCACTGACATCCAAAGGATACATGTACAGAAGTGGTTGGGTCACTGCAGAAATAGAGCCACTTGGTCAAGGCCACTGCAGTACTAACAAGATAGCTGAGACAACCACTGTCACCAGCTTCGTGCCAGCCGCTGCAGCTCCCTTCAGCATCCATGCGTGGGACAGAGGAGCAGCTCTTGCAGCAGGAGCTGTGTGTGTGGAAGATCCCCAGTGCACCAAGAGCTGCATCCTGCCACCAGCTCAGCCAGTGCCCCAGCAGCTCCCCCAGTTGCCCGTCAGGTAGAGATAGTTAGAGATCTTTAAATATACTAGCAGTAGTACCTCCTAACTGTCCAGTTGTGAGTGCTTTAATTTCTCCCCAAAATCACTTTGCAGGCTACACATCTGTTGCTGTAATTTACACCCTGGTGGAAAGCAGGTCCGGGGAGGCTGGGAGAAGCCACTTACTTATGCTTCCATCCCACTGCAATAAACCTGCTCTTTCCTCATTTTTTCTCAGCCTTCTCCTCTTTTCCCAGCTTCATTTTCTGCTTAACTCACCTATTTATACCAGGAAGGAGAAAGGCTGCAACCAGATTAATAGATTTAAATTTACCCCATCCCATTCAATGTTGCAAGTGGCTGAAGAAAAGACCTTTCTCTGGGGCTCAGCTGTGTTTATTTTCCACCGCCTGCGGCAGCAGTAACAATGTCCCTCAGATCTGTTTATTTTCAACCCTCTTGGCTGCCCTGGAAAGCTGTGCCCCTGTCAGTCACAGCTTGCACGACGCTCAGTGTCTCGGGGAGGATGTCGGCTCCCTTACGGGTGGCTGGGGCAGGAGAAGATAACCGAGCCTCCAAAGGCCGCGGGTGAGGCCCCAGCTAGCGGCTCGGGGAGGGACTGGATGATATGAAATCTTGCTCCTCTTCCACAGCTACTGCCCTTCCACTTTTCTGTTTTCAGAGCAGGGGAAGCTTCCACGTTGCCCCACACATTAAAAAAGAGCTCTCATTTGCCTCTCTCATATCTCTGTGGGGCAATTATTCAAGGTTTTTTGAAGTGTTTCAGGTGTATCAATATTTTATTCCAAAAAGGAAAAGGGAGCGGGCAATGCAACAGTTTGGCAAGCAAAACAATGATATTCTATTAAATTGGGGTTTTTTTTTGTTTTCCAGGAGAGCTCCCTCTCTTTACAGCCTTATGATGAATCTTAGAGATGCTAACGGGCATGTCCCTGGCTGTGCAACAGCATCCATCTCCCAGCAGACCAGGTGCCTCTTTTCACTTGGAGTATATGACTCCCACTGGCATTTTCAGAGTGTCATTGCTGCTAGATTTTGGGCCTATAAACATCACTCTGGTTTTGCCTGTCTCAATATTTTCTTTGTTACTTGTCCAAGGCATTATTGCAAGTTGTTCTTTTGATATCCAGCTTCACAACAGGGTGTTGGTAATGCTGAATTAAGTCTTTCAGCAAATGTGAATTTTAAACCTTTCTGTACATCAGTAGCAGTCTGCTGTAGTGCTAGCCAGGATTTCCTCATGGCCATCTCTTAAAATATATATTTAAAGTAATTTGGTATTTGTTTCACATGGCTTTGGGAGTTTTCATCCCATACCTTCGTGCTGTGTACCATATAGTAATTCACTTGGACTACATTTGCTTTGGAGTCAAACCATCCATTTTTCACTCTTGTCCATTCAAATGAGTGATTTGCCAGATGTGACAAGGAGAACACAAAAGTGTAAAACTAGCCTGAAAGAAAAACAGATGATTCATTTCTGGTTTAATGTCTCATTGTATTAAGCTGGAATATTTCAAACAGAGCACAAAACAGATGAAGAAACCACTCCATTTTTATTTGTGAAGCTTTTATGCCATCCTTAACAATGCCTAAGACAACTTTTGTCCCTTGGAAGCTACCTTCCACTGGGAAAATAACACTAACAACTTCAAGTGGAACAGGTGTGCAAAAAAAGATCAGATGAATAAGTGACCCACGTGTTTGGAAATCCCACATGCAAGGAAGAAGAGCAGAAGCAGTAGCAAATCATGACAATGACAAGGAGAATTGCAAAACCGAGATTTGAGTATCTAGTGAGGGTATTCAAGGCCCTGATCCAACCTAAGTCTGCAGTACTGCTGCAAAGAGGCAGTGCCTCCCTTGTGCTTACCTGACACCAGAACTAGACCCCAAATGACCTTGCACTGGGAAGAGTCAGAGGAGTGATTGATCTGGAAGATACCTTTCCGAGATGAATTTGCTTCAGAAAAAGAAACATTCCTTGCCCTGCCCTCCCTATGAAGCAGTACGTGCACTGGTGTCAACACCAAAAGTGTAGTGGAAACAACAACTGTGTCCCCTCCTTTCGGTAGCTCTGTGGATTTATCCTAATGTAAATGACTGCGCAAGCCAGTAACTGGCCTGAAGTTTCTGAAATTCCTTCTGGTTTTTTTTTTTTTTTTTTGTAAAATTTGATACCAGTTGTGTGACAGAGAGAGAACAGGCAGATAGACATACACATATAATTATGTATATACATATAGAAAATTATACTAAGGTCATAGACCCCAGCAATCCAAATATCTTAATTTTATACTTCAACCTTACCAGCTCATACCAATCCTGGAAAACAGAGTATCAACCTTCAGCTCAAAATTCCTTTTTCTCCCACTCAGTTTGTGCAACTACTGTAATCGCTGCCGACTTAGTTTCCCATAATTAATTATACATGATATGAACCCTTTGTGTTCTCTTGCTTTTCATGAGAGTTAATCCTTGTAAATAAATTAAAACTAACAGTGAACACCTAACTTAAGACCTCAAAATATTACTCTCATACTCTGCTCATAGAAATGGTCCTGAAACCAACAGCAAACCTCAACCTTGCTCGTGGCACCCACTTCTACTGGTCTGTAACCATACTCACAGAACTGTGTAACAAGAGATACCTGACAGTGTGTAGCACCAGCCAGGGAGGGATGCTGGAACTCAGGTGCCAGAAGCAGTGTCAGCGTGTTGTTCTGCTCAGACAAACTAGCATACCAAGGAAGAGGACTGTGTGGCACGGAGCAGCGATGGATCCCCAGACTATGAGGCTTCTCACGCAAGGCTTTCTGCAGGCAGGAACCCTGACATCTAAAGTCAGCTTTTGCTTGCCTCCTACCAGTTTAAGAAATCCAGATTGCTTAGCTTGGCTGCTCTATTCTCAATATTTTGACACACTTTATATCATCCATAAATTTTATTTGCATTGCTTTTATACTTACTTTTCCAGTAATTTATAAAAGAGTATTTAATAGCGCTGACCTGTAACTGATCTTTGTAAAATCCCATTTGAAATACTTCTACTCAATGATAAATCTTCCATGACACCACTTTGATATATAACAGCTACCAAGTGCTTAACTCCATTTAATTTGCACTTAATCAATATCAGAGAGCATTGACTTCTAATCACAATAACATGCAGTTCAGTGCTTTACAAAAGGCAGTTTATGTGGTATGTAAACAATTGTTTTAATGAACCAAACTTATCTCATCAGAGGAATGAAACCAGACTCACATGCCATAAAAACTGCTTGACTCATATTCTCATCTTTTAAATTTTAAATAATTAAATCCTATATCAGTGTTCTAATTGTCACTCCTCTGTCTAGGACTGACCTCAGCCTGCTTGGTCTAATAGTTTCAGTCACTCCACCTGCTGTTTCCAGCCACTCGCATGGCCTTAGCACGCACCCTCCTGCTTGGAGCCTCCTTGCTGTCAGATAGATAACTAGGGTTTTCTACCTAAATCATATGATATTAATAGATTCATCTAGTTATACCGAAAGGCACAGGCTTTTCCAAATTCTTCACAAGAAACAACTATTCCTTTCCTGAATATATATAGCTGTGTCATTAATTCAAGTAGCATCATGGAAGGCAGAAAATGCCCTGGCTTTAGCACGTGCCAAGATCCCCATGTAGCATGGCCATTCAAAACCCTAGACACAGAAAGCTTTTACTGAAGATCCAGAAGAGTCCAGTGTTTGAGTTTTATAAAACACACTCAAACACACTCAAACACACTCAAACTCCATGGTGCTTGGATCATTCTCCTTCTACAACATCAGCACTGACATGGGAAACTTCTGATTTTGTAAACCTGTGAGCTCTTGTTTGAATGCTCTTCAGGTTTCTTACTGAAAAATTGTCTTGTTGCTTTCTTGTTATAATCTCTGTCTCTCCCTTCTAAACATTGGCTAGCTACTATGAATACACTATTTAAGAGTTATGCTACCAGACTGAATGTTGGATAGAGAAGGGAACCATCAGGAAGAAATAGAATGAAACACAAATAGGGAAGACATCTCTACTGCCTGGTTCCCTACAACAGATCACAAAGCCAGTACTGCCATTCCATCAAATCTCTTTCAGGAGAGGAAAGAAACAGTGTAAGCAGGTCCCAAAGACATAGGAAAAGATCCATAATTAATAGCTAGATGCAGAAAAAGATCAATTTCCACAACAAATGTAATATGTTTCCTGGTATTTTGGGAGGTATTTTTTGTTGCCACATCCAGCAGCTATAGCTTAAGATGAATGAGAAATCCTTTTTTTGCTCCTTAGTGCTGACTCAAATTTTTCTCTCATTTTATAACCAGTTGTTCTGACAACAACGACCCTGAGTAATGGGATTACTCAGGGGGCTAGGACACCTGAGAGAATGTGTAACAAGTACTCATACCTGGTTTTCACAAACAGCCTCACTCTACTTCAAAATGGATGGAATAGAAATACTGTGAAGTATATGATGTACAAGCAATGACAACAAAACTACATATTTTTCCTTGGCTGTTTTTGCCATAGCCACAAAAGTCCCATTGAGCAAAAAGTCTAAATTCCAGTTTAGCATGCTGGAGGGCACAAGGAAAAGAAAAGAACCTCTCATAGTGACAGACAGAAAATTAAATCCTCCCATCTGTAGGTATGCAGCTCCACAGCAGTGACAGAAAATAGTTCAGGATGTTAGCACCTCGTTTTCAGCTGTCATTTAAAAACAACTAGTCCATTTACTTTACCTGACCTCCAGTTATGCCAAATGCATTCAGCTTGCTTTGGAAAGACCCACTGAACATTTTTCTTAGAGGATACTGGAAGCCCCAGAAGAAAAAGTTCAAAACATCTGAGAAATGTTTCTGTCATTTGATTTTCACGGAATGGTGATGCAATGGTTAAAATTTAGCAACATAATGCTTAGCCACATATACAATCTGGCCGTAGCATTTTGAATTAACTGCAACCTATTCAAAATCTGGTATTTTCAATTAACTGGAGCTTATTCACATCTGGCAAGCTAGCAAACAGAGCGGGAGGGTGTTACAGCAGCTTAGCAGAAGCCTGCCATGAATACACATTTGGACAGCCTGGGAGAGCATCAGTGTCACTCTGGGAATGTTCCTGGCATGGTAAAAGAAAAACATCAAAGACATTACTGATTTAAAACTGCCTCCAAGAGTGCAATCTGTAGTGACAGGAAATGGAAAAATTATCCTCCAAGGGACACTGAAGAAAGAGCTAGTCCAGCGTGATAGTGGATTCCTCACATAAAGCTTATGTTTTGCCAAAAACTCACTAAAGTAAAATACTGTGCAGTTTTTGGCCCAAATTCAGAAACAAGCCTTCATGGCAGCCCAGAAGCAGCAGGAACCAAATCAAGTTTGGAAGGGACAGCTCAAAAAGAAAGTCTTGTCATGTGCATGGTACATCTAATATTTTAAAAGGCTACTGTAACCTAGATACCAGCATTTAAAAAACAACAAAAGACTAATAAGGTCTGAAGATAGAACCCTAAAGAGCTACAAGAAGAAAATAAGATTGACGAGAATAACTATCAGCTCTGCCTGACACTACTCCAAACATGCCAAAATAATACTCATGGTAACCCAGCAGTGCCTCTTCAAAGTTGACATTGCTTTGGTGTGATTGATGGAATCAAAAACTGCCAATAAACACAGGGGAAGAAAAAGGCCAGAACTTTGATCCCAGGGTAGGGGAGGACTATTATAGTCCATGTAATTACTATGCATAATTCCCATGCATAATGCACAAATGCAAATTCTTGGGGAGTATATGTTATTGAGGCTTAATTGGAAGAATTAATTGATGTAGGCTTTTGCAGTTGGAAAATCTATTTATAGGATGTGTTTTTGAAAACTGTGGAAACAGTCCCTTAAGATCCTTTAACAGTTTTTCAGCTGAATAATCTAGCTGCTAAAATGTATTTTAAGGAAACTGTTTACATATTCAGGGATAATATATAGAACAAATTTATTATCACAATCTGAATCCTATTGCTACACAGAGCCCTGTAAGAGCACTTCAGTACAATATATCATTCTGGTTACTCTTTAGCATTTGAATACTGCTTCACAAAAATGAATTTCATATAGGGAGAGTTAGACCAGTTATACTCCATCTTAACTTGGCTTTACGCTTTTGGGGCATTCGTTTTTGTGCTAGGCCAACCAGAGATTAAGTCCTTGACAAAACTGGAGGAGACCCACTACACTAAATTACATTTGCTTCAGTGAACTCTTCCAACCTCTAGGGATCATAAGAGTGGCACAAAAGAGCTATAGCAAAGATAAATTCTTGATCTACCGCTCCTTGCTGATTCACACTCTCTATTCCTATAGAAACTAAATATTTATACACAGTCAATTCCTGTAGTCCTGTTATGGTTTGGAGGCCACAAAATGGACAGCAACAACCAAGAGTCTAGGGAAGAAAATTGATTTTCATGTATATTTCCTTGTGACTTAGGTACTTATTTTTATAGCTCACTGGACAAAGAGTGGGTCTGGGGCATTTGTGGATACACCTTTGATTTGTTCGGCAAATTAAAATTCAATCCTTAACACTCTTGGGTTTTCCATGTGTCCAAAAGATCATTTGAAACAGCTGCAGTATTTGGCACAGAGGGCACTTATGGGGGTGACCATATCAAGAAGCACTGAGGAAGAAAAAAAGCATATGCTACAAGATGGTGGTCATGGAGAAGGAAGTGTGCATTTGGGATACAGGCAGCCTGGAAAAGCCAAGGAGATGATAGTTCTTACTTCCTGCTGGTAGTCTGCGTCAATGTCTGGGGCAAGTGTGCTCACAGTCTGAATGGCAGAGGGATGGAGAAGGGCTAGGTCAAAGGACACAGGAGCCTGGACCATGTTACATGTATTTCCACCTGGAAAATACCAGGCAGCTGGGGAAGGTACATGAATTAAAAAAACTACAGGCATGGGTGACAACTGAATGGCATATGTAGCCAGCTCACACATTTAACAAACTAAGTCTGGACAAAGCCAATTCCTTGCACGTGTGCTGAGTAGCCAATATATAAATTCCTGCATTATTTAGATCTCTTGAGCAAATGGTCAAATTCCTCTTGAGCACCTAACAACGTCTCCAGTCATAAAAAAAAGGCAGAAAAAAAAAGAAACAAAAAAAAAAAAAAAGAAAGATAAAAGCCCCTGGTTCCCACCTGTAAATCTGTGATCTATGATCACAACACCTGTTCTTGATATCCTGAAGCAAAAGAAGGAAACCAGAAGCTACTGAAAGTGAATCGTACAATAGATACACTTTTCAACAGCATTGCTCTTGCAGTTTCCAGGGTGAGGATGCTGTATTTTGAGTCTAAAAATCCCTTTTTCTCACAGTACAAATAATACAGAGCTCTGAGCCACTGTCCAAACAAAGCCAAGTATATTCTGCTCTGACTCACATAAAGTCAGTTTTTTTCTAGTCAAACTGATTGGCAGTAAAGTCCTAATTTACTAATTGGTTCAGGTGGTCTTTTCAAGTATCATCAGCTCCTATATTTTACCTGATATCCACCTAAACAAAACTTAAATATGAACTCCCTGACCTTTTTAAGCAAGTTTGTATATGAATCTATTTTTTTTATGCAATGCCATTTTTTCCTCCCCAATGAGAAGGTTTTTTTACAGAGTTGAGGCATTTTAACATGAAATTACGTTGAACGTATTGCCTGAACATGGTATTGTAGTAGATCTTCAGACAATGAAAACATTATAAATATTTATAGGCATTGTTCCTACCAGAAAATGTTTTCCATAGTAAATGTTTCTGTTTTCCTACTTGAAATCACTGTTTTTTAACAAAAAAAAAAAAAAATGCATTTCTCAAACAGATGATGAAAAAGAATGAAGGACAGCTGTGTTACACATATGAGACTTCAAAGCAAAAAGCTACCGAAATCTTTAAATTTTTCTTAGTGTTCCCAACATTGTACTTAGAAAAATATTCCACCTCTACAAAATTTATAGGAAATCAATTCAGCTGGGGTGAACTTTTGAGATTACAAAGGTCAGAGATACTACATGAAGAGATACATAAACTGGTATAATTAGTACATGAATATTGGGAATTTGCCAATTTTATACCAGCATAATCAATTTAAGAAAGTCTTAATCAGTGTATCTGAAGCAAATGTCAATAAGGTGCAACAAAATATAAACCAAAGTACCACTCAGGCTATCCAAACACATCTCCTCCATCTCATCGTTCCCATACACTGAACTCATTTACATTCCTGTATGCATCAGCAGACTGGATGTAGGATTAAGAAATTCAGACCAAATTGAAACACGGCAGGTCCTTTGACTTTAGGTTATGCTCTGACATGTATCTTCATACTCGCAGAGCTGCATTTCAAGAGTATTTGTCTTCATGCGCCTTTAAGCCTTTAAGACTGCTCTCAGCCATAGTACTTGGGTACAGCCCTTTTGGCCCCTTCATAGGTAAGCTCCAGTGATACAGCCAAGAAACCAAGGAACCCACTGTGCTCCAATTTAGCACATCATTTCAGTTGCTGACTCGGAAGTAAGCATTTGAAGATAATTGAAATATGCAAGTGCTAAAAAGCACAAATGGCGGCAACAGCAGGACCTCTTCTAAAACACTGCTGCTTCTACATTTAGAGGGGACCCTCAGTTCCTGATAATTGCTGCTGTTCCTCAGAACATGCAAAGATGGATGCAGGATTTACATTGTTAATAGAAGTTATTGATGTCTTTAGTAGACATTTGTGTCAAGATATTGTTTTCTTTAGTTTACATTTTTTTCTCCCATTAATTTAACATGACAACTGTGCCTTTTGTTAAAACAAAACTTTAAAGATTTTCAGCAGCTCTTGAAATACGCTTGTTTGGGGTTGTGTGCATCTATTCAATATAACTCATACCACAGTACTCCAGGTGGGGTCTCACCAGAGCAGAGTAGAGGAGGCAGAATAACCTCCCTCGACCTGCTGGCCACGCTCCTCTTGATGCAGCCCTGGATGCGGTTGGCTTTCTGGGTTGCAAGGGCACATTGCCTGCTAATGTTGAGCTTCTCGTCCACCAGCACTCCCAAGTCCCTCTCCTCAGGGCTGGTCTCAATCCTTTCTCCGTCCAGCCTGTATTTGTGCCTGGGTTTGCCACAACCCACATGCAGGACCTTGCACTTGCCCCGGTTGAACTTTTGAGGTTAGTACGGGCCCACCTCTCCAGCCTGTCAAGGTCCCTCTGGATGGCATCCCTCCCCTTCAGTGTGTTGACGGCACCACACAGCTTGGTGTCATCAGGGAACTTGCTGAGGGTGCACTCTCTCCCACTGTCCATGTCGCCGACAAAGATGTTGAACAGGGCCAGGCCCAACACAGACCCCTGGGGAACGCCACTCATCACCAGTCTCCACTTGGACATTGAGCCGTTGACCACCACTTTCTGAGTGCGGCCATCCAGCCAGTTCCCTATCCACGGAGTGGTCCATCCATCAAACCCATGCCTCTCTAGTTTAGAGAGAAGGATGTTTTGCAGGACAGTGTCAAATGCCTTGCACAAGTCCAGGGAGATGATGTTCGTGTTGACCTATTGGAGGATGTGTCAACCTATTGGAGATGCACTAATGTTATCAAAGCACAATGTTTTAGCATAGTGAAGGTATGTGTTTTAGTATAGTGAAGGTAGTTGTCTTTGTACTTGCTGTCCATATCACAAGAACTCCCAAATAAGAAAATGACTGTCAGCCATCTAAAGTATGATGTAACATACTAAAAAAGCTATGAAGACTAAATTTTCCTTTCAGATATAGTATTGATCCTTTTGGCAAGGAGATGAATTAAATTGGTTTATAGGGAGGAATCTCATCACACTGCTGTGCCTACTAGGCATGAGAGAGACAAGTTTATTGCACCATTTGTGCATTAACATATGATGTAGTGATTTTTTTAACAGATAAATATATAGAGAGAGAGTACCCATGGTTTCATGATATTTTCCCTTCTATCCCACACATGGAAGAGAAAACATGAGGCAAAACTTACTAAACACAGCAGGGAATCTGTTTCAGGCATAGGATATAAAAGAGAAGTTGCCAACAGTTACCAATATTTGAGCTTTTTAGCCTACTTCCACCAAAGGGAATGCAGCAGAAGATAAGGACAAAGTGGCTGAATTCATTTGCTGCAGTAAGCAGACACACTGACTCCAAGCCAAGGGAGGCTGAGCAACAGACATCGCATGACAGAAAGATAGCGATTTTCTCATACGTCTCAGGCACACAGAGAAATTACAGATTGACAAGAACTTGAGGATATTTGTACAGCTTCAAAAATGAAGGGAGTATAATAAACAAAGGGAGTAACTGCTGCCATTGTTGTTAACTAAAGGTACCAGGAGATACGGGCAAAACATAGTTAACTCCTTTCCCAACGTCACAATTTGTCCTGGATTTCTTCAAGCTTCTCTTGGCCTCAGTTCACGAAGATGACTGCAGACAACCTGGAATCAGACAAAACCTTTCGTTGCATCCCTGATGGTTGCAGAAAGGTAGAGGTGTGCACATTTAGAAAGCTGGAGGCAAGACGCTGCTACCATTACCAGCACCTGAATGCCAACATTACCAACAATGTATAGATGGATTGCGACACCTCCCACAATCGCACTAAAAGTTAGCAATTTTATGAAGAGTAGAGCTTGCACAGACAATGATCTATTAGTCATATTATAAAAATTTTAAGTGCCTTCCTAAGTAGTTGGAAACAGAAATCATGAAAAAATAAACACATAAGAGTTTGATGAGTAATCAAGTGCTGATAGAGAAGAGCTTCCCCCCGCCCAAGATTGTTAAATACTGTGGGTCATGTTATAACAGTACCACAGGAGAGAGTTTTAGAATGACGCTTCTTTAAATTATTATTTCTATGGTGAAGGGACTGCTAATTCCTGCCAGCCATCTTGTAGATACTGTTCTATCTACAAAAGATTATGCTTTTGTAAATAGAAATGGATAAGAGTTTACTCAGCAAATTTATTTTTAATTTTAACTCTCTTATCATTTTATTGGCTTCGACAGTTTGCTTTCAGTTTTGTTATGCTTCAATAAAATATCTAGGTACAGCTCTTATAGCTCTGGGCATTCACTCAGTTGTAATGAACCAAGTGACTGAACAAAGAATTTTACTAAATCTACCAAAAGAACAGCAGAAGACTTCATGGTGGTGCAGTCAGACCCTCTGACTGCTGATAAAAAAATGTACCTTTAACAATTTTTTGTCCAAGTTGATACCTGGAAAATCAGAGTGCAAACCATGATGCATCTCTCAAGTTCTAAAAACAAACTCCCAAACCAAGCCTTCAGGCTACCTCAACAACAATAGCATTTGCCACCTGAGATTTCTTTCATTTCTTCTCTCTCTTTCTATGCCTTCTTGTGCATGTGACAAGCCAACCATGACCGACATGGTTCCCTGAGTTACCCAAACCCAGGGAAACCCTCATAAATCCATGACCTGACTGGTTGGCAAGTTACAGTAGTAAAATGGAGAAATGGTATGGTAGGATTCATACTGAAGCATTTGGAAGGGGACCTCTGTTGCAAGAGGCAACAAAAGTATACCTGAAACTTCTCAGAGCTATACTTCCTCCTGCTCAAGGTAACATCCCCATTGCCTAATCCTGCACACAACATTGACAAGGGCCTAGTTTGAAGTCAAATCAGAGCAGTGAGCTGGCACTGAAAACTGATCGGTGCTGCAAACTTGTTATCATTGTCCTTAAAAGGCAGAAGTTCTCAGACTGCTTCTTTTCCAAAAATTTCCTAAGCTTTTCCGCAAGTTCTGTACATTGTGATGTTTCCATGCCTGCAGCAGTTCCTTGATCTCCGAGTTTCCCTGCAGCGCCGCTGGTGTGAGTTTGTTCTTCCATTCTGCTTCTGCTGGAGATGTTCTGTTCCTGCTGTCCTGTGCACAGTACCTATATCCTCAGGCTCCTCTGTTGATAACCAACTGGAAGTTCAGTACTTTTTTT